>CM039507.1:2847015-3304515 GCA_022432975.1 Begonia masoniana
TAACAGGTAACAATAATATTTTTATACTAACATCTCCTCTCAAGAAGCAAGTTGTATTGCCGAAGATTTGGACATAAATTTGTGAATATGTAGGAAGCGGTTGGGTAAGTGCATTCTGCGACTTGTTCTTCTAATAGAGTAAACTGAACCATCAATGTTTTGTTAGCCACTTTTTCTTGAACAAAATAATAGTCGATTTCGACATGTTTGGACTTTGAGTGGAGAACTGGATTTAATGCAAGGTAGGTGGCACTCAAGTTATCAGAAAAAAGTACTAGTACCGTAGGGGACATAATACCAATCTCTTTGAGAAGTGATTGGATCCAGAGAACTTCTGCTGCTCCGTTAGCCAAGCTACGATACTCAGATTCAATGCTAGACCGAGATACAACTTTTTGTTTGGCTGAAGACCATGAGATGAGGTTGGGAGATGAGGTTGGGGCCTAGGAAAATGCAGTAACCACTAGTACTTTTTGGATCATCTGGACACAAGGCCCAATCAACATCCGTATAACACGTCAAATTCACATATTTGGAAGAGGAAAAAGAGATCCTCAGAGAAAAAGTACCTTGGAGATACAGTAAAATGCGTTTGACGGATTGCCAGTGAATATCAGTCGTTGCATGCATAAATTTAGAAACCTTGTTGACGGCAAAGGCTATATGCGGCCTAGTAAGGCAGCAGTATTGAAGGCTTCCAACGATGCTACGATAGAAATGACCATCAGATAGTGGTGTTCCTGAGTGTTTTGATAGTGTTGGTCCAGCAACCATTGCAAAGGGAATCGACTTGCATGACGCCATGTTTGCTTTGTGAAGCATAGCTGAAATATACCAAGTTTGAGACAATGAGAGAGTAGTAGAAGTCTTCGTAACAGAGATATCAAGGAAAAAACTGAAAGGTCCAAAGTCACGTATCATAAATTGTGATCGTAAATAAATGAGAAACTGATCCAAAAGAGTGGAGGAGTTTCTAGTAAGAATAATGCCATCGACATAGACTAACATAAGTAGTATAAAATTGTTTCTTCGGCAGATGAAGAGGGAAGTATCAGAATTTGACGCTGAGAAACCCCAAGATAGCAATGCAGTATATAACTTTTTGTACCAAACCTAGGGAGATTGCTTGAGCCCATAAAGTGATTTCCATAATAAACATGCTGCTGAAGGATAAGAGGGATCAACAAAACCTGTAGGTTGCTGCATGTACACGGTGTCAGTAAGATCGCCATGAAGAAAATCATTGCTGATATTCAATTGTCTAATAATCCATCAAAAGGAGAGAGCGAGCGCTAATGTGGTGCGAACAATGGTGGGTTTCACAACTGGACTAAATGTTTCATCTTAATCTATACTTTCTGTTTGATGATACCCTTGCGCCACTAAACGTGCCTTGTGATTATTAACTGGGTCGTCAGAGTTGAGTTTATTTTAAAGACCCATTTGCATCCAATAAGCTTTGCACCTTTAGGTAGAGGAACAAGTTGTCAAGTGTTATTTTTTTGTAAAGCGGAAATTTTCTCTTTCATAGCATTCATCCAATGGAGACAAGAAGATGCTTGTTTAAAAGTGGTGGGTTCAAGTAAGATTTCAGTAGATAGACTCTTTGGTTTGAAGATTCCTGCATTGGATCTAGTTCTCATGGAGTGAACGTTAAATGGAGGGTTGTGTACAATGGGCGATGAGGCTGGGGAAGGGGAAGGAGATGGGAACAAAGTGGGGGATGGAGAAGGGAGTACAGTGGAGGAAGAAGGAGAAAGTAATGGAGTGATTGGAGGATGGTTAGTAGTGTGAGTAGGGAGGGGAGGAATGAGAATTGAGGATATTGGAATAGTGAAAGACGACAATGTTGCAGCTGAGGGAATGACTAAAGAGAAAGAAAAAGAGGACTCATCGAATATGACATGACGGGTAATGTATATTTTGTTTGAGAGATGATCTAGGCAAAGGTAGCCTTTATGATGAGAGCTATACTCCAAGAAGATGCACATGAGAGATCGATGTTGTAGTTTGTGGCGATTGAAAGAACGAAGCAATGAGAAACATAAGCATCCAAAACACATAGTGATAAATAGGATGAGACAATGTGAAGCAGACATTCGAAGGGTGACTTATGGTTTAATACAGGGGTAGGTAAAAAATTGATTAGAGTTGCCGTAGTGGCAAAAGCATAGGGTCAGAAGGATTGAGACACTGAAGAATGGAAAAGAAGAGCAATGACGGTTTTAACAATATGACGATTTTTGCGCTCTATTCTTCCATTTTGATTTGACGTATAAGAACAGAAAATAAGATTATAAATCCCCAGGCATTTAAAAATATTAGAGAGGGATTGAAATTTCCCACCTGAGTTGGATTGAAAATATTTGATTTGAACACCAAATTGAGTTTGAACCATACAATGAAATTGCACAAAGATAGTTTGAACTTCACTTTTCAATTTTAGACAATAAAACCAAGTGAAACGGTGCAATCATCAACAAATAAGAGAAAATAATGTGCATTAGTACTTGAGTTAACCGGGGTAATATCAAAAGGCGATAGAGCATGAGGGTTTGATATTGAAAAATGCAAATGGTGAGTTTTGCTCATACGACAAGCTACACAAACTTTAGATTCTGTATGTTTATCAGAGGAAACATTACATGAACCTAAAACGCTATTCAAAGCAGAATTTGAAGGGTGGCTGAGGCAGACGTGCCACAAGTTGGAAGAGCAGGCTGAGGAGGGAACCTGTTCTGGTGATTGAGCTTGAGTAACCAATGCAGTGGGAGTGGAGGAACTCTGGTAGAGTCCGTTATTCAGGGAACCCCGGAGAAGAATCCGGTTAGTAGTTCGATCCTTGATAAGAAAGAAAGTGGAATGAAATTCAATGAAAACTGAGTTATCATGACATAATTTGTTGACACTAAGCAGATTGTTGACAACTTGAGGTGTGTGAAAAACATAGTTCAAAGACAGTGATCGACTACCAGTAGGAAGAGTAGCTAAACCATAATACTTAATTGACATTGGCTTACTGTTGGCTGTGATCACTTGAGTAGAATCAGAGTATGGAGTTTGGTTGTGCAACACGGAGGCATTTGGTGTCAAATGATGGGTGGCTCCAGAATCCAGGGTCCAAGCGATGGCATGAGATGAAGCCGAGAAAGAAGGGATTGGCAGTATCCCCGTTGTGTTGGCTTGAAACAGAGACATGAAAGTTTGAGGTTGGGCCGGGAAAGAGGTATGTAGGAGGTGTTCAGCCAATGATAGCATACGGCTACAACGTGACCCAACTTACTACCTATTTGACACTGAGGTTTGAAGTTGCCTGTGGACTGGGTTGGGGTGGAGCCGGATAAAGAGCTGACCCGAGGCCGCTCTAATAAGAACCTGTAGATGATGCAAAGAGAGGGCGAATCTGAGGGGTGTTGAACGGCTGAGGAGAGGGGAGAAATCGGGGGACAACAACATGAGCTTGAATAACCAGTGGAGGTGACAGTGAAGTCATCGAGTTTTATTTTTCCAGACGAAACTCATAGCTTTAAAGCAGGCTGTGGATTTTCTTCAAGGACGGCTGATCTGCGCAGTTCGTGATGGAGGTCACAAACGCATTGTAATCGTTGCCCAGTCCGTCGAGAAAGTAAATGACTTGGTCGCGGTAAGATATCGGTTCTCCGATAGCCGCTAATGTATTGCATAAAGACATGATTTTTGGAGTGTAGGAGGTAACAAAAATGCCATCTTTTGACAGGGTGTGAAGTTGAGTTCAAAGATCTGTGATTTTGGCTAAAAATGAGGAAGCGAACATTCAGCCGAGAGCTAGCCAGATTTCACTGGCAATGTTGAAGAGGACGATTTGGGGAAAAGACTCTAAGAAATAGAGGAGAAGAGCCAACTCATAACAAGACGGTTGTGCTTCTGCCATAAGGAAAACTCTGAATTTTGAGTTTGTGAGAGAGAGTCTAGAAATAGAAGAAGAGATGGGTATGACCCATTTAGAATGCTGTTAAGGCCATTTACAATGACGACGTTCCAGATTTTACTATTAAACACATATTCTAGTCTAAAGAGATTTTATTTATGAATTATCTATCTCAATGGCACTCAAGCGATCTGCGATTCGACACCTTCCTAATTTGAACTGGTCATTATAGTCTTTACAAGATGAGTCCCATGGGATAGATTTGGACAAATTTAAATGAAATTGTCTGCTTCAAAAAATTATCTATAGTCTCAAGCAGGGAATTCGTGAAAAACAACCTAAATATCTACTTGCTTTCAGCTCTGTTTCTGTGTCGATCTTTGTCTCATCTTATTCTTGCCCAAGTGTAAATTGAATACATAAGTGTCTCGTACATTTATTCATACTCAATCAATTATTAATTTATACTATAATAATATTACCAATAATAACTTTTAAAATTTAACAATATAATATGTAATGTGACCGTGTGAATTGAAAATGCAATAAAATTTAAAGATCATAGCTCATTTAGCTCTATTTGTTAACTCGTGATCTACAAGCTTACTTGTTTAATTTCTTTTTCATGACTTGTTTATCTTAGCTCATTTAATGAATGTCTTGCTCAACTTGACTTAGTTGACTCTTTGGTTGGATACTTTTATTATTTGACTCGGCTTTTTTAACTGGCTCCAACTAGTGGTTCTTTATTAATGAAAGTTCATAATTGGATAATTGGTGTACAAGCTAAGAATGAGCAAAGTGCTCACTCCCAATGGTAATCATACAATTATTTCTATAGTCTCATTTGTTCATCTTTACCCTCAACATGTTTGTTTCTTAATTGCACACCTCTATAACAAGCCACATTTCGTACCAGATTTCTCATCTAAACACTATTGATAAGAACCACGGGTATATCAAACAAGAAACTTGATCTATAACTGAACTTGTGGTTAGAACCAGATCTATCAATTTGATCTCTCAATATTTAACTTGAAAAAGATCTAATTTTTCACAAAGAACCCAAGATAAAAAAATAAATAAATAAATGCAAAAAATGAGGGATACCAAACTTTACGTGGAAAATCCTTTTGAGGAAAAAATTTCGTGCAAAATAGAAATTCACTAAACAGAAATCAATGTACAATGAGTTTTGCGACTCAAACTTATATTTATAACCTTAAATTAAAAATCTAATCTTAGTCAAAACGAGATTCTAACATGGGCCAAACCGCCCTGGCCCAATTAGAATTCGGGTCACGCCAAATCTAACAATCTTCACATTGACGTGAATTCTATTGTATGAAATATATCTTCAAAACCAATAAAAAAATAATTTTCTCTTCCACAAAAGCCTTGATGGGCTATCTCAACAATTGATACCGATCAAATTTAAGCTATCCTTAAACTTGAAGAAACACACTCAAGAAGAAATCACATCTCCTCTATAGCATTATTGAACTATCAGAGTTGTCACAACAAACTACATCTGAACATGTTGAAGACTCCCCACTGGAATTCATAACCTCAAACGCATTCAACACATGACTCACTGAACTAGTTTTAGCATATTGCCGTGGAGTTTTAATTTTCCACTTGGTTATTCCTTTTGCGATATCACTGTGAAGTGAAACTGAAACTGATGACTTAACATCTGTAATAGGTTGACTCACAGGTTCTGATGTACACTTAGATCTCAACTTGAACTTCACTTGAGAACATGTCTTTCGAGTCTTCTCAAACAATCTCTTAGAAAGTGAATTCACACAAAAGTTTGCAGACTTTCTATGTTCCTTTAATACGACAAGAGCACCACCACTAATCTTTACAACTCCATCTATAACGTTTTACTTGTACATTTTCGCATCTGGAATACTCAACAAGATCATATTCTTTTTTAACACGAGAACATGTTGCACATAACTAAATGTTCTCGCAACTCCGTCAAACATCCTGACTCAGATGGTACCAATACCAGTTACCTTGCAAGATGTGTTACTTCCCATAAACACAACACCCTCTGAAACAGTCTCGTATGTCAAAAACAAACTCCAGTTGTAACACATATGGAAACGAACAAAGCTAAATCCAAAATCCAACCCTTGTTTGGCTTTGAGTTTTCCTCTAACACAACTAAAAGATCTCTCTCACTATAATTTTCTTCTTCTGCGATAACAACTTCACCAAACGTCATCAATTTTTTCCCTTCTCAGTAGCTCTCCAAACATTTTGTAATTCTTGACACTCAGATTTAATATGCCTCTTATTCTGACAGAATTAACAGGTTCTATTCCGGTTCCTTGACTTTGATATGCCTTTCGCCCTGAACACCATCATTGCCATTGTTGTTTGACTCTCTTATTTTACCCTGAATGATGAGTCCCTCTCCTCGATACTCGAATTCAACAACAATTTGTTTCATATTCTCTTTTGATAACAATACAACATAAATCTCTTCCAAAGTTAAAGTATCCTGGCTATACACAATAGTCTCTCTGAAAGCCCCATATGAAGCAAACAACACGCACAATAGAATTAACCTCAATCCTTCTCATTGTACTTGCAACGCATAGTCTCCAAATCTAAAATTGATTCGTTGAATCCAGTCAAATGTTCTTCATCTGACCTACCTTCCATCTACTGATGAGAATATAAACGTTGCTTTAGATCCAGCTTACTCATCATGGTTTTCTGCACACAGAACCGCTCCAATTTTAACCATAAATCAACGGTAGTTTTCTCGTTCAAAACGTCTTGCAAAATCTGATTAGACAAATGTAGACGTATAAAAGATAGGACTTTTTCTTCATTCTAAGACAAAAGAATTTTATTGAGTCATAACAACAGATCATTTAAATCCATTTGAGTGAAAGCATCTTCACCTGACATAATAGAAATCTCGTGTTTCGATCCAAAAATTGGATATCAAACCTGAGTGAACTCATCATTCAAAATAACAGCTTCAACAAAATATCCAATTACAAATATTTGAAGCCCAACAAACAATATCCCAAACAAAATCTGCTCCACAATATCCAAATAAATCCTCACAAAAATAAATCCAAAATCCAGCATATATGATAAAAAGCACTAAAAATTGACCCCAAAATGAACTCTCCAAAAAATAGATTTTTTTTAGAATCAAACCTCCTCGAAACCAATCAACGATTAAAGGACCACATCGAATTATTGGTGGATAACAACAAAATTGATCAGAACACAAAAGACAGAGGCACTCTCTTTTGGCAAAATTTCTTCTTCTTCCTTGCAAAGAACAATGGCGCGCCGATAATGTTTATTATATGATATATGTTTAGAGTAAAGTGTTGATCATGTTTAGGGATTTGAAACCCAATGAGTGCATAATCACCGCTCTATTATCAATTTTTCCTACAAACAACACATCCTCATGCAACAGAAGGTTTATATGGTGACAACTCATCAAAATAGGTTTTGAAAAATATGCAATGCAATAAAGTATAAAATCTCTACCTCTACGATGATTGTCTTTCTTGCCAATTGGAGTTACCACTTCTAGCACCGGATTGTAATCCACAAACTCTTTCGAGCCTAAAACAAAAATCAAAGTCATGAACATCTCTACCAAACATTAAGGAAGACACATGGATGAGTCTTATACTGAAACTAACAAACCAATCTGGAAACACTAAAAATGGTGTGAAACTAGGGGTGGGCACGGTCCGGTCCGGTCCCCCCCCCCCTAACTGGTTTCGTGGCCCACAGTTCCGGTTCTGGTTCCACATAAACAAAACATCAATGAACAGTCAACACTTTACACTAAACATATATATATATATACCTATTTCTTTTTATAAAAAATATAGTGAACATAAATACATTAAGAAAAATGTTTCACTGGTGATCAAAAATGTTAACTAAACATAGGTTTGGGCCAAGTGACAGTCCGGTTCTCCTACGGTTCTACCAATTTTTCACCTCTGAGACTGCGAACCGGATCGTGACCTGTAGTGTAACACCCGACATTTTTGCCATGTAATAGTTTTTCCCGGATCGTTTAAACGGGATTAATATTATATTAATACAATGAATATTTTGGTTAAAATGATGGAATGTTTAAGGGAAAACCAAACTAAGTGTAATCAAAACAAGTCAATTAGGTTAAAAGCTAATGGAAGGGTAAATGTGGAAGTAATTAGGGTAGGTGGAAGCAAACCAATGGATGAGTGCCAAGTGGCAACTTGTTGAAGAAGATATGTCTTCTCTTCCTCCTACGTGAAGCTCACTTCTACCTCCCCTTTCTGTTTTCTTTTTTTCCAGGCGACCAGCAACGAATTTAACCTCAATCCTTTTCCTGATTTCTTCCTATCTCTCCAGCAAAGGTGAGCGTCTTTTAATGCTAACAAGTTTGGACAAGTTTAAAGTGAGTTTTTACCGAAGTTTAGGGTTTCAGTTTTTGGTGAAAACTCACTGTTTTGGATGAAAACACGTTGGTGTGTTTTCTAAAGTGTTTTATGTGTGTTTGCTGCATTTCCTACGTGATATTAGTTAGCATTTGTAGCGTTTAAATTCTGTACATTCATGTTACAGATCCGAACTCTCCAGGGACGTTCGAGCACACTGCATTGCTGCGAACAGGTAAGTTCTTAACCGTAGGTTGGCCCTTAAGGCCCTACATCACCGAGGTACTAGGGTTCCTGTTCTGTCGGGTAGTTTTGGGTAGAAATGTTATAGCTTCTGTTCAGTTTGTGTTCTGTGTTGTCTGTTCAGTTCACGTTCTGAGTTGTCCGTTTTCTGTCTCATAATATGCCCTGTTATTTCTGATGTCTGCTGTTATAGGTTCAGGCACTGAGAATGTCATGCATACACATTTTTCTGAAAATCCATGCAAAAACTGATTTCTGTACACGGTTTGAAACTAAACAAGATAAAATCTGACTGTCTGTAATGTACTGGTTAAGTGCGGGACGGGGACTGGCCCTCTGGTTTTATCCCTCCCTGGGAATCTGAAAATATTGTCCCTGGCAAGGACCCTCTGGTTTTATCCCTCCCTGGGAATCTGAAAATTGCCGTGCCTGATAGTGCACCTACTGAACCAGTTCCCCTATAAGCCCCACTTAATTCTTCTGCCACTGTAATGAAATGTTCTGTTCTGTCACTGAATTTCTGAAAGTTCATGCATTGCATATGCACCACTGCATTTTGATTATGTCCTACTGAGTTTTAGACTCATAGGTGAACTCCCTGATGTAGGTACTGAACCCGAAACTGAGGATCTTGTTCCTCAAAGTGATGATCTAATGTAGAGGGTGGATCGAGCTCATGGGGTGGTTGCTGCAGCCAGACATATATCTGCTCTGAGGTTTAAGTTTTTGAAAGAGAAAATATTGTCTGTGAATTTTACTTAGATTCTGATGTTTTGGTTTTAGGAAAACTCTGTCGAAATTCTGTGGTATTCTGGTAATGTATGGGATTTGTCTTGATGTCTAAAACCTCTGTATTTGACAGTTGAATTTATGTTCTGAAGTATTCTGGAATTGTTTGGAATATTTTTCTGTTGGCCTGTGCATGGATGGTTTCTGGTTTTAGAGCTATCCATGTAATTTGATTTTCCTTAAGTTTCTGCCGTGGTTTACTGTTATGTTTGAAAAATCATATTTTGAATCGGTTTTGAAGGTCTGAAACGTTTATGTTTTTATGCTTTCTGTTTGTTTGTCTTTCTGTTAAATGTTGACAAATTCTGTCTTTAAAACTATGTCTTCCGATTGCATCTTCCGTTGCTTTAAAATCGCATCTACCGTTGTTGTTTTTATTGCATCTTCCGATCACTGTTCACACTTTGCATCTTCCGGTTACTGTTCACAACTTCATCTTCCGGTTACTGTTCACAACTTCATCTTCCGGTTACTGTTCACACTTTGCATCTTCCGACCACTGTTCACAACTTCATCTTCCGGTTACTGTTCACAACTTCATCTTCCGGTTACTGTTCACAACTTCATCTTCCGGTTACTGTTCACAACTTCATCTTCCGGTCACTGTTCACAACTTCATCTTCCGATCACTGTTCACAACTTCATCTTCCGGTCACTGTTCACAACTTCATCTTCCGGTCACTGTTCACAACTTCATCTTCCGGTCACTGTTCACAACTTCATCTTCCGGTCACTGTTCACAACTTCATCTTCCGGTCACTGTTCACAACTTCATCTTCCGGTCACTGTTCACAACTTCATCTTCCGATCACTGTTCATTTCTGTCTTATTATATCCCGAAGACTGTTTTCATTCCTTCCCGCTTCCAACCTCCTGGCTTTTGTTCTGTTATTCTTCTGTCATTTAATCTGAACTTCGATTTTAAGTATGTCTTCAAATTTAAATGCTTAAAGTGCTCTGCTTCCTGTATTCATCTGTCGTTCATTTCTGTGGTCCAACAATTAATATATTTTTCTGATTTTGTCCCAAGGATTCTGGTCTCCTTCTGTTGTTTACCCTGTAGTTCGGTTTTAACTGTTTTTCCCCTGTTTGATTTCGACACCAGAGAACTCTCTCTCTGCGAAGTTTTAAAGTTTGTAAATGTTATGTTCACTCTTTCTTCTGACTGTTCTGTTTCAAAAAAAAAAATAGTCTCCGTTTCCTGTTATCTGTTCCGGAGTGATGGCTCCGATCCCGGACTCCGATCGGGTTCCGGTTTCGGGCTGTCACATGTAGTTCTGAAGGTCATAGTATCGTTTGCGGTTCTTATACGTGAGAGAACAGACCAAATTGGGACTGAAACCGCGATTCCCGTCTGGTCTGCGATTTTGGTCTGTTTCTGCGATTTTGGTCTGGTTCTGCCCACCTCTATCGCAAACTTTGCCGAGACGATAAATTTTCCATTAAATACAACACTATGCAGCATTTGGGCCCTTTAGGCATCGACACTTGTAGGTAGGGGTTGACATACTGGTCGACATTGATAGGTAGGAGTCGACCCACCAGTTGAAACTTTCACATAAACAGTCTAGACTTTCAGGTGTCGACTGACTTCTCAAAGAGGTCGACACCTCAATAGTTGTTTCTAACAGCAGGTTTCAAAGTGTTGACCAGTTATCCACATTGGTCGAAACTTTGGCAATTTTCAGCGATGAAAAAGTTGTAAAAATTGCTAATCTTCGTCGTCTCTCGCCTCTTAACACCCGAATAACTTATATAGACTTTAAATCTACCCAAATAAAACAGACATAACCCCCTAAACTTCAAACTTTAAAACAGAGATAAGAAACTTATCAACTTTCAAACTTCTTCATGAATGTTGCTGCTCGTAGTCCCGTGAATGTGATTCCGGCCTTCAATTGCGACGATACACACATTCAAGAGCTCGCTCCTCTCTTATATATATATATAAGCAAAAGTAGTTTAGCTAATTTTAGCAAGACTATTGCTTTTGGCTATCTCAAACACATGTCGTCCAAAATAATTGTGACCATTTATGGATGGTTGTTGGTTGGAAGTACTATAAAAATTGATAAGTTTATTTCTTTTTTTTCGTAACATACACGTATAACCTAATAACGAGCATGTTAATTTATTTAATTGACCGGTAGAATAAAAAAGATTCTGGCTAAACCAATCAAATCGAACTGAACAGTGGGAAAGGAGTCAATATAATGAAAAAAAAAAAAAACTCTAATTCTGTTAATCAAAATAATTGGCTGATTCATCAATCAACCAGCGAAAATCAAACAAAACCAGGTAATTTATACACATGGTTGAGTAGGCCACGAGAGGAGCAATTTGAAAAAAAAAATGAAAAATGAGAAATAGAATAATGTTATAAGATCTTTTAAAATTCAATATATATTATATTATAAAGTCTACTGCTTAAATACTTTATTGCATTGAAAAAAGAATGTCACGATAATTTCTTCCACTGATTGCCATGTTTAGCATGCAATGCGTTTCTTCTTCGGTCATGATTTCCATTGATTTCGTCAACCCCCTAACTCTCTTCTTTAAACGTTTTACCTATTTTCCACTTAAAACTATTATTTCTTTATAAAATTAATGAAATGGTAATTATCAATAAAAATACCATACTATAGGCTGTGTGACAAAACAAATCTCAACTATATTCTTTTAGAAAACAAACTTCGAACTATCATTTGCTAACACTCAAATTTTTTGCGGTTATCCGCGCTTAAAATATGTGCAAAACAAGCCTTGTCTTCATGTGATCGCCCGCACTAAATGGGTACAAAATGCACTGAGTAACGAGAGACTTCGGCTGCACGTGGTTGACTGCAATTAAAATACGGTTGCCCGCACTTGAAATGAGTGCAAAATTCATTAAAAAACGAGCGACTTCAGCTTCACGCGGTAGCCCTCAATTAAAATACGAGCGATCGTGTCTGAATTTAACAGAAGAATGGTTGACTTGTTTATATAGAATAGTTTAAATTTTGTTTTGTTAATAAATTTAATTTAAGATTTATTTGGTCAATAATCTTATAAGTACGTAAAGTTTTTATTTTTTCAACGTTGAAGTGATTGAATTCTTTGCCTTTATATATTTAATTTCTAATAAATTAAAATTGGCCTTTTTATTTGAGGGGCTTTGAAATGAACGGGCTGGCCGCCAAAAAACCGGTGGTCAAAAAGGTCTTTCTCCGATCAAATAACAAAGTGCCGCGTGGACGACATCAGGCATGTTCATAACGATGAAATTTAATGCGGGGAAGGACGTGGTAGTTTTAAATAGCAGACTATCACGTGGGTGCACAGTCACTTGCCACGTAGGCCCCAGCCGAAACCCAACCAAATAATTCAAGAAGCTTTTGTTATCCATGTAAAGAATACGTGTGACACGTGCAGTTATGTGCAATTCACATATTTTATTTATACGATTCAATATTATGAGATATTTTACGTATTTGCACACGATGACAATTAATCCACCTTAATTACTTTAACTAACTCGATTTCACGATCACACTCAAATTTATATTTGATTTTAAACATATATCTCTGTTGAACTATTTTATTGTATTTGAAATCGTGTGTAATATCGAGTTTTTGCCAGAAATCAAGTGAGTGAAGATAAAGACGATAAATTAAAATAACAATTAAAAAATAAAAATCCAAAAAAATCCTTAAACTATCTTCAAAAAACAAGTTAACTTTTGTTGTCATATTCTGTTAAATTCACTCGAAGTCTCCCACATTCTAGGTGCAGACAACTGCGTTTAAGTGCGAGCGACAGCGTTTAAGTGAAGGCAACCACTGCGGTTGACCTTGTTTGGGCCACGATCACCTTCATTTGTAAAGATTTTAATTTTTATTTTTATGTGCGGTTGTTTGCTATTAAATCACCGGTGACCACATATAATAGTGAGATCGTCCTCGAAAACTCGGTCGCCCGCACTTAGAATGTGGGTGACGACCATTGAATTTAATAGAATGTGACGGCAAGAGTTGACTTGTTCATTAAAGATAGTTGAAGAGTTGATTTGCATATGGATATAGTTTTAGAGGTTAATTGATCTATCTATGAATTATGATACCAAAGTTAAAAGATTTTTTTCTTTTATAATTTATCCCAAAAAAAAAAAACATGAAACCTAGAAAAAGCTTTTGGTGCGACCAGACAGCATTATCAAAATTTTCAGTTTTTGAAGTTCTTTTCGTTCTTTTTTTGCAAAGATCTCATGGAAAATCAAAATTTTCGAATGTGGGTCGCATAAAGATCGGCCATTTTCGAGATTTTTAGTGATAAAATCGGGCGAGATTGATGATTTCCAGAGTTTCGGATGACACCAATGAAAAGGTTGAACTATTTCAAGCCCATTACAGACAATGGGAGGCTGGGGAGGAGGCTGTCGTTAGGCGAGTACAGGCGAGCAGGGTCTTGGTCCAAGTATTTGGTTTCTTCAGGGGGAGACATAAAAGGGGAAGGAGAGGAGGAATGGAGTGCCGACATGTCGCAACTGTTCATTGGGTGCAAATTTGCTACTGGAAGACATAGCAGAATCTACAGAGGAGTTTCTAATCAGAAAGATGTCGCAATTAAGCTGATTAGTCAGCCTGAGGAAGACGAAGAGTTGGCTTCTTTGCTTGAAAAACAGTTTATTTCAGAAGTCACTTTGTTGTTTCCTTTGAAGCATCCTAATATCATCACTGTAAGCTCTCCATTGGTCTACACTCTTCCATTTTCTGGTGTTTTTGTTCTGTAATTATCATCTAAATGTTGAACCCAACTCCAATCTGATTGCACAATCATGCTCTCTTTTGTGCAAGTTTAATTTCATGAAGATTTCATAATCTATTTTCTTTAGAAATCGATTTTCATTTGCCATATAATCAATGATTATAGTTGGGATTCGATGGCCTTAGTTCTCTTTTCGTCGGAACGATGATGAAGTAAGAAGAATTCGGTTCATCATATCGTGGGCTTTTTGATCCGACCGTGAAAAGAATTCGAGTTACCAATGTCTAACAAAGACATAAATATTCTGTCTTTTTTTTTTACACTTTGTTCTTCATTTTCCTGCAGTTCATAGCAGCTTGTAAGAAACCTCCTGTATTCTGCATTATCACTAAGTACATGGCTGGAGGTTCATTGAGAAAGTTCCTCCACCAACAAGAACCACATTGTCTTCCCCTCAATTTGGTTCTGAAACTGGCTGTCGATATTTCCCGTGGAATGAAGTATCTTCACACTCGGGGAATTCTTCATCGAGACCTTAAATCCGAGAATCTACTTCTCGACAAAGACATGAGCGTGAAGGTCGCCGATTTCGGCATATCGTGTTTGGAATCTCAGTGCAGAAGTGCCAAAGGCTTTACGATTACTTATCGTTGGATGGCTCCTGAAATGATCGAAGAGAAGCACCATACTAAGAAAGTCGATGTTTATAGCTTCGGCATTGTCTTGTGGGAGCTTTTAACGGCACTTACTCCATTCGATGACATGACTCCCGAGCAAGCTGCATTTGCTGTCTGCCGAAAGGTATTGAAAGAAAAATATATGCATCTAGAGCTATGATTAGGTTGAGGTTAGTGAAGACTATATGGTTTTTGGCTCTGATAGAGAAGGATTGCCGAGTTTGAACTGAGTCATGATCCTCCATGGATAGAACTGAAGAGACAATGGATCCACTTTTTGTAAACAAGAAAAGACAGTCCCTTCGAGTATGACAGGAGATTGACTAAAAAGTAAAAACAACTTTGTGGGACAACCTGGGAAAGATTGGAAGTACAGTAACAGAAAGACTTGGCCTAAAATCAGCTGCTATAATTAGAACATGGATCCACCTTTTGTAATTATTTGAAGATCATCTCCAAATTTCACTTGTTGACCAATGTTTAATTTTTTCGGACTTCTCTGCAGAATGCAAGGCCGCCTGTGCCGGCAGGGTGACGGTGCTGGATGAGCAATCCGACTAGACGACCAGATTTTGAAGAGATTGTTCTGATATTAGACCCCGATTTTTTTTCGACTGTCGGACCAGGATCTAATGGAGCCCTTTCTATATGTTTTCCGAAGTGTAATAGGCTGAAAAGATCAGCCTCTTTGAAACCCACCAAGGTTTCTTGAAGAGAGGATGTTATTGCATCTTCCTATTTGAAGCTTTTGTTTTTTAAGCCTTCAAACAAAGAATGTGATATCTGAAGTAGGAACATTGGAACCAACGGAGAACATTATTTGGCTGTTGCCTCTTCTTATTGATAGTTAATTTTTGGGAAATTATCGATTTGAATTCTGTACTATACACATTTTTTCAATTCGGCCCCTGTACTAAAAAAATCGACAAACCAAACCCTGTACTTTGATTCTGTTATCAGTTTTGACATTCTATCAACAATTTCATAAAACCCTTATTGAAAAAACTATCAAACGATCTTAGATTTAGTTGAAATTTTTACCACATGTTCATTACTTAATGAGACGATAATCTGGGAATTGTCGTGATTTTTTAACACATCTACGATTTATTATAATGTTATTTTAGTATTGTTTAAACATATTATAATAAATCATACAAGTTTTAAAAAAATTACAAAAATTTTTCTATTATCTACCCATAATATGGTGAACATCTAGAAAAAGTTTCAAATAAATCTAATATCGTTTGGTATTTGTTTAAATTAATCTCAGTTTCTTCTTTATTTTATAAATTAATTTTTAAACAAATACCAAACAATATTTGATTTATTTGAAAATTTTTCCACATGTTCAACCTATCCTGGGTAGATAATAGAAAAATGTTCCTGATTTTTTAAAATTTGTATGATTTATTATAATATTTTGGGAAATTATCGATTTGAACCCTGTACTATACACGTTTTTTCAATTCGGCCCCTGTACTAAAAAAACCGGCAAACCGAACCTTGTACTTTGATTCTGTTATCAGTTTTGACCTTCTATCAATAATTTCATAAAATCCTCATTGAAAAAACTACTAAACGATCTTAGATTCAGTTGCAATTTTTACCACATGTTCAATACTTAATGAGAAGATAATCTAAGAATTTTCGTGATTTTTTAACATATCTACGATTTATTATAATTTTAGTTTAGTATTGTTTAAAAATATTATAATAAATCATACAAGTTTTAAAAAATTACGAAAATTTTTCTATTATCGACCCATAATATGGTGAACATCTAGAAAAAGTTTTAAATAAATCCAATATCGTTTGGTATTTGTTTAAATTAATCTCAATTTCTTCTTTATTTTATAAATTAATTTTTTGAAAAATACCAAACAATATTTGGTTTATTTGAAAACTTTTCCACATGTTCAACCTATCATGGGTAGATAATAGAAAAAGTTTCGGCATTTTCTAAAATTTGTATGATTTATTATAATATTTTTATAAAATACTAAAATAAAATTTCAATAAATCGTACATGTGTTAAAAAATCACGAAAATTTTCAGATTATCTTCTCATTAAGTATTGAATATGTGGTAAAAATTTCAAGTGAATCTAAGATCGTTTGTTAGTTTTTTCAATGAGGGTTTAATGAAATTATTGATAGAAGGTCAAAACTGAAAAACATAATCAAAGTACAGGGTTCGGTTTGCCGATTTTTTTAGTACAGGGGCCGAATTGAAAAAACGTGTATAGTACAGGGTTCAAATCGATAATTACCCTAATATTTTTATAAAATACTAAAATAAAATTTCAATAAATCGTACATATGTTAAAAAATCACGAACATTTTCAGATTATTTTTTCATTAAGTAGTGAACATGTGGTAAAAATTTCAACTGAATCTAAGATCGTTTGTTAGTTTTTTCAATGAGGGTTTAATGAAATTATTGATAGAAGGTCAAAACTGATAACAAAATCAAAGTACAGGGTTCGGTTTGCCGGTTTTTTTAGTACAGGGGTCGAATTGAAAAAACGTGTATAGTACAGGGTTCAAATCGATAATTACCCTAATGTTTTTTATATTTTATAATTTCATTTGACTTAAATCAAATAAAAAATAAAATATATATCTGTATTTAATTAATTATAGCTTTATTGCAACATCAGACAGTTTGGCCGAGTGGTCTAAGGCGCCAGATTTAGGCTCTGGTCCGAAAGGGCGTGGGTTCAAATCCCACAGCTGTCAATGCTTTTATTTTCCTACAGGCCGGGCCCACCTCTTAAATTTAGGATTAATCATATAATTATTGATTTGCTTTTAATTCTCTTATATTATACTTTCAAGAGCCGTCCTGTTACTTTTCAACCAATTATTATTTTGTTTAATGTTGAGATACAAATATTTATTTCAAATCAAAATAGAAAAACAAAAAAAAAAATAAATAAATAATTATCAGAATAGAAATTGTAAATGCAAAGATATTGCATATATGTTGGCATTGATTTTTTAGCAATATATTTTTATGGAGATAATATTTTATTTCATTATTTTTCAAATTGATATTTTATTTCTTGGTGATCAAGAAATATTATATTCAGATTATTAATGGATGCATATTGAAGATCATGAAGATCTTGTGAAAGAGAAAAATAAGAAAACAAGTTATTAGGAAAGTAATTGAAAAATCTAAAGGCACTTGATTTTTGGTAAACTTTGTTTTGGTAAGCCAATTTGATGAAGATTTGTTGAAATATTCTAAGTTTTGATATCACATGAATAATAGAATGCTTTCCTAAGTTTTTGGATCTTTATCCAAGTTGTTGGAGGAACTTTCCTAAAGTGTCACACGAGGTGTCACTCAACCGCTTTTGAGATATTGTGTTTCCTTATTCCATGCGGCGTTATATCTAATTTGGTAACTGAACTAAATCGAAGATATGAATGTTAGAATTATAAGGATTTATAATTCTAGTTGGATCTAAATTGTTAAACTATAAATTATACATTATGTTATCATCAGGTTTAAGTCCATATTAAAGTGATTTAATATAGTTTCAACGGACTTTAGAGTATAGTAAATATAATATGGATATATTATAATGTGTAGAGACACCAGGGGTAATTTACCAATTTGTGATGGGCAAACTGATAAATTACCCAATTAAGTTTAATATAGGGTTATGGTCCCCAATTCTCAATCTAACCCTTTGCCTCTTAGAACCTCCATCTTTCTAGAGAGACATTAAAGAGGGCGATTGACGAATCGGAAGATCTATGTAATGACCTCCCCCCAGACCAGGGCTCACCCCGCATCTGAGGCCAGGCAAGTCGTGCAGTTCCCACCGATGGGCTGCTGCCACGTGGGTCCCCGCAGGGCAGTACACGTGTACTCACGATCTTCCCTCCCCCTGAAGAGGGTTTTTGCCTTCCCCCCACTCGAACCCAGTACCTCAGGGACAAGTCCCTGGGCTACAAGTGAGGAGTACCACTTGAGCTAGTAGCACAGCGGCGCCGGATCCCATCAGAACTCCGAAGTTAAGCGTGCTTCGGCGAGAGTAGTACCAGGTTGGGTGACCGACTGGGAAGTCCTCGTGTTTACTAGCTCAAGTGGTACTCCTGACTTGTAGCCCAGGGACTTGTCCCTGAGGTACTGGGTTCGAGTGGGGGGGAAGGCAAAAACCCTCTTCAGGGGGAGGGAAGATCGTGAGTACACGTGTACCGCCCTGTGGGGACCCACGTGGCAGCAGCCCATCGGTGGGACCTGCACGACTTGCCTGGCCTCGGATTCGGGGGTGAGCCCTGGTCCGGGGGGAGGTTGTTACAAAAAAGGCGCCTTTTTTGTAACGACCTCCCCCCCGGGACCTAAGCCGAGTATAGGCGAATCCCGGACTCGAGTATAGGTGAATCCTGGGTCGTAAAAAGGGGGTTGCCACAATCCCACATCGCTTGGGGAAGTATGTGGAAATGAAACATATGTAAAAAGACCCTCCCAACATAGCAAGACGCGTTTTGGAGCACAATTGACAACGGATCCCATAAGAACTCCGAAGTTAAAAGTGCTTCGGCGAGAGCAATCCCAGGTTGGGTGACCTTTTGGGAAGTTCTCGCCAAACAAAGCCGTGAGGGGAGGATATTGGGCTACGACCCAATCCCCAGAGCGGACAATATCTTGCTGGGATAAGGGGTCGTTACAAATGGTATCAGAGCCTGTACCCAACCGGAAATGTGGCCAACGAGGACGTTGGGCCCCCGAGGGGGGGTGATTGTGATGACCCGAATGTACACGTATGGTACGACTGCGAGGCAAACCTCGGGACCTAAGCCGAGTATAGGCGAATCCCGGACTCGAGTATAGGCGAATCCTGGGTCGTAAAAAGGGGGTTGCCACAATCCCATATCGCTTGGGGAAGTATGTGAAAATGAAACATATGTAAAAAGACCCTCCCAACATAGCAAGACGCGTTTTGGAGCACAATTGTCAACGGATCCCATAAGAACTCCGAAGTTAAAAGTGCTTCGGCGAGAGCAATCCCAGATTGGGTGACCTTCTGGGAAGTTCTCGCCAAACAAAGCCGTGAGGAGAGGATATTGGGCTACGACCCAATCCCCAAAGCGGACAATATCTTGCTGGGATAAAGGGTTGTTACAATCTACGTACCCGATCTACAATATTTTGCACTCAATCAATGGATCCGGGTATGTCATTCTTGCTTTAACGATTTACTTGTAGAATTTCTAACGTATAGATCAAGAACTGGGCTCTCGCTCTTTTCAGATTTGTGAATTTATTCTAGATTCAATTACTCTGGTTATTTTTATTGAATCCAACAATTGGTATCAGAGCAGATTACGTTAGACTACAAGTAATCGATTTTTTTGGCTTGAAATCGGATTAAGTATCAATTTTTTTTTTTTAATTTTCGAAATTATTTTTTAGGGCTATATTTTTGCATCTAATTCCGCTAGAATGCATGTTTTGATGCCTTAAAATTGGTTTTTTGTTGATGCACGTTAAGGTTTATTGCCCGATCTATCATTATTTTGATAAATCGGACAATTTTGGGGCGAAAATCCGCTGGAATCGGTGAGATTCCGGCAATTTTCATTGCTGGTTCGCAGCCCCTCTCCGGTGGTTTGGGCCGATTCGGTCTGATTGGGTTAGGTTTGGTCCAAATCGGACAAAACCATTTGGGTTCAGACCCACTCGGACCAAACCAACTCGGTTCTGTTATAGTTCGAACTGGTTCCTTGGTTGGTTCAACCCAGACCGGTTCGGTTCGGTTCAGTCTGGTTCGGTTCGGTCTGATTCGATTCGGTCTGGTCTGGTCCGACAAAAAAAACAAAATTGACTGATCCATTTGATTAAATGGGCCCCGGTTCACTTTTGTTCAGCTACTTTGGGTCTTTTTAATAACTGTTTCTGGACAATTCAGGGCTCGGTTCACCCCGTTTCGCCCTGTTTTTGCCCAGTTTTGGCTAATTTGAACCTTCCCTTCTAAGTTGGTTGATCATTTGGTTTACTGATTAACTAATATGGTTGCCTAGCTATTGAATATGTATGTATATGAATTTCCTTGACTCTTTTTTTGGTGCAATTTTATGAAGTCTTACATTGTAAAATAGGATGGTTGGGTAACATGCTATAAACTTAGCCTCTCTTGCTTTAATTATCCTATTTCTATATGTTGGGCATGAGACATGCATGTATGAATTTCGATCGGCCCAAAGGAAGATTGATGTTTGTACAGTTGCATGACTTGTTAGCAGTATTAAAACATGTGACAATTATTAGGCTGCCATGTGAACATTGAACTTGTCCAACGATGAGTTCATTGTTTGACAGGTCTTATTGTCAATGTTTATATACTGGACCAAATTACCAATTGCAAATTAACACTTTTAGCCAAAAGACTAAGTGTTAATGTTGTGCCGGTTTCTTGTTGATGGATGCACTATATTTTGAGTTATATCATTGTCATATATATGCATATTAATTCGTGAGCTAATGTTGTTTCATTTTCTCTGTTGTTACAGTTAACATCTCAAGTATAATGGGTAACGTTAATGCAGTTCCTATGCTTAACGGGACAAACTATAAAGTCTGGAAAGAGAACGTTATGATTGTTCTTGGGTGCATGGATCTTGACATTGCACTTAGGGTCGCACGCTTCCTACCTCTTTCAGCATCAAGTACCCTTGATGATAAAAGGGAGCTGGAAAAGTGGGAGCGTTCGAATCGTGTAAGTCTAATGATCATGAAGCGCGCCATTCCAGAAGCATTTTGGGGCAATATGTCGGAAGACACTGATGCCAAAACATTCCTTGCAGAATTTGAGAAACGTTTTGAGAAAAACGAGAAGGTTGAGACAAACACGCTTTTAACTAAGCTTGTCTCACTCAAGTATAATGGAAAGGGGAATATCAGGGAGTACATAATGGAAATGTTTCATCTTGCTTCAAGACTTAAGGAACTTAAGTTAGAGCTGTCTGATGACATGCTTGTTCACTTAGTCTTGATTTCTCTTCCTCCTTAGTTTGGGCAGTTTAAGATCAGTTATAACTGCCAGAAGGATAAGTGGACACTTAATGAATTAATATCTCATTGTGTCTAAGAGGAAGAGAGGATTAAGCATGATCGGACAGAAAGTGCTCATTTGGCATCATCTTCCAAAGATAAAGGAAATAAAATGAAGAAAGAAGTTGTTGGTACACTTCTCAACCTTGTTTGTTCTGAGGTTAATTTGGTTTATGTATCTAGACATACGTGGTGATTAGATTCGGGTGCTACCACTCACATTAGTATGTCTATGCAGGGTTGTCTGAATTGCCGAAAGCCGAATGATGCTGAAAGATTCATCTTTGTGGGTGATGGAAAATCAGTTGAAGTTGAAGCTATCAGAGATTTTAGATTGTTATTAAAATCTGAAAAATTTTTGGATTTAAATGATACTTTTGTTGTACCGTCTTTCAGACGGAATTTAATTTATATTTCTGCATTGGACAAATCTGGTTATTCTTGTTCATTTGGAAATGGAAAATTCTGTTTATCATTAAATTCAAAAATAATATGTTCTGGATTTTTATCTGTTTACGACAAGGAACCTGGATAAATGAACAGACATCGACATTAGATAAAGAGTATTTCTCCATGGCCTATGAAACACATGAAACAATGAGTGAGCCATAGTATTTACAAAACTCAAAAATAAATGAAAAAAATAAAAATAAAACTTACCTTCGAAGTATCATTATGTGTTTTGTTTGAATTCATGAGAATCAAAGGAACATTGCATCCATATTTGGTATTAAGAGACTGCAAAATCAAAACTGTCAGAAACAAATGTGCTGCCAAGCAAGAATATGGAGTGGATCCTAAGGAACCTGTTACATGAAAAGAACAAATACTGACCTCAATTTGATCAACGAGCAGGTCTAGGATATTTAAACCACAACAAACTTCAAGAGAAAGCCTGCAAAGAGATATTTGAACTGTTTCAGATTCAAAAACTGGAATTCAATACATAAAAAGAGAATAAAATGTAGAATAATTATAGGTTGTGGTGGAGTTAGCATATTCATTCTTTCCCACTGAGCCAATAGGTGCTGATAACAACCTACTAGATAAGATACCAGATTGATTTTACAATACAAAATATAGAAGAAAATTAAGATCTAGCTTACTGATATTATATTGAGGGTGTACGCTTTAGAAAAATGACAAATGCAAACATTTATCGAAAACTACAAGCGAGATCTACGACCTAGTATTTGCACAATCATGATCATCATTCTACCGGATTTTGCAAGTTTTAAGTTTCATAATAAACTTCATTGTATTTCAATTCCAATCTTATTGTTTCTTGACATGAAAGTTGCATGAGAATTGAATCCTAGAGCTAAATAAATAACTCATAACCACAAAATCAACTGTCGAAAGATATACACATCTATCTGAAAGATCAAAGCTTACGATACCATGAATTTATCCAGTCCAAGACAAAAATTAAGATGCAAGTTGTAAAAGTGATTATTCAACCATACAGACAAACTCTTGCATTTTAACAAACAGAACCCGTACTTGGGACCATTGAAACCCATAGTTGTGCCCAAAGCTCCATTGAACTTCAATAATACAAATTTGTCCAAAACCTTTCTAGTTTCTGCCACATCTGCGTCATCAGTCATTTGGCATCTTAAGAAAAAATATATATGAAAAATTTTAGACACTTCAGTTACATCATTTAGCTATTTTGAATTAAATCATACCTTCAGGAACTGGTGCTAAACTTTCATAGTTAACAATATTCACTTCTAGGTCCGACATTTTCTTTGTCTGCTCGATTCGCTCCAACTCATCACTTATAGGACAATGAAACAAATAAAAAATCAGATGTACAACTAAACAAATAAAAACATGAACTTGGGTACCTCTTTTTGGCGATAGCAGAAACATTTGCAACAGCAAAGCGCTTCTGCTCGTAAAGGAATGTTTTAGTGATCAAATTACAGAATAAATATATAAATTGAACCGATTCATTAGCAGGAACAGGATAAGAAATTTTCTTATAAAACTCCTCTGGCATAGTTGAGTCAACCAGGGCCACAATCGGAATCTGCAAGCGATCCGCCTCACGAATAACTGACGACTTCCTCTCTGTATCTATAACTACAAAGCAATCAGGAGGTTGAGCAGGACCAAAGCAGAGCCTCTTATGCCTAGACCTAAACTTCTTGGGGCTTCCACTGTTGGTAAGAAACCCTCCCATTCTCCAAAGAATCCTGTCGCTAGGGTTGTAGCATCCAATCTTCTTAGTCATTTGCTCGACAATCTCGTCGAAGAGAGGGTTCGTATTAATGAACATGAACCTTCCTTTCTGACGGACCAAGGAACCGATGAAGTCGCACGCATTGCGCATGCAAATAAGAGTTTTGTCGGAGTCGATAATGGCCATACGGTTTCGGAACCCATAGGTGAAGACCTTGAAATGGTGAGCAGCCACTCGCTTGCCTAAGTGAGCGTTGGTGCTCAATAATTTCTGAATTACAATAGAATGAAGCGTCATTCCACTTCTTACTTCCTTATTTCTTCTTAGAATTTCAGGCCCAGAGTTCAAAAATAGATCAAGCTAATCAATCGCGCCGACCGCCTCTTGTCCTCCCTCTCACGTCCCCACCCCTGCGAAAAATTTGAAAAGCTTAGTTCATAAAATTCATAGGCAGGTCGGTTTGAAGACCCATGCAAAAGGCACCCACTAAATGTTTATGATCTTTCATTTTTATATTTCGATTTTTATTTTCTGATGCTCATCAATTAATATAAAAATTACGATTAATTATAAATAATTGGGAACTAAAATTTCAATCCAACAGGGGATAGGCAAGAGATATACAAAATATAGAAGGATTAAATACCAAGAAAATTTCTTGGGTTCTCTCTAGTTTTGATTTGACTATTCTCACTTTCTTTTGCGATAACTAAATTATTGTTTGTAAAATACCCCTAAATAATTATAAATTGACTTAAAATCTTTAGATGTCATAAACTGTTTATGATGTTGCCAGATGAAGGCCAATGTCATTGTCAAACCCACTCCCACCTTCTGCAGCAGGAATCCTACTAAGCCGAATTTGAGGCATCTTTCCACCTCAACTATTCCCTTTTATCTTCTTTTTTTTTTCTCAGGATTTCTCAGCAAACCTTTAATCATAAGAGAAAGATTTCTAACAAAAAATCATGAAAAGTGATAAACTGATGAAAAGGAAATGCACTTTACCAAATCATGATTTTATCCGTTCGATCATTCGCTACAGACTTACCTTTTTCAGCAGGTGTAAAAGCCAAAGTTGAGAGCTTTAATGGCAAAGAGCTGATCAATAAGAGCTAGTGCGGCCAAATATCATATAAGCATTAACGTCCTGGCACAATGCTAACCCTGAAAGCTGGGAATAGTGCGAGAAAGGAAGGGATCAAGAGAGGGAGAGAGTTTTAGGGTTTCGAAACTCGAAGATAAAGAGAGAACACAGAATAATTTAGAAGCAAAAGCACTTCTGTATTTACAGGAAAAAAAATAGGGTTTTCTTTTAAAAAAAAACTTAAGACTCATTTTGAAGAGCAAACATAGAGGATTTTCGACATCGTGCAAAGAGATGGACAGAGGTGTTGCACCATTATAGTGATATCTAAAAGACATATTCTCTTCTACTTCTTTCTTTTATGTGATTTCATTATGTTCAACATGTTTTCTTTTGTTTTTATTACAACTATTTCTCTCTAGATGAGAGATTGATTGTTTATTTGGATTATCATTTTGCCTGTTGATATATTTTGTTAGTTGGATATATTATTTATTTGTTATATTATGTTCTTCATGCTTTCAATTTACAAGTCATTTATTGAATGATTTTATATTTGAGATTTGGCACTCAAGAAAAGTATTTATGAATTTGATCTGAATATTATAATGTAAATGTTTAACAACTCGAGATAATATTAGAATTTTGCGATATGAAATAAAAAACCATAATACTTTATTGAATGAGTAAAAGAACGATTTTTATATAGATAGTGGAATTCTGATTTTAGGAATTAATGTTAAGATTTTCAGTTTATAAATAATTGTTCAACTAAGAAATATTTGTATAAAAAAAAATATTTAAATCATTCCAAAAATCGATCTTTCTGGATTTTCTCTTAATTAAAGATTTTCGTTAGATGATTGGATTTTCATTGTTTATTTTTTTTAGTTTTTAAAATTATATTTTAAGCTATCTAGATAAAATTAGAATTGATCATAGTAGCACTTAATTAAAATCATAAACTACATATCTCAATGGATTCAATAACTCTTCTCATCATTATATTATAAAACTTGATATTGTACACTTGTAATAATTTCATTATAATATTTTTTCGTACATCTGCCCAATGAAGTAGCTTTTCCCACTAACTAGGATGTTCCATAGTGAAACATCTTAGATACTGCTCAAGAGTTCTATGTTAGTAACCTCTGTCTGCCTGTAAGTTTGCGGGTGATATGAACTACTATACAGTAGTTTAGTACCATTCAAATTTAATGATTCTTTCCAAAATTTACTCATAAAGATTGGGAATTTCTAATGGTTGTAGTAATCCTAGGGATATTTTTGTCTCATATTTTGTTTGTTGACATATTGGACAAGTATGTACAAAATGTTGAACTTCTTTCTTCAGAGATTCGGCCAATCCAATTGAGAGCTAACTCTCTTGATTGTTCAAATTGTACCTGGATGACCCCAGTTAATGAGAAGTGACATTCTCTAATTAGTTATGTGCAATGAGAACAATTCCACCATCATGAATTATAATGTCACCTTGGAGTTTATAAGTCTCATAATTTTGAGGGTGTTGTTAAATATTCATATATAATTCTTGTAATTTTGATAAAGAAGTTGTTTCTTCTCTTAGCTTCTCCAATGAAGTGCACTCCAAACTGGTCATTGCAGGATAAGAGCAATCATTGTTACGAAATTTCAAATCTCCTTGAAAGTGCATATGCAAAAGCATTATAGAATCGAAACCTAAGAGTTGGGGGGTAGGGGGTGAATTAGGTTTATAAATTTTTAATTAAAGTTAATTGGTAACAACTTCAAGTATGATAGTTTCTTTAAATCAAAATAAATAACTTAGATACACAATATTGTAAACTACGACATTTGAGAAGATAGGGATAGAAAGAAGCAACTTCGGCCAATCTTACCTACGTCAACGCTTCAAAGCTCATCCTTGAAGATTCCTTCCCAACACTACATTCTGATTCGATGGAGTGAAATTTCAAGCATCACTCTAATGTCTTTACAATGACTCTTTCATAGGGCATCGCGCTTTGCTTGTTCAACAATGAGTAGTAGAAAATGTTTGACTACTGATTGCTAATATTACATTCTCTCTATGATTGCTAATATTCCAAGGGCCTTGGACCGAGGACTGAACCGCGGTCCAGCATCTAGAGACCGAACCCGGAACGAACCTGTCGGTCCAGTCCGATCCGGTTCTGGGTTCGCGGTCCGGTTCTGCCCACCCCTAATTTGTAGGGTCCAACTTCATGCCTTATAGCTCTTCTTTTGCCAATTTTGTGGGGCCTACTTCCATGCTACGAAGCTCTTCATTTTTATAGTCTTTTGCTCATGTTGTAATGGATCTTTTTCTTGAGTTTCCACGACTAAACTATGTGAAGCTTTGTTCGTTGCCCCTCTTTTATCTTCTAATAGATCATGATCCTTGACTTTAAGATTTATCACTCCTCCGTTCACATCACCGTATTTAAGTGAGATTTCTTAGAAGAGTCTTGAAACGTAACACACAAACATACACTAAAGAGAATATCGAGTCTGCTTGCCGTTAAATACAACAAAGATGGCAAATATCGAGTCTAATTGCCATTAACCACAAAAGAGACCTACAAACTAGTATTTGCACACATCATTCTACCAGATTTTTAAACTTTTAAATTTCATAATTGTTTCTCGACATGAGAGTTGCACGAGGATTAAATCCTAGAGCTAAATATCTCACAACCAAAAAATCAAATGTCAAAAGATATACACATTTGAAAGATTAAACATTTGTGCCCAAAGCTCCATTGAACTTTAGTAATACAAATTTGTCTAAAACATTTCTAGTTTCTGCCATTTCTGCATCATCCGTCATTTGGCATCTTCAGGAAAAATATATATGAAAAAATTTAGACGCATCAATTACATCATTTACCTATTTTGAATTAAACCATACCATGAGGAACTGATGCTAAACTTTCATAGTTAACAACATTCACTTCTAGGTCCGACATTTTCCTTGTCTGGTCAATTCTCTTTAATTCATCACTTATGAGGCAATGAAACAAATAAAATAAAAAACAGTCGTACAACCTCCAACTAAACAAAGAAAAACATGAACGTGGGTACCTCTTTTTGTCGTTGCCACAGAAAAGTGCTTCTGCTCGTAAAGGAAGGTTTTAGTGATCAAATTATAGAATAGATATGTAAACTGAATCGAATCATTAGCAGGAACATGATAAGAAATTTTCTTATAAAACTCCTCCCGTATGGCCGATTCCACAAGGGCCACAATCGGAATCTTCAAGCGATCCGCCTCACGAATAACCGAAGACTTTCTCTCTGTATCCAAAACTACAAAGCAATCAGGAGGTTGAGCAAGACCAAAATAGAGCCTCTCATGCCTAGACCTAAACTTCTTGGGGCTTCCATTGTTGCTCCCATTCACCAAAGAATCACGTCGCTAGGGTTGTAGCATCCAATTTTCTTAGTCATCTGCTCGACAATCTCATCTAGGAGGGGTTCGTATTAACAAACATGAACCTTCCTTTCCGACGAACCAAGACGCACGCAATTCACATGCAGATAAATAAGAGTTTTGTCAGAGTCGATAATGGCCATACGGTTTCAAAAGCCATAGGCGAAGACTTTGACATGGTGAGCAGTCACTTGCTTGCCTAAATGAGCGTTGGTGCTCAATAATTTATGGATTACAATAGAATGAAGCCTCATTCCACCCGACTCCCGAGCTTCTGCTTCTTGACTACCTCTCTTCCGTAATCATCGACAACCTTCTATAGCGTCTCTCTCCCTCACCGTCTCTCAATTCACAGATCCAATGACGAAAGATCCGATTCCAATTGCTAGGGGTGTACGTGGTCCGGTCCGATTTTGAAAAAAATTAAGACCAGACCAATAATATTCGGTTTTTATTTTTTAGGAACGGTACCATCAAAACTTTTTTAAGGACCGGACCAGAATTTCGGTTTCGGTTCTGGTCTGGTTCCGGTTTTCTCATTAACAAATATTTTTTTAGTAAAAACTTTAATTTTTGTCAACAGAGCACTGGAAACTGGAAATAAAGAAAATTGAGGAAGCAACTAGGGCTTGGCCGAGAGAAATTATGGGAAAATTGGCTAGAGAGAGAGAAAGAGGAGAGAAGAAGATGGTGAGAAGAAAAAAAAAACATGTTCTGACTGTTATCACACTTGTGTTTTCAAAGACAACTTCAATAATAAGTAATAACAGAGAATAATCTTTTGTTTTCAAAAACATAAAACAAACTTTCAACAATAAAAACAGGAACAAACACGATGAAAAACAGCAACAAAAACCATAGAGGACAACAAAAGCAACGGAAAACAACAATAAAAATAGCAACAAAAACCAGCAAAAAAACAGCAACAAACACAATAAAAAACAGCAACAAACACGATGAAAAACAGCAACAAACACCCACAAAATTAACAGCAAAAAATCATGCTCTCAGAAATTAACAGCAACACGATGAAAAATTCAGGTAAAGAGCAACACGAAATTAACAGCAATGAAACACCCACAAAACAACACAACAAAACCGATGATTGGCAGGTTGTAGCTCGGAAACCTAACATAATGAAATGCTCTCGGTCACATCCGAAGAGTCTCCTAAAAACAGCAGTATAATGAAACGTAAAATAGAGGAAAGCGTTAGAATTCTACGAAATACGCACGATGAGCTGGAGGAATACCTGTATTTACTCAGAGTCTCAGAGAGCTCCGGTTCAGATTGAAGGCGACGGGCGTCGGTGTTGGCGTCGGCGACGGCCTGAGAGAGAAGATTGAACGACAGATGAAGGCTTCGGCTTCGGCTTCGGCTTCGGCTTCGGCGAGCGAGACAGTCTCTCCTCTCCTCTCCTCTCCTCTGAAGTCTGAACTGCACTTCGACAGAACAGAACGAAAATTAGGGGCTTTTCTCCTCGCCTCCTCCTCTCCTCTCCTCTCCTCTCCTCTCCTCTCCTCTCCTCTCCTCTCCTCTCCTCTCCTCTCCTCTCCTCTCCTCTCCTCTCCTCTCCTCTCCTCTCCTCTCCTCTCCTCTCCTCTCCTCTCCTCTCCTCTCCTCTCCTCTCCTCTCCTCTCCTCTCCTCTCCTCTCCTCTCCTCTCCTCTCCTCTCCTCTCCTCTCCTCTCCTCTCCTCTCCTCTCCTCTCCTCTCCTCTCCTCTCCTCTCCTCTCCTCTCCTCTCCTCTCCTCTCCTCTCCTCTCCTCTCCTCTCCTCTCCTCTCCTCTCCTCTCCTCTCCTCTCCTCTCCTCTCCTCTCCTCTCCTCTCCTCTCCTCTCCTCTGAAGTCTGAACTGCACTTCGACAGAACAGAACGAAAATTAGGGGCTTTCTCCTCGCCTCTCCTCTCCTCTCCTCTCCTCTCCTCTCCTCTCCTCTCCTCTCCTCTCCTCTCCTCTCCTCTGAAGTCTGAACTGCACTTCGACAGAACAGAACGAAAATTAGGGGCTTTCTCCTCGCCTCTCCTCTCCTCTGAAGTCTGAACTGCACTTCGACAGAACAGAACGAAAATTAGGGGCTTTCTCCTCGCCTCTCCTCTCCTCTCCTCTCCTCTGAAGTCTGAACTGCACTTCGACAGAACAGAACGAAAATTAGGGGCTTTCTCCTCGCCTCTCCTCTCCTCTCCTCTCCTCTCCTCTCCTCTCCTCTCCTCTCCTCTCCTCTCCTCTCCTCTCCTCTCCTCTCCTCTGAAGTCTGAACTGCACTTCGACAGAACAGAACGAAAATTAGGGGCTTTCTCCTCGCCTCTCCTCTCCTCTCCTCTCCTCTCCTCTCCTCTCCTCTCCTCTGAAGTCTGAACTGCACTTCGACAGAACAGAACGAAAATTAGGGGCTTTCTCCTCGCCTCTCCTCTCCTCTCCTCTCCTCTCCTCTCCTCTCCTCTGAAGTCTGAACTGCACTTCGACAGAACAGAACGAAAATTAGGGGCTTTCTCCTAGGGCAAATAGGTCGGTTCTGGTCCGGTTTCTTGGTCAGGGTCGGTTTTGTACACCCCTACCAATTGCTAGGGTTTAACATAATCATTAATTAATTAAAATTATAAAATAAATTCAGTCTTCATAATTTACGAAGACTCAATTTTTAATTAAAAAATTTTGAAATCATAGTATTTTCATTTCTTTTCTTAAAACTAGTGGATCCCCTTCGAGGCAAGTGCATGTTGTCCAACAGATGCACTTGTGTGTTGTCAGACATGGTAGTTACATTAAACTAGAAAAAAATACAGGAATCTTAGCTATAAAAATATTACAAAAATTTAATTAATCACGTGACACAGGGTCATCATAGTACAATAAATGCGATATTAAAACAAATCTTAATCTTTTCATAAATACTGTAAAATAAGTTAAAATAAAATAAGTTAAAAAAAATATTGATATTTCATAAATACTGTAAAATAAGTTAAAAAAAATATTGATATTTCATAAATACTGTAAAATAAGTTAAAAAAAATATTGATATTTCATAAATACTGTAAAATAAGTTAAAAAAAATATTGATATTTCATAAATACTGTAAAATAAGTTAAAAAAAATATTGATATTTCATAAATACTGTAAAATAAGTTAAAAAAAATATTGATATTTCATAAATACTGTAAAATAAGTTAAAAAAAATATTGATATTTCATAAATACTGTAAAATAAGTTAAAAAAAATATTGATATTTCATAAATACTGTAAAATAAGTTAAAAAAAATATTGATATTTCATAAATACTGTAAAATAAGTTAAAAAAAATATTGATATTTCATAAATACTGTAAAATAAGTTAAAAAAAATATTGATATTTCATAAATACTGTAAAATAAGTTAAAAAAAATATTGATATTTCATAAATACTGTAAAATAAGTTAAAAAAAATATTGATATTTCATAAATACTGTAAAATAAGTTAAAAAAAATATTGATATTTCATAAATACTGTAAAATAAGTTAAAAAAAATATTGATATTTCATAAATACTGTAAAATAAGTTAAAAAAAATATTGATATTTCATAAATACTGTAAAATAAGTTAAAAAAAATATTGATATTTCATAAATACTGTAAAATAAGTTAAAAAAAATATTGATATTTCATAAATACTGTAAAATAAGTTAAAAAAAATATTGATATTTCATAAATACTGTAAAATAAGTTAAAAAAAATATTGATATTTCATAAATACTGTAAAATAAGTTAAAAAAAATATTGATATTTCATAAATACTGTAAAATAAGTTAAAAAAAATATTGATATTTCATAAATACTGTAAAATAAGTTAAAAAAAATATTGATATTTCATAAATACTGTAAAATAAGTTAAAAAAAATATTGATATTTCATAAATACTGTAAAATAAGTTAAAAAAAAATTGATTAAAACAAAGAGTTTATGATGATGTTTCATTATAATATTACTTAATAGATAAATATTTAATAAAAACAAAAAATCATCCTAACAAAATATATTAATTATTATATTTTCAAGAAAAATAAAAATGATGATAACACTTAGAATAAAGTAATAAGTTATATGAAGATATTTTATTACTTAATATTATTTATTTAAATACTTAAATAAGTATGGTGTACGAAACAATATTTGATCATTAAAATATTATATTTTAAAGTATAATTGAAAAAATATAACTAAAATATATCTAAGGTTAAATAAAATCCAAGCATGTCAACGTTGTTACCCACTTTCCTCATCCTCTTAGCCTTGGCTACCCCACCCTCCAACAACCCAACCCATATTCACAATCTTGTGCTCATTTTCGGTCTCATTTATTTAGTATAAGAATCAGCTGAAGGGCTAATCATTGGAGGAAATTACTACTTAACAAGCCATTTTCTGGAATCTTCTCATCTCATGAGATGCAGGAGGGCTAGAAGAAGAGAAACTGAGCAGAAATGGAGGGCTACGGGCAACGTGGAATGCAGCAACTTCAAAGGCAGATTTTGTGGTGGCCAAGTATGGATCAGGCACTCACAGAACAGGGAGCATCGAAGAGTGATAATATATGTAAAATCTGAAGTTTACTGACAGAAAGTAGAGATAGATGGAGAAATGAAGAATCTCTTCATACGTGTGTTATTTTGATATTTATTTGGAGATATATTAAAATACAAAGAATAGCGGTACCATGTGAACTAACAAATTGACCTACAATATAAATAACATGTGCTATATTTAGACGAGTAATGGCGAGATAAAACAAATTTCCATTAATAATTAAAAAAGAGACAATATTATGCCTATGCCCATAAGCCTTCCTCATAAACTGACTGTTTCCCCAATGTTTATACCTCCCCACTATCTATTTATTTTGACCCACTCCCCTTGGAATTAAAATAATTTTATAAAAACAAATCTTTTAAATACAGAACAGCTCGAAAGCTTACCAACGAAGAATAGCCAACAGCCATGGCTGTCCATCGTCCACTGCTACACTGCCGTCGGCATCCAGATGACAGAAAAGGTCACCTCCGACTGCCTCATCCAAGTATGAATTTTTCAGAGTAACCGGTAAATGATGTGGTCCGGAGGCCGCCTAAGCTAATTGCCACAACAAGATAGTTCAAAAATGCTTTTCGCACGAAAAGGACTACCAAAACATCTCCGAGCTATGAATTTCTCCCTTGAACGTCAATTGGGTCATTGATGTCCTGCACGAAAACCAATGCATTCAAATTAAATACATTGCGAAAAGGGTAATGATTCGCAGTTTTCTGCCTTAGGGAACAATGTCAGTTCGTAAACTAACCTGATTTTCGAGAACTATACCACTAGGAATTTCTATCTTTGTTCCAGGCTTCGCATTAATACTTACTCTACCCTTCAAATTAAATCATAGGCAACTTCAGTTCATGTGTGCAATAAAACATAAAAGGAAAAACTGAGAATTGAGCAGACATGCATCCACTAAAATATACATATTCACTTGAAAAGATTTTATCCAAATATATCTGTTATGAAAGTTAACTCACAATCTAATTCAAATACATTTGGTTTTATTTGATTTGTAGCTTCTGTTCTCTTTATGGCATTTTAGTAATTAGATGACTAATAAACTAGATTGGAAATAGAGGTGCTTTCAAAAGATTTATTTGCATTAGATTAAAATAACTACAAGAAAATAAGACATTTTAGACGAAGGAAATATCTACTTGAGTTCTACTGGAATGCAATATTGATAAAAATTCCTTTTTTGCTGTTGCACATATCAAATTGGTATCGAGCAACTAATTCTTGGGATGGCTGGCAAAAAAACAGATGCAGCGCAAGAATTAATAGAGGAGAGGATGGAGGCAGAGAGGAGAGGAGGATGCGAAAATAGCACAAGCAAATGAGGTGCTGGCAGGATTCGACGCAAATGACAAGGTGAAGGGCCATAAAACGAATTCATGAAAGGAGTATCACACTAGGGAACTTTACACCTGGTCTACACTGGTGGCAATCCATATGCGGGTAGTACAGAGTTGAACGATTTTTAGCGCTAAATCCTATCTTGGATGGAGAAAAATTGGATGCCCCAACAATTATCTTGGAGGTAAAAATGCTTGTATGGTACTGGTTGGAGGAAGGACGAAGACCTTTTCGTTTCTGGGCAGATTTTTGAATGCAGTTGATGGAGCAATTTAGGCCGACACAAGGGGGATCAACTAAAGAAAAATTCATGGCACTCAAACAAGATGACACAGTGAGAGTTTCAGCACCAGTTCAAGAATTGGCTTCTCAATTAGGTGGAATATAGAGATGTTTTAAGGCATTCGTCAATAGCCTACAAGCTGACATTGAGGCCGAGCTGAAGGTTCGCGAGCCCAATGGTTAAGGCCACATCATGAAGGTCAGAAGACAAGATACTTGTGACACAAACACTGAGGGGCTCAACCCATTTCAAAGAAAATAGATGTGTTTCAAAAATCATACGAAGAGTGAAAGGACTGTGTTATTGATGCAATGAGAAATACATCATCGGCCACTGTTGCAAATTTAAGGAACTAACAGTTCTAATTTGTCAAGAAGAAATTGATTTAATGGAAATTTTCCAACTCCATTCAACCATTTCTCGCCCATCTTGAGGACAAGGTCAATATTCGTCATGAAGTAATGTTAGAAAGGATAGACGATAATCTATTTCTAATAGATTCAATTTTATTCGATTTGTTGTTTTATTTTCTGTTTGTGGTATTTTAGTAATTAGTTGACTAATAAGGGCATGATTTTTTTAGGCTTTGTAAGGTTTAAATTAATATAACAAGAGGGAATATAGATATTTTGGAGATGGAAAATCTACTTGAATCTAATCCTTTCTCTACGGGAATGTTTGTGAATCTTTGAATTTTTGCTAAATGAATTGGCATTTATCATTGATCGTCATCATAAGTTTGGGTCGAACTTATTGACAGAAATGAAAGTATCTAGGCAAAGCAATGACTTTGTTTCGGATATGCTATGTGGGGTGCGGTTGCATTTGGATAGATTTATCGAAGACCTTAAGTTTGGTGATTTGAAAAGAATCAGAGGTTCCCCAATCCGAAAGGAGAGGCTGGATCACACTGCTTCGCTTCACCGAGCTAGACAAGTGGCATTTCTTGGTGAGGGAAAATCATGGGTTATGGGAGAAAATGTTGAAGATGTTGAAGATGAAGTTCACTTCGAAACATGGCGAATGTATAAAGGGCCACTCAAGGAGAAGCAGCAAAAAACTGAGAATTTTGCAATCCACTGAAAAGATTGCTCATACGAAGAGAGAAATAGATGTGATTCATGCTAAAGACGATGTTGCTCAAGGTGGATTGATCCAATGACAACAAACTAAGTGTAACGACCCCTTTTCCCAGCAAGATATTGTCCGCTCTGGGGATTGGGCTGCAGCCCAATATCCTCCCATCACGGCTTTGTTTGGTGAGAACTTCCCGGAAGGTCACCCAAACTGGAATTGCTCTCGCCGAATCACTTTTAACTTCGGAGTTCTTATGGGATCCGTTGCCAATCGTGCTCAAAAACGCGTCTTGCTATTTAGGGAGGGTCTCTTTACATATGTTTCATTTCCACATACTTCCCCAAGCGATGTGGGATTGTGACGACCCCACTTTCAACGACCGAACCCTCAGGCCCAACCTTCTGGGATCCGCGGAGTTTTCGTTGAACCCTCCGGCCCAACCCTCTGGGATCCGCGGAGTTTTAACCCATCTCCGACCCCAAACAATCGGGCACTGCCTCTGAGGCGGAGAATGGCTGGTTCTACCACATACGTGTCAAGTCGGGTCATCACAATCACCCCCCCTCGGGGGTCCAATGTCCTCGTTGGCCACATTTCCGGTTGGGTACAAGCTCTGATACCATTTGTAACGACCCTTTTTCCCAGCAAGATATTGTCCGCTCTGAGGATTGTGCCGCAGCCCAATATCCTCCCCTCACGGCTTTGTTTGGTGAGAACTTCCCGGAAGGTCACCCAACCTGGAATTGCTCTCGCCGAAGCACTTTTAACTTCGGATTTCTTATGGGATCCATTGCCAATCGTGCTCCAAAACGCGTCTTGCTATTTAGGGAGGGTCTCTTTACATATGTTTCATTTCCACATACTTCCCCAAGCGATGTGAGATTGTGACGACCCCACTTTCAAATACCGAACCCTCCGGCCCAACCCTCTGGGATCCGCGGAGTTTTCGTTGAACCCTCCGGCCCAACCCTCTGGGATCCGCGGAGTTTTAACCGATCTCCGACCCCAAACAATCGGGCACTGCCTCTGAGGCGGAGAATGGCTGGTTCTACCACATACGTGTCAAGTCGGGTCATCACAATTGTGATGACCCGGATGTGCACGTATGGTACGATGGCTGCACGAACCGGAACCCGGATGGTGGTACGTCCGCGCGGGCGAACCGGAAGGTGACAGGTCGTAAAGAGGGGGTCGTCACAATCCCACATCGCTTGGGGAAGTATGTGGAAATGAAACATATGTAAGAGATCCCTCCTAAGATAGTAAGACGCGTTTTGGAGCACGATTGGCAACGGATCCCATAAGAACTCCGAAGTTAAAAGTGCTTCGGCGAGAACAATTCCAGGTTGGGTGACCTTCTGGGAAGTTCTCGCCAAACAAAGCCGTGAGTGGAGGATATTGGGCTACGGCCCAATCCCCAGAGCAGACAATATCTTGCTGGGAAAAGGGGTCGTTACAAATGGTATCAAAGCCTGTACCCAACCGGAAATGTGGCCAACGAGGACGTTGGGCCCCCGAGGGGGGGTGATTGTGATGACCCGGATGTGCACGTATGGTACGATGGCTGCACGAACCGGAACCCGGATGGTGGTACGTCCGCGCTGGCGAACCGGAAGGTGACAGGTCATAAAGAGGGAGTCGTCACAATCCCACATCGCTTGGGGAAGTATGTGGAAATGAAACATATGTAAGAGATCCCTCCCAAGATAGTAAGACGCGTTTTGGAGCACGCTTGGCAACGGATCCCATAAGAACTCCGAAGTTAAAAGTGCTTCGGCGAGAGCAATTCCAGGTTGGGTGACCTTCTGGGAAGTTCTCGCCAAACAAAGTCGTGAGGGGAGGATATTAGGCTACGGCCCAATCCCCAGAGCGGACAATATCTTGCTGGGAAAAGGGGTCGTTACACTAAGACAGCCAGGAATGAACGGAAACCTACACAGGTCATGGAGAAAATTGAAAACTTTGCATGAAAACACTAAATGAGAGTATTTGTGGTGCTCGTTCAAGTAAAATTTTACGTCGCACGGAGCAAGGAGCATCAAGCAAACATCAATCTGACAGGCCCAAGTTGAATTTTGGAAGTTTTGATTTTGGTTCAGTTACTAATCGCTATCAAAGCAAAGTTAATGTCTTCAATTGTTCATAATCAAGTCTGAAACTTCGCAAGTTCTTGAAGGAACATCCACTAAACAAGTTTCAAGTGATAAGATTAATTTGGCAAAGACTGGGAAGAAGATTATATGGATATCTCTTGAACCAATGAAAGGGTACCTAAAACTTTAGGTTTTGATAACGGCGACACCTCTTTTGGTCTCATCCGAAGAAGCTCTGATACCAATGATACCAATGATACCAATGATACGAACCTTATATAAGACAAAATGAAATTACAAAATAACAAAAAGTTCGAGAAGTTTGTTAGCTCAAAAAATAGCGCAAACATTCGAGAGGTCTGCTGGCTCTTTTTATATACTATTTTCTCAAAAGATGATTCTCCAATCTTACAATCTCCTTTTTAGACAAATAACATTCAGAATCAGATATAATTAAAGTATTATCTATAAATTTTAAAAGATAACTAAATGATACCCCTTCATTTAAAATTTTTATCTTCCCAAATGCAATTCACTGTAACTCTATTATATTCTTAATTGGAGTTCTATTAGCATTCAATATTGATAAAAATTCATTCTTTTTTTGCTGCACACATCAATGACACACCTCTATCCAAATGCAAAGCAAAAAAGTAACCAATAGATCATATTAAATGATACAATACCTTAAGAGTTACACCAGCTCTAAACCACACATCACCTCTTACTGTCAAGCTGTCTAGGTTAATGACGCTAGGAATAAACTTGAATCTACTGCAGAAATCACTGACCTATAAAATTGAAAATAAGAACAGATCAAAGATATGTTAAGAAATATGAACTAAAAATATCTTACCTTTCCAAAGGCGGGACCTAAAACAATGGACGGATTGGCAGGATTGGTTCTAGCTGCGTTTCTAACTAATGTACCCTTGTCAGATGTGCACAGATCTGACTGCAAAATTAATCATAGGAGAAAAGATATGAAGCTTCTAAAAGTGATTATGGGGAGGGACATTTATAAGGTGTCATCTTTCAAACATAAGTGTTTACTTCACCTGGAGAAGAAATAAATCTGATGTCTTATTTAAGGGGACAACATGAGACTGTGGGACTTTAACACCGATAGCATGACCAAAGAACTACCTCAGCCATAAAAGAAATAAACATTAAAATAATCTCTGGGAAAATTAAAGGTAAACAAAACAACTAAAAATTTATCAAACCCGTATTGGTGATCGAACTGTTATTTCTTGTAAAAGCGTTTGCTCGCTGCCATCCTGAAAAACAAAAATTACTTCCTTTAATTCTTCACTGCAAAAAAAAAAGAGTGCCACTAAAAAAGAATTATTGTAAGTCAAAAAAGAATTTATTGTACCTTTGAAAAATGACTTTCTAGCTTGAAAGAGTTTGTATTTACAAGCCTCTTAATGGATTGCAAATTAACCCATCTAAACAAAATGTATATAGCCAATAGTAAGCATTGTTACATGATTAACAGGAGATTTTTAAATAATAAGTCTAGACTTACGAATTCCTTGTATCAACAAACTTGAACCGCTCACTTGACTTGAAGTTGTCAATCAAAATACAGGCTAATTCAGTCATGAACCAATAATAAAAATGGAGAACACTAATCTTGATGCAAATCATAATTAGGAAAAAAAATCCTAAAAAGACAATGAGGAGAACAACTTACATGTTTAACAAAATTCTTGGAAATCTCGGCAAGCTGCACCATATGCCAAGATAAACAATTACCAAATATTGTGACATACACACAAAAATGCTAATTGTGATTTGTAAGTGAAGTTAGATTTGTAATCTTCACTACATTTAGGAAATCAAAAATGCTAACTATGATCAAAGACGGACAAATTTCCATCCTAGAAGTTTTGATATATTCAATTTGTGATGACCCGGATGTGTAAGTATATGTACGATGGCTGCACGAACTGGAACTCGGATAGCGGTACGTCCGTGCGGGCGAGCCGGAAAGTGACAGGTCGTAAAAACGGGGTCGTCACAATCTCACATCGCTTGAGAAAGTATGTGGAAATGAAACATATGTAAAGAGATCCCTTCCAAGATAGTAAGACGCGTTTTAGAGCACGATTGGCAACGGATCCCATAAGAACTCTGAAGTTAAAAGTGCTTCGTGTAGGATCGAGATTTGTCTAAGAGGGGGGGTGAATTAGATCTTTTTCAAAAACTTAATTTTAGTCTAGTAAATTTCTCTCTTCAATTTAGTTTGAATATTAACAGCAAACAAACATATAAAGTAGAGAGAGAGAGAGAGAAATTTGACACCAGGATTTTAACGTGGTTCGGCTAAACCTTGCCTACTTCCACGCTCCAAGGCACCCCCTTGAAGATTCTTAACCTTCTCCTCACGAGAAAACAGATCCGGATTCTGGGCTCCGATAAACTGCCTTTACAATTCTGGATTGAACTTTCACGGGCGTCAATCCACTGCCTTATACAGATTTGAGTTTGTAAAATTTTAAGCTCATACTACAATCTCACAAGATGAATCTCAAGTTAGGATTAAGAGATGTAGAGAAAAGTACAGAGTGTGCAATTTTCTTTCGCAGCTAGGGCTCAGAATTCAATTTTGCAAAAAGTTAGTCCTTCGTGCTCTGAGCTCGGCTTAAGTACTCTGTATATCCTTGCTTCATAGAATTGAATGCTTCTTACTCCAGATAGAAAAATGTTACCGTTGGGAAGCATCCGTACTGAAGCAACTATCCGTTGCATCTGAAAGTTTTGTTCGTCGTCGCCATTAATGTTCTGGAATTTAAAGCTTGAAAACGACATCACTGTAGCTTCGCGGCTAACTTTAAATTCTGGCGGAAGATTACCGAAAGATGTAGCTTCAAAACACTTGACACGTCATCGGAATGAGTAAGCTTCAAAACGTCATCGGCATATGTGTCTAGAAGCATCATCGGCAGTTGCAGCTTATAAATAAATGCCACGTCATCGGTGGAAGCGACTTGAAATGCCATCGGCATATGAAGTGTAAAGCGCCATCGGTTTTTGAAGTGTAAAACACCATCGGAATTTGTATCTTGACACGTCATCGGAATAGAACCAATAACATAGGAGAAAGAACAAAAAAAAAATAATATTCATTTAAGAAGAGAAAGTGTTCACAATGGATAAATAAAAAAGAAGAGGGACAAAAGACTAACTAAGTCATTTAAGAGTCCTAAACCACTTCCACAACTCAAAGATAACCGAGGTCGGTACATCAGTAGCCTGTGTGGAAGTAGAAGCAGAAGAAACTGGAGGAGCCGGGAGAGCCAGCCTGGGAGGAGGAGGAGCATAATTGAACTGAATGAGCCGGAGAAGTTCCTCCATGGACAAACAAGGAGGTGGCTCGATGGGGCCGTGAGACATGACCAAGTCCATACAAGTAGAACGAGGCACAAGGTCATCAACAGCCATTGGACTGATTGGCTCATCAAGAGACAGAGGAGCAGGAGCAGCAGACGGACGGAAGTGGAGTTCAGCTTCATGAATATCCAGGGACATGAAGCGCACATCTTCAACAACTGCAGGCCGGGAGAAGGGAAGAAACAAATCTTCATAGCAAGGACCAGAACTTGAGTTCAGGTCGGGTTCAGGTTCAGGTTCAGGTGTCAAGGCAGCAATGGAGGATTGGAGTTTCTCAATTTCCCTGACAATCATGCGCCGATCAGCATCCACTTTTTGAGTCACCAAACCAAGACCAGTATCTAAGTCAGTGGACAAGTCTTTGTGATTCTTTACAAGTTTGGCATCCAGAGACTGTTCAATCCGACTTTCCATGGTACTGAGAGCAGACTCAATGCGGTCAATAGAGGCTTTCAGCTCAGAATACCGAGTCTCACTCAGTGAGAATCTCCTCTGATAGGTTAGAGGAGTGGTTGGTATGGATGGCAGAGCAGTAAGGAGTGGAGGGGATGGAGGAGCGGGAGGCGGATAGATTGGGGATGGAGGAGCTGTAGAGGATTGGACTGGTATTAGTGGGGCTGGAGGTGGTAAGAGAAGTGTAGGTGGAGAGAGAGGTTTAGGAACTGGAGATGAAGGAGCTGTAGGACCATGGGTGAAAATTGAAGATATGGCTCGAATAACCGGAGAGATGGAGGGATAAACAGGTTGAGAGGGCAGCAGGAGAGAAGGAGGAGGTGAGTGAGGTGGTGATTGAGGAAGTTCTAGGATTGAAGGAGATTGAGGGGGGGTAGGCTCATGGATAGGTGAAGGAGGGCGGTCTGAACTAGGAAGAGGCACAGATGAAGGAACAGAGGTGGCCTCCGAGAGAGAAACGGTAGAGGAAGAAGCAGGCTTGTGCCTACGCTTCAGAGGAGGAGGTTCTAAGCTAGACTCCCGAGAATGAGAAGGGGAAATGGCACAGTCAGGAAGACCTGAAACACCTCCTTCTTCAGCAGATTCCTCTGGCAGGATAAGTTTCCTCTTACCACGTCTAGACTACTCTGGCAGGTTAAGTTTCTTCTTACCATGCCTGACAGGAACTACCTTCGTAGCCTTTTGCTTCGGCTTGTTCAGGGTGGGCTCTCCCTTTTTGACTAAATTAATTCCCATCTTGCTTAGAGTGATTTGGGAATAAAAATTTCCGTCCTTAAGTACCACAGGTTCAATCTCCTCAGGAAAAACAATTTCAAGCTTGACAAATAACCGCATGAGAAGCAAATTATACGGTAAGGAAGAAACCCTGGAGGAAACAGCAAGAATCATCCTTCGAACAACTATGTAGCCAATGTTGAAGGGTGTCTTGAAATAGAGTGCAGACAGAACAAATAGTTCCATTGCGCTCACCTCGTCATAATGTCCACCCTTGGGAACAATATTGAAATCTATCATGTGACGAAGTAATTTGGCTCTAGGGGTGAGATGTTTGCCTTTTAATTGATCATAGGTTTGGTTGGGGTCCAAGGCAATTTCTCTAAGAAACTGATGTCCATCAGACGTTCCAAAGACAGGTAGCTCAGGCCCTGTCACATACTTGTAAGGGTAGTTGTCCAAATGAGGAGCACCCAGAAGGGCATGGATGGACTGAGGAGTGATCTTAATGTGTTTGTTGTAAACATAACTCGAAATGGAAGAGTAATCAGAGGCAAAGCTAAGGTTTGCATAAAACATCTTAATTGCTTCCGGGTAGTAGAAAGATTCGGTTTCAAAGAGACCTATTAACCAGATCCGTCAAGGGTTCAATAATGTCCAATCCAGCTAGCTTTTCAAAGAAAATACCTTTACTAAGAATCAACGATCTGAACTGATAATCATTGAGGTACTTTACCTCAGTAGCTTGAGAGACGAAGTAGAAAGATGGCCACTCTGTTCCACGAGGAATCTCTCGAGCATAAACATTGACCTTCTTCTTTGCTGGTTTGGAAACGGCGCGAGATGATTGACCTTGAGATTCCATTTCTAGAAGAGGATTCGACAGAGAAGGTTTGGTAGGGCAGGGGTTTTCAGAAAGAGCGCGAAAGATGAAGTGAGTCGGCAGAGAAAGACGAGTTTAAAAGACATAAAGAGTTGCCCGACTAAGAAGTCACACGTGTAACACCGAGATCTTCCGATGTAAAACACGTGGCGGCAGATTAAGGAAAACATTTCATCTACCGATAGAAATGCATCTTCCGATGCCTAAAGAACAACAATTCTCCTTCCGATAGAAATGCATCTTCCGATGCCTTCAAACAAAAAATAAAAACTCTAACACTCAAGATTTATCAACAGAGGAAGAACCTTAGGTTTTCTCAACCCGAATGAGTCCTAACCGTATTATGATATTATTGAAGGTCTTTTCATCTAAAGGCTTGGTAAAGATGTCAGCAAGTTGATCTACAGAATTGACAAATTCTAAAGTGATATCTCCTCTTTGAACATGATCTCTTATGAAATGATACCTAACATCAATATGTTTGGTTCTAGAATGCTGAATAGGATTTTTAGAAATGTTGATAGCACTGGTGTTATCACACCGAATAGGAATCTTATCATAAAACAGATTATAGTTTTCTAGAGTTTGTTTCATCCATAACATTTGTGCACAACAACTGCCTGCAGCAATATATTCACTCTCAGCAGTTGACAAAGCAATAGAATTCTGTTTCTTAGAAAACCAGGAAACTAAAGATTCACCAAGGAATTGACAAGTTCCACTGGTGCTTTTCCTATCAACTAGACTTCCAGTATAGTCAGAATCTGAGTATCCTATTAGATCGAAAGAAGTACCTTTTGGATACCATAATCCTAAATCAGGTGTCCCACTTAAATATTTGAAAATCCTTTTTACAGCAGTTAAGTGAGATTCCTTAGGAGCTGCCTGAATCTAGCACACAGACATACACTGAAAAGAATATCTGGCCTACTAGCAGTCAGATACAACAGAGATCCAATCATACCACGATATTTCTTTATATCAACACTGATCCCTTTTTCATCTTTATCCAACTTAGTTGTGGTACTCATGGGAGTTTTAGAAGATTTGACGGTTTCTAAACAAAATTTCTTAAGGAGTTCCTTGATGTATTTTTCTTAACAGAAGAAGATTCCATCAGAAGATTGACTAATCTGGAAACCTAAGAAAAACTTTAACTCCCTCATCAAACTCATTTCAAACTCTCTTTGCATGAGGGAAGAAAACTCATTACACATATTGATATTAGTTGATCCAAAAATGATGTCATCGACATAAATTTGGATTAACAGAATATCCTTGTCCTTTTGCCTGGTAAACAGAGTTGAGTCACAATTCCCTTTTTTGAAATTTCTTTCTTCAAGAAAATTCTTCAATCTGTCATACCATGCTCTAGGAGCCTGCTTTAGACCATAAAGAGCTTTCCTTAACTTATAGACATGCTCGGGTTTATCGAAAGCTTCAAAACCTAAGGGTTGCTCAACAAAAACTTCCTCATTGATGTAACCATTTAAGAATGCACTCTTTACATCCATTTGGAAGAGTGTGAAGTTCTTGTGACATGCAAAAGCTAAAAACATTCGGATAGACTCTAGCCTAACTACAGGGGCAAAGGATTCCTCAAAATCAATACCCTCTTCTTGAGAGTATCCCTTAGCTACAAGTCTAGCCTTATTTCTAATGACGATCCCATTCTCATCTAATTTATTCTTGAAAACCCATTTAGTTCCAATAATGGGATGATCCTTAGGCCGTGGAACAAGTTCCCAAACCTTGCTCCTTTCGAATTGATTCAATTCTTCTTGCATGGCCATTATCCAATTTTCATCACCCTCGGCCTCCTCAAACTTCTTAGGTTCTACTTGAGAGATAAATGCCACATTGGCACAGAGATTCCTAAGAGAGGATCTAGTCTTAACTCCTAAAGAGGGATCACCTAAGACTTCTTCTATTGGATGGTTTCTAATATACTTCCAGTCTCTAGGTAGATCAACAGACTCATTTTTAACAGGAACTATATCTAGGGAATTAGAGTATGGTTCTAGAGATTTCTCAATTTGAGAGGGAACAGTAGGCTTTTCTAAAGAAAGAGAAATCCAATTAGTTTGTCCAACGAATCATCCTCATCCACATTAATTATTGATTGAGGAGTCTCATCAAAATTGACATGAACAGATTCCTCAACAACTAGAGTTCTCCTATTGAAAACTCTATATGCTTTACTGGTCAAGGAATAACCAAGAAAAATTCCAAGATCGGATTTGGAATCGAATTTCCCTAAGTTATCCTTAGTGTTAAGGATGAAGCATTTACTGCCAAAGGCTCTAAAGTACTTAACAGAAGGAGTTTTTCCACTCCAGAGTTCATATGGAGTTTTCTCTAGAATCGGCCTTATGGAGACTCTATTAAGAACATAGCAAGCTGTAGCAACGGCTTCAACCCAGAAGTATTTGGAAAGGGAATTCTCAATTAGCATAGTTCGGGCAAGTTCTCGGAGAGACCTATTTTTCCTCTCAACAACACCATTTTGCTGAGGGGTTCTAGGAGAGGAGAAATTGTGCTCAATTCCATACTTGAGACACAGAAGTTCAAATCTTTCATTTTCAAACTCACCACCATGATCACTACGAATAGCAGCAATGGTGAGCTCCTTCTCATTTTGGACTCTTTTCCTAAAGCTAGAGAAGATATCAAAAGTCTCATCCTTAGACTTTAGAAAGAACACCCAAGAAAACCTAGAGAAGTCATCTACAATGACAAAAGCATAGAATTTGCCTCCTAAGCTTGCTATATTAGAAGGACCGAAGAGGTCCATGTGAAGGAGTTGGAGAGGCTTAGAAGTAGAAATTGAATTCTTAGAAGCAAAAGAACTTTTGATTTGCTTGCCCATTTGACAAGCTTCACAGACTTTATCCTTTTCAAAGGATATTTTAGGAATCCCTCTAACTAAATTATCCTTAGTAATCTTAGCTAAGGTATCCATTCCTACGTGTCCTAATCTCCTATGTCAGATCCAAACATCATGAGAAGAATTAACAGCAAAGCATTTTTCATCAATATTCTCAAAAACATCTATGTCAATAATATATATATTCTCTTTCCTATAGCCAGTGAACAGAGTATTGTCATTAGATGCATCTTTGATTATGCAAGAGTTAGATTTAAAAATCACTTCATATCCTTTATCGCATAATTGACTAATACTAAGCAGGTTATACTTTAATCCCTCAACTAAAAGCACATTTTCAATAGTAGGATTAACACTGTTACCTATATTGCCGATGCCAACAATTTTCCCTTTTTGATTTCCACCAAAAGTTACATTTCCTTTCTTTTTGTTAACAACAGCAAACATGGTTGAGTCTCCTATCATATGCCTCGAGCATCCACTGTCGAGGTACCACTGGTTCTTTCCAGGAGAGCACTCAACCTGCAAAACAGAAATCAGTTGGTCTTCTTAGGTACCCAAATCTTTTGGGTCCTAGTGTTAGTCTTGGTTCCTTTAGGAACCCATTGTAAATTTCTACCTGATTTCTTACTGTTTGCTTTTAAAGGGCATACAAACGACTTATGTCCTTCTTTGTTACAGACATGACAAGTAGTGGATCTCACAAAGTGATTCTTGTAAGCTTTCTTATTACTAGACTTATCATACCCTATTCCTGCTCTTTCAAAATTTACTCTCTGTTTTCCTAATAACATCTTAAATAACTTGTTGCCATTAGTAAATTTCAAGATAATACTGTTTAAATCCTCATTTTTGTTTTTAAGTTCTGTTATTTCCTTACTCTGGATATTACACTTCTTAGCATGCAAGTCAACTTCTTTTTCATGCTTTTCTGCTAATTCAGCATTATCCCTTTTTAGCAAGTTATACTTAACCTTTAACATGCCAAATTGCTTAACTAAGTCATTAAACGCATCAATCAGTTCACCATCTTCATTATCGCTATCACAATCACTTAAATTACTGGAAGAAGGACTAACCTTATCTTCATGTGCCATAAAGCACAGATTAGCCACTTCTTCATCATCTGAAGAGGTGTCTACATCACTTTCATCCCAAGTGGTGGCCTTCATAGCCTTCTTCTTGAATTTCTTGGGATTCTTAGCTTGTGGACAGTCGGCCTTCATATGCCCTGGCTTTCCACACCCATAGCAAGTGATTTCCTTCTCCTTTTGTGGTTTTTCTCCTTTCGGAAATCTTCTTCCTTGCATCCTCTTCCTTTGCAGGAATTTACTGAATCTCCTTGTGATGAGTGCTATGTCCTCATCATCTTCCTCTTCGTCATCCTCAGATACTTCTTGTTTACTGGAAGAGGCTTTCATAGCTATGTCTTTTCTTTTTGTAGCCTCCTTCTCCTTGAGGTCTTCCTTCTCATTTGTCCTCATTGTGATTTCATGAGTCATGAGAGACCCAATGAGTTCCTCAAGTTTCAAAGCCTTGAGGTCCTTTGCTTCCTGTATTGCCGTCACCTTTGGCTGCCAGATTCTTGGAAGACACCTGAGGATTTTCCTAACCTGTTCTTCGCTAGTATAAGATTTACCAAGAGCTTTTAAACCATTAGTAATGTTAGTAAATCTTGTAAACATGGAAGACACAGATTCATCCTTGGGCATAGAGAATAGTTCATACTCATGTATAAGCATATTAAGTTTACTCTCTTTCACTTGATTTGTGCCCTCGTGAGTGACCTCTAAAAGGTGCCAAATCTCTTGGGCACTCTCACACCCTTGTACTCTATTAAATTCGTCTCTATTCAGAGCACAGTACAAGGTGTTTATCGCCTTGACATTAAGGCTCAGACACTTTTTGTCTGTATCATTCAGTTCATGTGAAGCTTTTGGAGTTCTAATACCATTCTCTGTTTTAAACACTATGTAAGGACCATCTACTATATTATTCCAAATATCATAATCTATAGCCTGAATATAAACTCTCATTCTAGATTTCCAGTACACATAATCATTGCCATCGAAGAATGGAGGTCTAGAGGTAGACTGACCTTCCATTTGAATAGAATGTGTATTGAAAGCCATTTCAAAAATAACACAATATTTCCTATAAAAATAACTTAGACAATAAACAACCACTCTTTGATACCAATTGTAGGATCGAGATTTGTCTAAGAGGGGGGGTGAATTAGATCTTTTTCAAAAACTTAATTTTAGTCTAGCAAATTTCTCTCTTCAATTTAGTTTGAATATTAACAGCAAACAAACATATAAAGTAGAGAGAGAGAGAAATTTGACACCAGGATTTTAACGTGGTTCGGCTAAACCTTGCCTACTTCCACGCTCCAAGGCACCCCCTTGAAGATTCTTAACATTCTCCTCACGAGAAAACAGATCGGGATTCCGGGCTCCGATCAACTGCCTTTACAATTCTGGATTGAACTTTCACGGGCGTCAATCCACTGCCTTATACAGATTTGAGTTTGTAAAATTTTAAGCTCACACTACAATCTCACAAGATGAATCTCAAGTTAGGATTGAGAGATGTAGAGAAAAGTACAGAGTGTGCAATTTTCTTTCGCAGCTAGGACTCAGAATTCAATTTTGCAAAAAGTTAGTCCTTCGTGCTCTGAGCTCGGCTTAAGTACTCTGTATATCCTTGCTTCATAGAATTGAATGCTTCTTACTCCAGATAGAAAAATGTTACCGTTGGGAAGCATCCGTACTGAAGCAACTATCCGTTGCATCTGAAAGTTTTGTTCGTCGTCGCCATTAATGTTCTGGAATTTAAAGCTTGAAAACGACATCACTGTAGCTTCGCGGCTAACTTTAAATTCTGGCGGAAGATTACCGAAAGATGTAGCTTCAAAACACTTGACACGTCATCGGAATGAGTAAGCTTCAAAACGTCATCGGCATATGTGTCTAGAAGCATCATCGGCAGTTGCAGCTTATAAATAAATGCCACGTCATCGGTGGAAGCGACTTGAAATGCCATCGGCATATGAAGTGTAAAGCGCCATCGGTTTTTGAAGTGTAAAACACCATCGGAATTTGCATCTTGACATGTCATCGGAACAAGTAGCTTCAAACGCCATCGGTATTTGGAAGTGTAAAACACCATCGGAATTTGCATCTTGACACTGTCATCGGAACAAGTAGCTTCAAACGCCATCGGTATTTGGAAGTGTAAAACACCATCGGAATTTGCATCTTAACACGTCATTGGAACAAGTAGCTTCAAACGCCATCGGTATTTGGAACTTCTCTTCTCTGTCGTGTAGCGATCGGCATAAGAACAGCTTGACATGTCATCGGCAGATGAAACATATAAGCGCTGAGCACATCATCGGCAGATGCAAACTCTAAACGACTTCTCCTTCTGTCGTTTAGCAATCGGCAGAAGCCTTCTATTCTTTGTCGTGTAGCTATCGGTATATCCAAGCCTGTATTACTATTTAGCTCTGTATACTCAAACCGATTTATTAGACAACTAAAATACCCTTTTTCAGGGTATTGTCAAACAAACTTGTATTGATAATTCTTATTTAAATACGCATAATCAAATTGTATACTTAATACACAAATGCATAATCAAAAACAAATTATGGCTTAAGCACTCTATAAGTCAACACTTCGGCGAGAGCAATTCTAGGTTGGGTGACCTTCTGGGAAGTTCTCGCCAAACAAAGCCGCAAGGGGAGGATATTGGGCTGCGGCCCAATCCCTAGAGCGGACAATATCTTGCTGGGAAAAGGGGTCATTACAAATGGTATCAGAGCTTGTACCCAACCAGAAATGTGGCCAACGAGGACGTTGGGCCCCCAAGGGGGGGTGATTGTGATGACCCGGATGTGTAAGTATATGTACAATGGCTGCACGAACCGGAACCCGGATGGCGATACGTCCGCGCGGGCGAGCCGGAAGGTGACAGGTCATAAAAACGGGGTCGTCACAATCTCACATCGCTTGGGGAAGTATGTGGAAATGAAACATATGTAAAGAGATCCCTTCCAAGATAGTAAGACGCGTGTTGGAGCACGATTGGCAACGAATCCCATAAGAACTCTGAAGTTAAAAGTGCTTCGGCGAGAGCAATTCCAGGTTGGGTGACCTTCTGGGAAGTTCTCGCCAAACAAAGCTGTGAAGGGAGGATATTGGGTTGCGGCCCAATCCCCAGAGCGGACAATATCTTGCTGGGAAAAGGGGTCGTTACACAATTTGAATTAGTATTTATTTGTTCTTTCAGGTATCATAATGGTTTTGGTTGCACAATAGGTTATGAATGACTCTAGTAGAATTCATAGATGCCGTAGGAGTCAATAGGTTTCCTATTTGGGGAACCATGAACATTAGAATGTTAGCTAGTCAATTCAAGTCAAAATTTCGCTTGAAATTTAGATTTTATTCATAATTATTGTGCTATGGGAATAAAATTAAAAAAAAAAAAACACTAATGGTCATATCCCCAAATCTGGGAAAAAATATTTAAGAAAATTGTACATATATCTCAAAACAGAATGGACACTTACCTGAATCTTCTGATGGGTAAAACAAGAAGTGTTGTCACTGGTATCAGATGAGATGATTGGGGACACCTAAGAAATATCAAGATGAAGAAGAGTATGCTTTTGACAAAACATATAATAACAGTAGTAAAATTGTACCTCCATACAGTATTCAATCTCGTTTTGAATTAGATAAATTAAAATTTCTAAAACATCAAGTTAAGGTAATATGAGAATGATATTTTAAGTACCATAAGCTATGATACTAGAAACCAAGTGGGAAAAAGGATACTTGGATCAATTACAGTAGCAACATTATTAGAGTCAACCAAAAGGACGTACTCCTTACTCTGAAAACACATTCAAGAGCAATCATTAAGATCTCACCAAAATATTGCTTTCACAAATTATTTGTAGTGAAATTCAGGACATTACCCGCATATGTACAAATAAATGTAAATATTTGCTAATACTCGAACTTGATAGAACAGTATGAAAATTATATACCTGTGACAACAATTCATCAATAATTCCTTCATTCATGAAGGAAAGGAACATGTCAACATGGTCAGGAGAGTGCCTACAAAAGCATAAAGTTAAGGCCATTCTACTAGTTTTAATAATTGCCAAACATAACAAATAGTAAGCAAATCAAACAAAAAACAAAGAAATGATCCTGCAGATATTCATGTTTCATATATTGTGTAATCTAAAAAAGAATTTTTAATTTATGATAGAACAAAATTCAAGACATTCCAGACGTTGATATGAAACAATATTAAAAGGCATGAAATGAACCCACTGTTTCAGTTAAATGTGAACAAATTTGGATGTTCTAGTTTGACAAAAACTACTGTACTTTTTTTATGTAACATAAACAAAGTTAAATCAGCTGCCAACTAATTAGGTCAAAAAAGCAGTCCACAAAGATAAGACAAATGTAAGAATCTAATGTACATTTGATATCAATTGTAAGGGTCACTTAGACAAAAGACTTTCAAATAAATTCAAAAGTATGAGTTTTTGCAGACCACACATAGATTGGAATTAAGAGTTGTTCAGCATCAGTCTTGCAAGACCTAAAATTTTACTACTTTTTCTAGTGGAACAATAAAACACAAAAACATGAGATACCACTTCAAAAAAGTGTCATCTATGTACATGTGGGCATCAGAAGTGTAACACCCGAGCATTTCTTATACGTGCGTAGCCTTAGGTTAGACGTGTTAGGAGAGTTATTTATTCAAGGTTAGGGTTGTACATGAAAGGGTATTAGAAGAGAAATGAGAGGTGAGTTTGACAAGTCAAACTAACTTGTGATTGGTGAAAGCTTTGGGTTTGAAAAGTCACACTTGGATAACCAATAAAAATGTAGTAAAAAGCTAATGAAAGGGTGAAGATTTTAAGAGTGTTTCACGTTGGCTTTTCATGAAGGGAAAAGGTGGGGTTAAAATTTAATTTTGGAAAGATTGGAGGGAGAAATGTGGAAGAAATTATGGTTTTAAATGTGGGTTTTTTTCTTTCATCTTCTTCATCTTCATCGATCTTTCTCCTCATACATCCATAGCCGTCCCTTCCTCTCTTCTTTGCTTCAAGTTCTCAAGGTGTTTTAAGGTAAAAATACATGGGTTTTAGTTGTATGCACTTTAGATGAAGTTTGTTGAAGGTTTTAGGGAGTTTTAAGTGCTTTTGGTGAGGGTTTGAAAACCCTAATTCTTGACCTCCGAAAATTGAGTTTAAATGTTGGTTTTCCTTCTAGATTTGAGGATTTAGTTGTTGTATAGATTGGTTTAGGGAGATTATAGGGTTAGAATGAAGATTGGATGGAAGTTACACAAAAACTGGTTTTTAACCTAAAGTGCACCGGTTCTGTTTCAGCATTTTTGGATTTGCTAAGTTCGTTGGTTGGTTGATTTGAGAGTTTCATAGGATAGTAGACGTGTAGAGCTTTCCGAGTTGGGGTGGCACGTCGAAATCCGTTGAAAAACGAGGGAGTTGTGACCGTTTGAAGTTTGACGGTCAAATTTTGGGGAAAAACCGAGTTTGAGTGTTTTGAGTGTGAAGTTGTTTAAGTGTTGTTTAGTTTTAGGTTTGAGAATCCTTTAGATTTTATTGGTGACTTATTAAGCTAAATTTCATTATTTTAGGACGTCAGACGATTGAATTATCGGTAGAAGTAAGCAACTGGAATTCGAGCAACAAGGTAAGTAGTGGAATACTTTCGTTTTGCCTTCGGGCCTACACCACGGAACGGTAGGGTTATTGTGTGATTTTTGGTTGGTTGATTTATGATATGCACGTGTTGAGTATCATGCATCATCTTTTAAATTACGAAAATGAGTTTGTGCATAATTTGAAAGGTGAGTGTGAAATGAAACGTAACTAAGAAAGAATAAAGTTGAATAGAGTCGCCAGGTTATGCAAGTTGCCGGGGAGGTACTTGTAATATGCCGGGGAGGCATTTTGCCGGGGAGGCAGTTAGTTGGGACTCTATTCGATGAAAATACGTAAGTACCGTGGGAGGAGATTGTGTGCGGCCGTCCAATGGAGGGGACCCGGGCGTGAGCTGACCGATCTTGCTTCGTGGGTCAAGGCGTGGCCGTCCAATGAGCGGGGAGCTCGGATGTGTGCCTACTTGATTCACGCGTGAAAGTGGAAAGATTTAATTAAACGAAAGCGAAACGAAAACAACAGAGTGAGTAGAGACTGCATGTGTTAGGGCGGTGTGGGTGCATTGTGCATGTTTACATTTCTTTTCCCTACTTGCTAAGCGTAAGCTTACGTGTGTGTGTTCTGTGGTGTATGTGACGAGTACTTTTCAGGTGAGGTAGATGAGACAGCCGAGGACTAGACCGCAGTCAGAGGAGTGCGGGGTGCGCCGGTGCAGGCTATTGTCGGGGCGTCTCGGCTACTGTCTTCCTCGGGTATTTTGTGGGATTTGGGAATTTTGTGTAGTTAGTTTTGTAAATGTTTTATAAAGTTTTAGTACGTCTTATTTGTAAATATTTGACGTAACTATTTTGGACAATGTGAGCCGGTTATTTTGCTAGATAATGATTTCACATGGTTGGGATTTGAATCTATATGTTTTGGTTTTAAACTTTCAGGTTTTGGTTTACCGAATTTTAGGCGTTATACCGCCCGTTTTGATTTTAGAATAAATAACGTCGGGTTACGTTCGCTACTTTTGTTATTTTTTGTTTTAAGTCGGTTTTCTAAAATTTTTACGGGACATGAAGTTTTGGGTGTCAGGGAAGGCATGGTAAAAAGTTCAGGATTTTTGGAGGTGTCGGGCTCGTAGAAAAGTTCAGAAAGGTAGAGAAGGTCAAGAAAAGTCAAAATGGGGCATTTTGGAGTGTTTTTGGCCAAGAAAACCCGAGCCGGCCCGATCGATCGGGCCCAGGGCGCAACCGATCGTGGTCGGGATGTTTTTGGGTAAAAACAGCCCGAGCGTGCCCGATCGATCGGGCAAAAATCGCGATCGATCGCAGTTGGGCGCGCCCAGCGCACAGCGCGCGCCCAGCGCCCCTTTTGAGCCAAATTTTGTTTTTTTTAAATTTTTCCCGATTTCTACAATATTTCGACCCGACATTTTCCGACGTATTTTAAACGTATTTTGGACACGTTTCCCAACAAAAACCGAGGGTCGAAAAACCCGAAAACCGAGTCGAAAAAAATTACGAAAATTATTTTAAACATCATTTTAAACGCGAGTTGGGTTTGCAACGTAGCGCACCGAGCCGGGGCGGGTTCGGGGTGTTACAAGAAGGCTCATAAACTGAAACAAGAAAATATAACATATAAAGACAGAGATCGACATACATATCAACGTCTCCAACATGGTCTTCAAATGATTTCATCTGCAAATTTTGGTCATAAGTAAATAAAACATATTTTTCTTGAGTAATGGTCCAAGTAACAAAACTTATGACAAGGAACCTGGATAAATGAACGGACATCGACATTAGATTTAGAGTATTTCTCCATGGCCTATGAAACACATGAAACAATGAGTGAGCCATAGTATTTACAAAACTCAAAAAGAAATGAAAAAAATAAAAATAAAACTTACCTTCGAAGTATCATTATGTGTTTTGTTTGAATTCATGAGAATCAAAGGAACATTGCATCCATATTTGGTATTAAGAGACTGCAAAATCAAAACTGTCAGAAACAAATGTGCTGCCAAGCAAGAATATGGAGTGGATCCTGAGGAACCTGTTACATGAAAAGAACAAATACTGACCTCAATTTGATCAACGAGCAGGTCTAGGATATTTAAACCACAACAAACTTCAAGAGAAAGCCTGCAAAGAGATATTTGAACTGTTTCAGATTCAAAAACTGGAATTCAATACATAAAAAGAGAATAAAATGTAGAATAATTATAGGTTGTGGTGGAGTTAGCATATTCATTCTTTCCCACTGAGCCAATAGGTGCTGATAACAACCTACTAGATAAGATACCAGATTGATTTTACAATACAAAATATAGAAGAAAATTAAGATCTAGCTTACTGATATTATATTGAGGGTGTACGCTTTAGAAAAATGACAAATGCAAACATTTATCGAAAACTACAAGCGAGATCTACGACCTAGTATTTGCACAATCATGATCATCATTCTACCGGATTTTGCAAGTTTTAAGTTTCATAATAAACTTCATTGTATTTCAATTCCAATCTTATTGTTTCTTGACATGAAAGTTGCATGAGAATTGAATCCTAAAGCTAAATAAATAACTCACAACCACAAAATCAACTGTCGAAAGATATACACATCTATCTGAAAGATCAAAGCTTACGATACCATGAATTTATCCAGTCCAAGACAAAAATTAAGATGCAAGTTGTAAAAGTGATTATTCAACCATACAGACAAACGGTTGCATTTTAACAAACAGAACCCGTACTTGGGACCATTGAAACCCATAGTTGTGCCCAAAGCTCCATTGAACTTCAATAATACAAATTTGTCCAAAACCTTTCTAGTTTCTGCCACATCTGCGTCATCAGTCATTTGGCATCTTAAGAAAAAATATATATGAAAAATTTTAGACACTTCAGTTACATCATTTAGCTATTTTGAATTAAATCATACCTTCAGGAACTGGTGCTAAACTTTCATAGTTAACAATATTCACTTCTAGGTCCGACATTTTCTTTGTCTGCTCGATTCGCTCCAACTCATCACTTATAGGACAATGAAACAAATAAAAAATCATATGTACAACTAAACAAATAAAAACATGAACTTGGGTACCTCTTTTTGGCGATAGCAGAAACATTTGCAACAGCAAAGCGCTTCTGCTCGTAACTAAACAAAAACACTAAGTTTGAAATGCATGGAAGGGTAAATTGGAGAGAAATTAAGGTTGGTGGGAGAAGGCCAATGGATGATCGACATCTGGCGACTTGTTGAGGAAGCTAAGTTCCTCCTCTTACGTAAATTTTCATTCACTTCTCTGCTTCCTCCCATCTCTCTCGGCTTTCTGTCTTCCTGGTGATTGAAACAAAACTCCCACGCTTTGTTTCTCCTGTATTTTCTCGTCGTCTTCAGCAAAAGTGAGCATCTTTTAATGCTAACAAATTTGGATGAGTTTAATGTGAGTTTTTACTGAAGTTTAGGGTTTCGGTATTTGGTGAAAACTCACTGTTTTTAGATGAAAACACGTTGGTGTTTTCTAAAGAGTTGAAATGTGTTTGCTGCATATTCTACATGATTTTAGTTAGCATTTGTAGCGTGTTTAAATTCTGTACATGCATGCTACAGGTCCGAGTTTTTCCAGAGACATCCAGGTTTTCAACTCTCCAGAAAACAGGTAAGTTCATAACCGTAGGTTGGCCCTTATGGCCCTACATCACAGAGGTACTAGGTTTTCTGTTCTGTCGAGTAGTTTTGGGTAGAAATGTTATAGCTTCTTTCCAGTTCATGTTCTGAGTTGTCTGTGTTCTGCTTCACAATACGCCCTGTTATTTCTGATGTCTGCTGTTATAGGTTCAGACACTGAGAATGTCATGCATACACGTTTTACTGAAAATCCATGCAAAAAAAACCGATTTATGTACACTGTTTGAAACTAATAAGATAAAATCCGACTGAAATGTACCAGGTTAAGTGTGGGACGGGGACTGGCCCCAGAACTGTTTACTGTACTGTATCCTTGAATGTGCCTGATAGTGCACCCTCCCCCTCCCCCACTGTTTGCCAGTTCCTCTATAAGCCCCACTTAATTCTACTACCACTGTAACTAAATGCTCTGTACTGTCACCGTGTTCTGAAAAAACTGCATGCATAGCATTTTGCATCACTGCATACCGATTATGTCTTACTGAGTTTTAGACTCATAGGTGAACTCTCTGATGTAGGTACTGCATCTGAAATCGATGATCTTGTTCCTCAAAATGATGATCTAATGTAGAGGGTGGATCGAGCTCATGGGGTGGTTGCTGCAGCCAGACATATATCTGCTCTGAGGTTTAAGTTTTTGAAAGAGAAAATACTGCCTGTGAATTTTAAATAGATTCTGATGTTTTGGTTTTAGAAAAAGTCTGTCGAATCTCTGTAATGTTTTGAATCTGTCTTGATGTCTAAAACCTCTGTATTTGACAGTTGTATTTATGTCTTGAAATGTATTGAAATTATTCTGAAACTGCTGGGATTCTTTTATTAGTTTGTGCATGGATGACTTCTAGTTTTGGAAATATCCATGCAGTCTGTTTCTTTGAATCTGTCAATTTCAAAGTATGTTCCATAACCTTGTTTAGAATCGGGTATTGAAGGTTTATAATTTTCATGCCTTCTGTTTGTACTGTATTTGACAGTTAAATTGGGTTCTGAAGTGTTCTGAATTTGTTTGGGATATCTCCTGAAAATCTGTGCATGGATTGTCTCTGGTTATGGAGTAATCCATGCAGTTGTTTTTCCTGAATTTCTGTTAGGTTTTCTAGCTTCTGTCACGTTTCAAAACCGTGTTTGGAATCGGGTTTGGAGGCTTGAAGCCTTTATGCCTTCTGTTTTGAGGTTTTCCGTTCGAAAGTTTCCATGCTTTGTATGCCTTCCTGTTAAAGTTGTCAAGTTTTGCCTTAAAAGCTGCATCTCCCGATCACGTTCACTGCTGTTTTAAGCATACATCCACCGATAGTCACTGTTCACATTTTGTCGTATTCGACATCCACCGGTGAAATGTGCAAATTCTGTTTGTTTTAAAATTCATCTACCGGTTGACGTCATCCATCTTCCGACTGACGTCATCTGTTTTGTCGTATTCGACATCCACCGGTGAAATGTGCAAATTCTGTTTGTTTTAAAATTTATCTACCGGTTGACGTCATCTATCTTCCGGCTGACGTCATCTGTTTTGTCGTATTCGACATCCACCGGTGAAATGTGCAAATTCTGTTTGTTTTAAAATTCATCTACCGGTTGACGTCATCCATCTTCCAGCTGACGTCATCTGTTTTGTCGTATTAGACATCCACTGGCGATCACCGTGCATCTTTTGTCTTATTCGAGCCCACCGCTGCCCGCTGCCCGATTTGTTTTATTTCCTTTGATTATTCACATCCACCGCTGCCCGTTCTTCTTTAGAGACATATTCACTGATTCCTTTAGAATTTTATTCCTGGTTTCTGCCATTTTAAAATTTAGTCTTCCGCCTACGTTCTCCTGTTTTATTTTACCTTTATACTTCACCGCCCATATTCTATTTTCCGCTAGAGTTTTAAAAAGTTCATCCACCTCTGTAATCCAGCCAACTGTACCCCGTTTGTCTTGACCCCAGAGAACTCTCTCCCTCTCTGTGAAATGTTTTAAAGAGTTTTATAAATGTTTAAAAAAAAAAGTCACTGTTTTCTGATAACTGTCCCGGAGTGACGACTCCGATCCCGGACCCCGATCGGATTCCTGTTTCGGGTTGTCACAAAAAAGAAATTTTTAATTGTCTGAAAAAAAGTAAACTCACCTGAAAATTAAACTCACGAGCCGAGGCCGAGGCCGAGCCCTAACGTCTGAGAAAGTGAGGCATGAACGCCGAACGGTGAACTGCGGTTTGATTACAGAACCACCGAAGAAGGCAGATTGAAACTGAAGAATCGTGATGACGAACAGGCATGGGTGATCATCTGGCAGACTGCGTGAGCGCGAATCGTGATGAAGATGAACGAACAGATGAAGATGAACGAACAGATGAAGAATACCGAATAGGGGACAGGGGTGAGCGAGAGGCGAGTGGCGAGAGGCGAGAGGCGAGAGGCATCCAGTGACTTAAAACTTTTAAGTTAAAAAGGAAGGGTTCGGTTCCATGGTCCAGTTTCGGGATTTGAGTACCCGGACCGAAGACTGGACCAAACCAGACGGTAATTCAGCTAGGAGGACCGGTCCCGGACCGAGAAAAAGGAAAGACCGCCCGAAACCGGACCAAAACCATCGGTCCAGTCCGGTTCTCGGGAGGCGGTCCGGTCCTGCTCACCCCTAAAATGCACTTGTGTGTGTTAGACATGTGTAGTTACATTAAACTACAAAAAAAATACAGAATCTTAGCTATTAAAAAAATATTACAAAAATTTAGTTAATCACGCGACACAGGTCATCATAAAATGCGATAAAAAAAATCCTAATCTTTTCATAAATACTGTAAAATAAGTTAAAAAAAATATTGATATTTCATAAATACTGTAAAATAAGTTAACCATATGATACATGTCATTACAATAGATTATAAAAAATTACACGTTCAATTTTTAATATTATTAACGCTACGAAGAATATGATAAATATATGACACGTCTAATGCTATCATCACAGTAAACTAGAGAAGATAAATAGTTTACAACTCTTTGTAAGTGTTGCTGTGAATACTTCAAACAAATTATATGTATCATTATATAAAGATATTTTATTATAATTTTTTAAAATATTAAGCAGATGAGTATGTAATAAAAAACAAAAATTGATAAAAACAAAGAGTTTATGATGATGTTTCATTATAATATTACTTAATAGATAAATATTTAATAAAAACAAAAAATCATCCTAACAAAATATATTAATTATTATATTTTCAAGAAAAATAAAAAATGATGATAACACTTAGAATAAAGTAATAAGTTATATGAAGATATTTTATTACTTAATATTATTTATTTAAATTACTTAAATAAGTATGGTGTACGAAACAATATTTGATCATTAAAAATATTATATTTTAAAGTATAATTGAAAAAATATAACTAAAATATATCTAAGGTTAAAATAAAATCCAAGCATGTCAACGTTGTTACCCACTTTCCTCATCCTCTTAGCCTTGGCTACCCCACCCTCCAACAACCCAACCCATATTCACAATCTTGTGCTCATTTTCGGTCTCATTTATTTAGTATAAGAATCAGCTGAAGGGCTAATCATTGGAGGAAATTACTACTTAACAAGCCATTTTCTGGAATCTTCTCATCTCATGAGATGCAGGAGGGCTAGAAGAAGAAGAGAAACTGAGCAGAAATGGAGGGCTACGGGCAACGTGGAATGCAGCAACTTCAAAGGCAGATTTTGTGGTGGCCAAGTATGGATCAGGCACTCACAGAACAGGGAGCATCGAAGAGTGATAATATATGTAAAATCTGAAGTTTACTGACAGAAAGTAGAGATAGATGGAGAAATGAAGAATCTCTTCATACGTGTGTTATTTTGATATTTATTTGGAGATATATTAAAATACAAAGAATAGCGGTACCATGTGAACTAACAAATTGACCTACAATATAAATAACATGTGCTATATTTAGACGAGTAATGGCGAGATAAAACAAATTTCCATTAATAATTAAAAAAGAGACAATATTATGCCTATGCCCATAAGCCTTCCTCATAAACTGACTGTTTCCCCAATGTTTATACCTCCCCACTATCTATTTATTTTGACCCACTCCCCTTGGAATTAAAATAATTTTATAAAAACAAATCTTTTAAATACAGAACAGCTCGAAAGCTTACCAACAAAGAATAGCCAACAGCCATGGCTGTCCAACGTCCACTGCTACACTGCCGTCGGCATCCAGATGACCGAAAAGGTCACCTCCGACTGCCTCATCCAAGTATGAATTTTTCAGAGTAACCGGTAAACGATGTGGTCCGGAGGCCGCCTAAGCTAATTGCCACAACAAGATAGTTCAAAAATGCTTTTCGCACGAAAAGGACTACCAAAACATCTCCGAGCTATGAATTTCTCCCTTGAACATCAATTGGGCCATTGATGTCCTGCACGAAAACCAATGCATTCAAATTAAATACATTGCGAAAAGGGTAATGATTCGCAGTTTTCTGCCTTAGGGAACAATGTCAGTTCGTAAACTAACCTGATTTTCGAGAACTATACCACCAGGAATTTCTATCTTTGTTCCAGGCTTCGCATTAATACTTACTCTACCCTTCAAATTAAATCATAGGCAACTTCAGTTCATGTGTGCAATAAAACATAAAAGGAAAAACTGATAATTGAGCAGACATGCATCCACTAAAATATACATATTCACTTGAAAAGATTTTATCCAAATATATCTGTTATGAAAGTTAACTCACAATCTAATTCAAATACATTTGGTTTTATTTGATTTGTAGCTTCTGTTCTCTTTATGGCATTTTAGTAATTAGATGACTAATAAACTAGATTGGAAATAGAGGTGCTTTCAAAAGATTTATTTGCATTAGATTAAAATAACTACAAGAAAATATTAGATTAAAATAACTACAAGAAAATAAGACATTTTAGACGAAGGAAAAATCTACTTGAGTTCTACTCGAATGCAATATTGATAAAAATTCCTTTTTTGCTGTTGCACATATCAAATTGGTATCGAGCAACTAATTCTTGGGATGGCTGGCAAAAAAATAGATGCAGCGCAAGAATTAATAGAGGAGAGGATGGAGGCAGAGAGGAGAGGAGGATGCGAAAATAGCACAAGCAAATGAGGTGCTGGCAGGATTCGACGCAAATGACAAGGTGAAGGGCCATAAAACGAATTCATGAAAGGAGTATCACACTAAGGAACTTTACACCTGGTCTACAATGGTGGCAATCCATATGCGGGTAGTACAGAGTTGAACGATTTTTAGCGCTAAATCCTATCTTGGATGGAGAAAAATTGGATGCCCCAACAATTATCTTGGAGGTAAAAATGCTTGTATGGTACTGGTTGGAGGAAGGACCAAGACCTTTTCGTTGCTGTGCAGATTTTTGAATGCAGTTGATGGAGCAATTTAGGCCGACACAAGGGGGATCAACTAAAGAAAAATTCATGGCACTCAAACAAGACGACACAGTGAGAGTTTCAGCACCAGTTCAAGAATTGGCTTCTCAATTAGGTGGAATATAGAGATGTTTTAAGGCATTCGTCAATAGCCTACAAGCTGACATTGAGGCCGAGCTGAAGGTTCGCGAGCCCAATGGTTAAGGCCACATCATGAAGGTCAGAAGACAAGATACTTGTGACACAAACACCGAGGGGCTCAACCCATTTCAAAGAAAATAGATGTGTTTTAAAAATCATACGAAGAGTGAAAGGACTGTGTTATTGATGCAATGAGAAATACATCATCGGCCACTGTTGCAAATTTAAGGAACTAACAGTTCTAATTTGTGAAGAAGAAATTGATTTAATGGAAATTTTCCAACTCCATTCAACCATTTTTCGCCCATCTTGAGGACAATGTCAATATTCCTCGTGAAGTAATGTTAGAAAGGATAGACGATAATCTATTTCTAATATATTCAATTTTATTCGATTTGTTGTTTTATTTTCTGTTTGTGGTATTTTAGTAATTAGTTGACTAATAAGGGCATGATTTTTTTAGGCTTTGTAAGGTTTAAATTAATATAATAAGAGGGAATATAGATATTTTGGAGATGGAAAATCTACTTAAATCTAATCCTTTCTCTATGAGAAGGTTTGTGAATCTTTGAATTTTTACTAATTGAATTGGCATTTATCATTGATCGTCATCATAAGTTTGGGTCGAACTTATTGACATAAATGAAAATATCTAGGCAAAGCAATGACTTTGTTCCGGATATGCTATGTGGGGTGCAGTTGCATTTGGATAGATTTATTGAAGACCTTAAGTTTGGTGATTTGAAAATAATCAGAGGTTCCCCAATCCGAAAGGAGAGGCTGGATCACACTGCTTCGCTTCACCGAGCTAGACAAGTGTAACGCCCCGAGTTCTCTGAACCCGGTTTGCTACTCAAAACACTGAACCGAACTATGAAATTTTGAGTAAATTTTAAAATTTCATTCGATGATCAAGATTTGACTCTTAAAACATTAAAACTTGCAGCGAAAATCATTTAAGTAAAATAGAATTAAGCAAAACTATAAAACGATATTTGAGCAAACAGTTAAAATACTAATAAATAATCGGCCAAAAGAATTGGAAGCATGGAGCGTAAATAGTTAAAAAAAAAACTCTTAAAAGTCAAACATGTCTTCCGCTGACTAAAGTCAACGGAAGAGGCGGAAGAGAAGATGAGGGCTTCTACCGCTCACAAAACGACAACGTTAACACTCGCTCTATCACTCAGCATCCACCGGTGACGTCAGCCGGATGACATAACATCCAACATCCACCACTTCACAAAACGACAACACTTTTACTCATGTCTACCGATAGACTACATCCACCGGTCACTAAACGACAAGAACTTACTCACATCATCCGATAAACAACGTACTTCGTCTACCGATAGATTTACATCTTCCGATAGACAAACATACTACGTCTACCGATAGATTTACATCTTCCGATAGACAAACATACTACGTCTACCGATAGATTTACATCTTCAACAATCTCGTCGAAGAGAGGGTTCGTATTAATGAACATGAACCTTCCTTTCTGACGGACCAAGGAACCGATGAAGTCGCACGCATTGCGCATGCAAATAAGAGTTTTGTCGGAGTCGATAATGGCCATACGGTTTCGGAACCCATAGGTGAAGACCTTGAAATGGTGAGCAGCCACTCGCTTGCCTAAGTGAGCGTTGGTGCTCAATAATTTCTGAATTACAATAGAATGAAGCGTCATTCCACTTCTTACTTCCTTATTTCTTCTTAGAATTTCAGGCCCAGAGTTCAAAAATAGATCAAGCTAATCAATCGCGCCGACCGCCTCTTGTCCTCCCTCTCACGTCCCCACCCCTGCGAAAAATTTGAAAAGCTTAGTTCATAAAATTCATAGGCAGGTCGGTTTGAAGACCCATGCAAAAGGCACCCACTAAATGTTTATGATCTTTCATTTTTATATTTCGATTTTTATTTTCTGATGCTCATCAATTAATATAAAAATTACGATTAATTATAAATAATTGGGAACTAAAATTTCAATCCAACAGGGGATAGGCAAGAGATATACAAAATATAGAAGGATTAAATACCAAGAAAATTTCTTGGGTTCTCTCTAGTTTTGATTTGACTATTCTCACTTTCTTTTGCGATAACTAAATTATTGTTTGTAAAATACCCCTAAATAATTATAAATTGACTTAAAATCTTTAGATGTCATAAACTGTTTATGATGTTGCCAGATGAAGGCCAATGTCATTGTCAAACCCACTCCCACCTTCTGCAGCAGGAATCCTACTAAGCCGAATTTGAGGCATCTTTCCACCTCAACTATTCCCTTTTATCTTCTTTTTTTTTCTCAGGATTTCTCAGCAAACCTTTAATCATAAGAGAAAGATTTCTAACAAAAATCATGAAAAGTGATAAACTGATGAAAAGGAAATGCACTTTACCAAATCATGATTTTATCCGTTCGATCATTCGCTACAGACTTACCTTTTTCAGCAGGTGTAAAAGCCAAAGTTGAAAGCTTTAATGGCAAAGAGCTGATCAATAAGAGCTAGTGCGGCCAAATATCATATAAGCATTAACGTCTTGGCACAATGCTAACCCTGAAAGCTGGGAATAGTGCGAGAAAGGAAGGGATCAAGAGAGGGAGAGAGTTTTAGGGTTTCGAAACTCGAAGATAAAGAGAGAACACAGAATAATTTAGAAGCAAAAGCATTTCTGTATTTACAGGAAAAAAAATAGGGTTTTCTTTTTAAAAAAAAACTTAAGACTCATTTGAAGAGCAAATGTAACGACCCCAGATTGATCGCCACGTATTTCATGACTTTCTTAACCATATCCGTTATTAGTATCCCCTTTTTTTTTATTTCTTAAAACTTAGAACTTGAAGCTTGACTCTTTCGTCATTCTAATAACTCATTCATTGACAGAATCGAGCGACTATGCTCAGTTATCACTTCCATGACATAATCGGGCAGAGGAGGAATGCCCTCAGATCACTCGACGTGATTCTGCTCGGGCTGCATGAGTTGGCATGCATCGGCTAACAGAGTGTACCTTGTCCGATTTGTCACGTGTACACTGCGTGGCTCAAGTAAAGTTGCCCAATCGAAGACATCTTCCGGTGGGCACGTGCGTTTCGCGTGATCTATTAAAACATCACCTGATCGCTAGACGACAAAACTACTTGTCCTTCGCCCAGTCTTCGTAATACACTACTCCTACCGGTTACTAGACGACAAAATAGCGTTTTCATCATCCGGTAACTGAAAAACACTTCGTCATCCGGTCACTTAGACGGTAAAGCTATACATACATCACCCGGCAATGAAATGCCTTTCATCATCCGGTCACTAGACGACAAAACTACTTGTGCATCGCCCGGTCACTAGACGACAAGAAAATACTCTCATCGCCCGGTGATAAAACACACTCTAATTCCCACATCACCCGATCACTAAACGACAAAATAACTTTTTATCATCCGGTGGCTAAACGACAAACGACTTATTCCTTATCATCCGACAAGCAAAACGCTCGACATCACCGGATGACTAAAACACTCAATATCATCCGATAGACCTAATCTTCACAGACTTCAAATTCCAATGACATAGCATTCGTACTAAAGAAAATCAAAGACTCATCCAAAATTCGTATAGCGGAAGACTTAGACAATAGATCATTCAGTAACTTTATAATTAATCACAGACTCAATAGTTAAACCAGACAATTTTTAGATGCTTAATGTTATAAAATACTCTCATCCTACTTAGACTTCCATATTCATTAACATCACTAAAAGAAAATCATAAGTGCATTAACCAGGGGTCATAATCGTCTGCCAGCCACAGACTTCCACCTTGAGCACCACCCTGCAACCAGCCTTAGACATCATCACTGAACTTGGAATCCTCACCTGCTAAATCTTCACCTACATCATAAGGTTTAAACTATAAGCCTAATGCTTAGTAAGGAATGCAATACTAACAAGTATGCATGAATGCTCATTTTAAGAAAACACATGCTCATGGATCTTTTCTTGTTCATATTCATGTTCATAGTCTTCATTCTTATTCATCATTCGTATTCATCGTTCATAATCATCTTTCATATTCAGCATTCATAATCATCATTATGTGGATTAAGAGAGGATTTGTGCCGGTAAAGGGGGTTTGACAGTGAGAGTGTACATAGTCCCTTGCGGGCCGTAATCATGATCCTTCCTTTTGGATAGTGAATACGCCAAACCGCCCCCAACCCTCACTTAATTCACGTTGCGTATTCATATCTTATTCGTGAGGAAAACATGCTCTTAAGACATTTTCACATGCATAAAACATTCATGATACTTGAACATGAGAACCCTTAACTCGTCAAGCTACAGATTAATGCATTCATCCGACGTGAGATTATACCAACAAGCCAAACATCAACATAAGTATCAGACAATAGCTTAAATAACTTTTAAACATCGCATCAGTTTCTACCTAGCTTCCTTTTGATGTAGGGCCCTAATGGCCGGGAATTCTACACATTCACTTACCTGGTTTCCCTAGCAACTTGAGCTCCTTTTCTTCAGACTTCTTCACCTAAAACATTTACATTGCAGTAGTTAAAACAAAATCCTAATAGTCCTAATCACAAACCACCCTAGAATCTAATAGCTTAAGTCATTCCCGGATCCCTTAGTCTAGTTTCTCTGAGTGCAGTCTGAAATCCAAAAAACAAAACAGCTAGGTTCAACTAACGATTAAACAGGGTCGGTTATATTAAATGTTCAGAATTTATTCGGAAATGCTAATACTAAACTCAGATTTAAAGTGCTACAATTGTACTATGCCATTGGAGAATCCGAAACATCAAGTCCTAGCTGAAAACAGAGTTCCAAATAACTACACGGCAACTACATTGACTAAATCTTACCTCGAATGTAGGTTATCGGAGTGGAGGCTGGAGAAAATCGATCGTTGACGAGAGAGTCGTTGGCAGGGAGAGAGAGCTCTGGAGGAGGAAAATCGCCGAGAGTAAATGTCGGCTACAGTGGGGTTTAAATGAGGTTTAAGGCTTCCATTTTCTATTTATATTAATAGAATCCTTCCTAATTACTATTTTGCCACCCCAAAATTAGAAATCAAGTAAACTTTGGCATTAAAATTAAATTCAAGTATTAATAACAAAGGTGACCGTTAATTCCGTTAAGAAAATCACTTGGCTGAGATTGTCGGGTGTTACAGCAAACATAGAGGATTTTCGACATCGTGCAAAGAGATGGACAGAGGTGTTGCACCATTATAGTGATATCTAAAAGACATATTCTCTTCTACTTCTTTCTTTTATGTGATTTCATTATGTTCAACATGTTTTCTTTTGTTTTTATTACAACTATTTCTCTCTAGATAAGAGATTGATTGTTTATTTGGATTATCATTTTGCCTGTTGATATATTTTGTTAGTTGGATATATTACTTATTTGTTATATTATGTTCTTCATGCTTTCAATTTACAAGTCATTTATTGAATGATTTTATATTTGAGATTTGGCACTCAAGAAAAGTATTTATGAATATGATCTGAATATTATAATGTAAATGTTTAACAACTCGAGATAATATTAGAATTTTGCGATATCAAATAAAAAACCATAATACTTTATTGAATGAGTAAAAGAACGATTTTTATATAGATAGTGGAATTGTGATTTTAGGAATTAATGTTAAGATTTTCGGTTTATAAATAATTGTTCAACTAAGAAATATTTGTATGAAAAAAAATATTTAAATCATTCCAAAAATCGATCTTTCTGGATTTTCTCTTAATTAAAGATTTTCGTTAGATGATTGGATTTTCATTGTTTATTTTTTTTAGTTTTTAAATTTATATTTTAAGCTATCTAGATAAAATTAGAATTGATCATAGTAGCACTTAATTAAAATAATAAACTACATATCTCAATGGATTCAATAACTCTTCTCATCATTATACTATAAAACTTGATATTGTACACTTGTAATAATTTCATTATAATATTTTTTCGTACATCTGCCCAATGAAGTAGCTTTTCCCCCTAACTAGGATGTTCCATAGTGAAACATCTTAGATACTGCTCAAGAGTTCTATGTTAGTAACCTCTGTCTTCCTATAAGTTTGCGGGTGATATCAACTACTATATAGTAGTTTAGTACCATTCAAATTTAATGATTCTTTCCAAAATTTACTCATAAAGATTGGGAATTTCTAATGGTTGTAGTAATCCTAGGGATATTATTGTTTGTAAAATACCCCTAAATAATTATAAATTGACTTAAAATCTTTAGATGTCATAAACTGTTTATGATGTTGCCAGATGAAGGCCAATGTCATTGTCAAACCCACTCCCACCTTCTGCAGCAGGAATCCTACTAAGCCGAATTTGAGGCATCTTTCCACCTCAACTATTCCCTTTTATCTTTTTTTTTCTCAGGATTTCTCAGCAAACCTTTAATCATAAGAGAAAGATTTCTAACAAAAATCATGAAAAGTGATAAGCTGATGAAAAGGAAATGCACTTTACCAAATCATGATTTTATCCGTTCGATCATTCGCTACAGACTTACCTTTTCCAGCAGGTGTAAAAGCCATAGTTGAAAGCTTTAATGGCAAAGAGCTGATCAATAAGAGCTAGTGCGGCCAAATATCATATAAGCATTAACGTCCTGGCACAATGCTAACCCTGAAAGCTGGGAATAGTGCGAGAAAGGAAGGGATCAAGAGAGGGAGAGAGTTTTAGGGTTTCGAAACTCGAAGATAAAGAGAGAACACAGAATAATTTAGAAGCAAAAGCACCTCTGTATTTACAGGAAAAAAAATAGGGTTTTCTTTTTAAAAAAAAACTTAAGACTCATTTTGAAGAGCAAACATAGAGGATTTTCGACATCGTGCAAAGAGATGGACAGAGGTGTTCCTAATCATTTTCTTTCCCAATTCTTCCATAAAAATAACACATCATAATTGATAAATTAAATTTGGTTTAATAGAACCGGGTGCTACAATCTACCCTCCTTAAAAGAATTTTGTCCTCAAAATTTAGTACCTGTATAATTCTTGATATTGGTCCAACATGTCTTGCTGGCGCTCCCAAGTTGTCTCCTCTACGTTCTGGTTGTGCTATAAGACTTTCACTAGTGGAACCTCTTTGTTGCGCAATACCTTCACTGCATAGTCTAAGATCCTTACCGGTTTCTCTTCATATGTAAGAGTAGGATGAACTTCAATACTCTGCTGTTCCACAATCTGAGAAGGATCTCGCACACATTTCTTAAGCATGGAGATATGAAACACATCATGGATTCCTTCCATAGAGGTTGGTAGCTGTAACTGGTAGGCTGTCTTTCCAATCCTTTTCAAGATCGAGAATGGTCCAATGTAGCACCCGGTTAGTCAATAATGGTATACACTTGATTAGTCAATAATTTAAGTAGGGTTATTAAATGACTAGATAAGGGCATTAGAGTAAATTACAATTTTCAAAAGTGGATAACGTATTTAAGGAAAGAGGGTTGGGTTTAATGCACTGTAGCCGCCACCATTTCATACCTTTCTTTCTTCGGGTTTTCAGCTCAAGCAGCCGAGCTCTCTAGGCGATTTTCCTCGCCCGATTCTCCTTCAATTTAGGTAAGTTTTCCTCATTTCTCTTATGATATAGTGGTTAGTTACCTGAGGAAGTACAATGTGACGATTTTGAAGATGCTGAGATTGAGCGTAGGTTCGGGTTCTTAGTGATAAATGGGATTTCACGGGTAGCAGAGTTTCAAATCGGTTTCCTCAATCTTATTATTGATTTTTGGTAAGGTTTAGTGAGAGTTGGATTAATGTACTGTCATGACCTTAGGTAAGCGAGCTTCTGGAGTAGTTGAAACCGAGCATTTCCAAGAGAGCCAGGTAAGTGAAGTTGCTTGCGCCTTCGGGCCTACATCACAAAACAGTAGAATTTTGCTTGCTTGAATGTGCTTGTATGTTGTGTATCATATTTTTGAAAATATGCGAAAATGAATTTACATGATTTAGCATGGTAAGGAATGAACATATTGAAACAACTATGTGAATCAGATATACTGTTAAGGGAAATAATCCGCCCCTTAATGAGACAGTGGATGCTTATATTTTGGAAAAATTGATCCAATTCCCAATTTCACAGGGGATCTGAACAGTTATGTGCATCATATTTACTATTAAGGGAATTAATCCAACCCTTAATGAGTCAGTGGATATTTATACTTTGGGAGAAGTGATCCAACTCCCAATTTCACAGGGGGATCTGAACAGAAACGAAGCATGAACAACTGAGTTGAGAAAGTAGAAATTGCATGTTTAGGAATTCATATTTCAGTGTTTCATTTCATTACTGCTTTACTTACTTAGCATTAGGCTAATAGATGAGTTTTGTGATGTAGGTGAATAGGTGACAGCAGGTGAATTCTTTGAATTTGCTAAGGAATAGGCTGGTTGGAGGAGCACATTCATGCCTCGACTTGGTGGACTGGTGGGGCGGTTTAACTGGTCTCTGTAGATGTGAAGGTTTAGTGAACCAAGATTTAGTTTAAGTATGTCGAGTTTTCAAATAACAGAAATGATTTTAAGGTTTGAATGCGTTTCTGAGACTTCTCTGATAACAATACTCTGTTGGTTTTAATGTTTGTTCTTACTGGGTTTTGAGTAATGCGAAGATTTGAATTGTTTTCTGAGTGGTTTTAATGAAATAGATAAGTCTTTACTTCAGTTGAGTTGTTCTGGTATAGGATATGAGAAGTTGAAATGTTGCTCTGTAAGTCTATCGGTAGATGCAGTATGTTTGTCTATCGGTGGATGTGTGTAAAAGTCTTTTTTCATTTTGTGACCGGTATATGTAGTTTGTTTATTGGAGAACGTAAGTCTATCGGTAGATGCAGTATGTTTGTATATCGGTGGATGTGTGTAAAAGTCTTTTGTCGTTTTGTGACCGGTATATGTAGTTTGTCTATTGGAGAACGTAAGTCTATCGGTAGATGCAGTATGTTTGTCTATCGGTGGATATGTGTAAAAGTCTTTTGTCGTTTTGTGACCGGTATATGTAGTTTGTCTATTGGAGAACGTAAGTCTATCGGTAGATGCAGTATGTTTGTCTATCGGTGGATGTGTGTAAAAGTCTTTTGTCGTTTTGTGACCGGTATATGTAGTTTGTCTATTGGAGAACGTAAGTCTATCGGTAGATGCAGTATGTTTGTCTATCGGTGGATGTGTGTAAAAGTTTTTGTCGTTTTGTGACCGGTATATGTAGTTTGTCTATTGGAGAACGCAAGTCTATCGGTAGATGCAGTATGTTTGTCTATCGGTGGATGTGTGTAAAAGTCTTTTGTCGTTTTGTGACCGGTATATGTAGTTTGTCTATCGGTGGATGTGTGTAAAAGTCTTTTGTCGTTTTGTGACCGGTATATGTAGTTTGTCTATTGGAGAACGTAAGTCTATCGGTAGATGCAGTATGTTTGTCTATCGGTGGATGTGTGTAAAAGTCTTTTGTCGTTTTGTGACCGGTATATGTAGTTTGTCTATTGGAGAACGTAAGTCTATCGGTAGATGCAGTATGTTTGTCTATCGGTGGATGTGTGTAAAAGTCTTTTGTCGTTTTGTGACCGGTATATGTAGTTTGTCTATCGGTGGATGTGTGTAAAAGTCTTTTGTCGTTTTGTGACCGGTATATGTAGTTTGTCTATTGGAGAACGTAAGTCTATCGGTAGATGCAGTATGTTTGTCTATCGGTGGATGTGTGTAAAAGTCTTTTGTCGTTTTGTGACCGGTATATGTAGTTTGTCTATTGGAGAACGTAAGTCTATCGGTAGATGCAGTATGTTTGTCTATCGGTGGATGTGTGTAAAAGTCTTTTGTCGTTTTGTGACCGGTATATGTAGTTTGTCTATTGGAGAACGTAAGTCTATCGGTAGATGCAGTATGTTTGTCTATCGGTGGATGTGTGTAAAAGTCTTTTGTCGTTTTGTGACCGGTATATGTAGTTTGTCTATTGGAGAACGTAAGTCTATCGGTAGATGCAGTATGTTTGTCTATCGGTGGATGTGTGTAAAAGTCTTTTGTCGTTTTGTGACCGGTATATGTAGTTTGTCTATTGGAGAACGTAAGTCTATCGGTAGATGCAGTATGTTTGTCTATCGGTGGATGTGTGTAAAAGTCTTTTGTCGTTTTGTGACCGGTATATGTAGTTTGTCTATTGGAGAACGTAAGTCTATCGGTAGATGCAGTATGTTTGTCTATCGGTGGATGTGTGTAAAAGTCTTTTGTCGTTTTGTGACCGGTATATGTAGTTTGTCTATTGGAGAACGTAAGTCTATCGGTAGATGCAGTATGTTTGTCTATCGGTGGATGTGTGTAAAAGTCTTTTGTCGTTTTGTGACCGGTATATGTAGTTTGTCTATTGGAGAACGTAAGTCTATCGGTAGATGCAGTATGTTTGTCTATCGGTGGATGTGTGTAAAAGTCTTTTGTCGTTTTGTGACCGGTATATGTAGTTTGTCTATTGGAGAACGTAAGTCTATCGGTAGATGCAGTATGTTTGTCTATCGGTGGATGTGTGTAAAAGTCTTTTGTCGTTTTGTGACCGGTATATGTAGTTTGTCTATTGGAGAACGTAAGTCTATCGGTAGATGCAGTATGTTTGTCTATCGGTGGATGTGTGTAAAAGTCTTTTGTCGTTTTGTGACCGGTATATGTAGTTTGTCTATTGGAGAACGTAAGTCTATCGGTAGATGCAGTATGTTTGTCTATCGGTGGATGTGTGTAAAAGTCTTTTGTCGTTTTGTGACCGGTATATGTAGTTTGTCTATTGGAGAACGTAAGTCTATCGGTAGATGCAGTATGTTTGTCTATCGGTGGATGTGTGTAAAAGTCTTTTGTCGTTTTGTGACCGGTATATGTAGTTTGTCTATTGGAGAACGTAAGTCTATCGGTAGATGCAGTATGTTTGTCTATCGGTGGATGTGTGTAAAAGTCTTTTGTCGTTTTGTGACCGGTATATGTAGTTTGTCTATTGGAGAACGTAAGTCTATCGGTAGATGCAGTATGTTTGTCTATCGGTGGATGTGTGTAAAAGTCTTTTGTCGTTTTGTGACCGGTATATGTAGTTTGTCTATTGGAGAACGTAAGTCTATCGGTAGATGCAGTATGTTTGTCTATCGGTGGATGTGTGTAAAAGTCTTTTGTCGTTTTGTGACCGGTATATGTAGTTTGTCTATTGGAGAACGTAAGTCTATCGGTAGATGCAGTATGTTTGTCTATCGGTGGATGTGTGTAAAAGTCTTTTGTCATTTTGCGACCGGTATATGTAGTTTGTCTATTGGAGAACGTAAGTCTATCGGTAGATGCAGTATGTTGTCTATCGGTGGATATGTGTAAAATTCTTTTGTCGTTTTGTGACCGGTATATGTAGTTTGTCTATTGGAGAACGTAAGTCTATCGGTAGATGCAGTATGTTTGTCTATCGGTGGATGCGTGTAAAAGTCTTTTGTCGTTTTGTGACCGGTATATGTAGTTTGTCTATTGGAGAACGTAAGTCTATCGGTAGATGCAGTATGTTTGTCTATCGGTGGATGTGTGTCAGCCTCTTCCGTTGACTTTGTTCAGCGGCAGATGCGTTTGACTTTTGCAACTTTTAAAGCATTTCGCGATTTAAACCCTTATTTCTTTTAGTCGATTATTCTTTAACCTTTCAACTGATTATTCAAGCATTGTTCTATAGTTTGTTCAAACTTATTTTATTCAAATGATTTCCACTGTAAGTTTTTAAATGTTTTGAGGTTTTTAAGAAAAGTCAAATCTTGACTTTCGAGCGAAGTTTTAAATTTGCTTCAAAGTTCCCGAGTTATGTGCAAGTTTTGTGTAACAAACCGGGTTCAGAAAACTCGGGGCGTTACATCCAATGAATTTGGGGTTCAACTTTCCCCTCTTCCCAAATCTCACAACTCCTTTGAATGGTGACACCTTGAGAAAAACTTCATCACCAATCATAAATTCCAATTCTCTACGCCTGCAATCTGCATAACTCTTTTGTCGACTCTGAGCTGCCAAAATTCTCTATCGGATGAGGGCAACCTTCTCAACAGTTGGTTGCACAAGGTCAGGACCGAGCAACTGTACTTCTCCAACTTCATCCCAGTACAAAGGTGATCTGCATTTTCGTCCATACAATGCTTCATACGGTGCCATTCCTATTGTTGCCTGAAAACTGTTATTATAGGAAAACTCCACCAATGATAAATATTTACTCCAAGATCCTTGAAAATCTAGTATGCAGACACGAAGCATATCTTCTAATGTTTGGATGGTTCTTTCGGATTGTCCATCTGTTTGAGGGTGAAAAGCTGTGCTAAAACTAAGCTGTGTTCCCATAGCCTTATGCAAACTTTTCCAAAACTTAGAAGTAAATCTAGAGTCTCGGTCTGAAACTATAGTGCTTGGAACCCCATGCAATCTAACAACTTCATGCACATACAACTCAGCAAGCTGGTCCATCGAGTATGTCACCTTTATTGGTAGGAAATGAGCTGATTTGGTTAGGCGGTCAACTATCACCCAAATTGCATCATGTCCCTTTGCTGTCCTAGGTAATCCAACAACAAAATCCATCGCTATTTGTTCCCACTTCCATTCAGGAACTAGTAAGGGTTGCAATGTCCCTAAGGGTCTCTGTTGCTCGGCCTTAATCTGCTGACAGCACAAACACGATCCTACATATTCTGCCACACTTCGTTTCATGCCTGGCCACCAATAATGCTGTTTAAGATCCTTGTACATCTTTGTACTCCCAGGGTGAACAGAAAACCTGGAAGAGTGTGCTTCAGAAAGAATCTCATCACAAAGTTCCTTAATGGCAGGAACAAACCATCTATTTCTAAACTTAAGGATTCCATCGGTGGAGTGGTTAAAATCTGACTTGTTTGTAGAATCCATGCTTAACTTGTACTTGTTACATTCATCATCATTCGTCTGAGCTTCCTTTATTTTCTCAAGAATGGTAGGCTTTAAGGTCATGGCTGAAAGTACAGCTGATATACTGGACACTGCTTCTAGATTAAACCTTTGGAATTCTGACTCTAAGGCTAATGGTATATTGAAAATCATGGTTGGGGTTGGTGTTGTTACTCTACTCAAAGCATCTGCCACAACATTTGCTTTGCCGGGATGGTATTTAATCTCGAAATCATAGTCCTTTACAAATTCCAACCATCGACGTTGCCTCATGTTTAGTTCTTTCTGTGTGAAAATATACTTCAGGCTTTTATGGTCTGAAAATATCTCACAAGATTGTCCATATAAGTAATGTCTCCAAATCTTAAGTGCAAAAACCACTGCAGCCAATTCTAAGTCATGTGTAGGATAGTTCTTCTCATGTGTTTTCAACTGTCTAGAAGCATAGGCTATTACCTTACCCTCTTGCATCAACACACATCCAAGACCAATCTTGGAAGCATCACAATAAATACTAAATTTACCATCTTCAACTGGAAGGGTTAAAATTGGAGCATTGGTCAGTTTCTGTTTCAAAGTCTGAAAACTATGCTCACATTCTTCAGTCCATATATACTTCACATTTTTCCTTGTTAACTTAGTAAGGGGTATAGCAATCTTCGAAAATCCTTCAATAAATTTTCTATAATATCCTGCCAGTCCAAGAAAACTCCTGATATATGTAGCATTCCTCGGTTGGGGCCACTCCTTAACTGCTTGAACCTTTGCTGGATCAACAGATATACCATCTCCCGAGATGACATGTCCTAAAAAGTGAACTTGGTCCAACCAAAATTCACACTTAGAAAACTTAGCATACAGTTGGTGCTGTTTTAATACCTCCAACACCAAGGTCAGGTGCCTATCATGCTCATCCTTGGAACGGGAGTAGATTAAAATATCATCGATAAACACTATGACAAACTTATCCAAGTATTCATGAAACACCCTATTCATAAGATCCATAAAGGCTGCTGGTGCATTTGTCAATCCAAAGGACATAACCAAAAACTCATAATGTCCATACCTTGTGCGAAAAGCTGTCTTTGGGATATCCTCAGATTTAACCTTCAACTGGTAATAACCGGACCTAAGGTCAATTTTAGAGAAAACTCTTGCACCCTTAAATTGGTCGAATAAATCGTCAATCCTTGGTAATGAATACTTGTTCTTGACAGTTAGCTTATTCAATTCTCTATAATCAATGCACATACGCATTGATCCATCTTTCTTTTTGACAAAAAGGACAGGTGCACCCAACGGTGAAAAGCTAGGGCGTATGAACCCTTTCTCTAATAAATCCTCCAACTGTTTCTTCAATTCCTTAAGTTCTGTAGGTGCTAGTCTATATGGATTTTTAGACACAGGCTCGGCGCCGGGGTAAACATCTACAACAAATTCAATTTCTCGGTCTGGTGGTGAACCCGGAAGGTCATCTAGAAATACTTCAGGAAAGTTTTGGACAATTAAGACATTTTGAGGATTTACTTTTCCTACAAGTTGTGTGTCTAAAACACTAACTAAGAAACACAAATACTCTTCATATGGGGGAGGTCTAGTGTTTATAGAAGTCATCACAGACATTTCCTTACTCTTCTTCGAGGCTTGAAAGGTATACTTCAAACTACCAGGGGGTTGGAAACTAACTATTCCAGTCCTACAATCAATCGTGGCATAATGCTTAAACAGCCAATCCATTCCTAGGATTACATCAAATCTCATTATATCCATAATAATGAGATCAGCAGGTAGACTTACGCTTCCTACTAACACATCACTGTCAAGCATCACTCGGTTAGAGTGCATGCGTTCACCAGAGGGTAATGTAACATTAAACACATGCAAGGAATGGGTAAACTGTACATCTAACTTAACAGCAAATGTAGATGCTATAAATGAATGCGTTGCACCAGAATCTATCAAAGTAAAAGCAGGCACAGAGTTGATCAATATAGTACCTGACACCACAGCAGGCTGGTCTTCGTCCCTCGACTCCATCATGGAGAATATCCTCGGTTTAATCATAGCAGGGCCACTCTTAGGAACTGGGCAGTCTCTACTAATGTGACCGACCTTGTTACAGTTGTAGCATTTGGTGATTCTAGGCTTCGAGCACTCTTTGAACGTGTGTCCAACCTCCTCACAGTTGAAACATTTACCAAAGCCCTAGTTTGCATTCCCCCGGGTGGTTCTTCAAACACTTAGGACATTGGGGAAGTTTCCTGACATTCTGCACCTTCCCTCCTGCTCCTTGGCTATTTTGGCCTTCACTTGGCCTCTTTGTTCCTCTTTGTTGGTGTGGCTGGATAAACCTTTGCGGGGTCTCCTTTGGTCCAACACATTTCCTTTCAGCTTCTTCCACTTCCAGAGCAGTGGACACAACTTCACTGAATGTCAAGCCTTTAATACCACAAAATTTAACTCCTCTATAAATTTCTGACTTCAATCCATGCACAAACTTGAACACCTTATCCTCATCCTTGTGAGCGAAATGTCCAGCAAATCTGGACAAAGATTCAAATTGCCTACTGTAATCTGCCACAGACCCTGTCTGCTTCAAGTTCAGAAACTCCAACTTCTTCGCGGTCTGGGCAGTGCTGTTGAAATACTTCCCATAGAAAATGTCCTTGAATCGTGACCAAGGCATCGCCAAAACATCTGTGGTGGTCTCTATTGTTTCCCACCAGAGTTGAGCTTCACCAGCTAAATGAAAGGTTGCTAACGTGACCTTGTCTCCTTCTCCTATGTTGGCACACCTAAACATACTCTCAATCTTTCTAAGCCATCCTTCAGCAATAGTTGGATCAGATGACTGTCCATCAAACGTGGGTGGTCTTAGCCTCCGGAATCTATCTCCAGAATGTTCATTGCTAGAACTCGAGTTGGCACTTCCTTGCACCTCTCGGTTCAACAGCACTCCTAGTTGGTCAGACTGTTGGCGCACTAAATCAGTTTGCTGACGCACTAAATCTGTCAGCTGCCTAATCACACTAGGCTCTTCTTCACCTCTCACATTTGGCATTTCTCTTTGCACTCTAGGTCTCCCTGGGAGTCTGGCCACTGTACTATATTCCTGTACAGGGTTAATCACACTCTTAAATATCTATCAACTAAGGGTAACATAAACACTTACAGTTGTTGAAGTACTTCCATGCAACGATCGGCACTGATGAGTAATCTTTTGAACGGTTTAACTGAATGTCTCTGATACCAAGCTGTAACGCCCCGAGTTTTATGAACCCGGTTTGTTACTCATAAACCCGTACAAAATTAAGAAAAATTTCAAACCAAATTTAAAACTTCAAAACATTTAAAGACTTGCAGCGTAAATCATTTGAGTAAAAATGAGGTTAAACAAAACTATAGAACAATGCTTGAATAATCAGTTGGAATGTTAAAGAATAATCGACCCAAAAGAAATGAGGGTTTTAAATCGCGAAATACTTCAAAAGTTGCAAAAGTCAAACGCATCTGCCGTTGAACAAAGTCAATGGAAGAGGCTGGAACGGATAGCAGAAGGCTTCATCCGGTGACAAAACGACAAAACTTCTACTACATCATCCGGTAAGCTTAATACACGACATCCACCGATCGCTAAACGACAAAACATTCCTTACATCATCCGGTATTTGAAATACACTACATCGCCCGGTCACTAAATGACAAAACTACACTTACAACATCCGGTAATGAAATACACTACATCGCCCGTTCACTAGACGACAAAACTATACTTACAATCATCCGGCAATGAGATACGCTACATCGCCCGGTCACTGGACGACAAAACTATACTTACAACATCCAGCAATGAAATACACTACATCGCCCGGTCACTAGACGACAAAACTATACTTACAATCATCCGGCAATGAGATACGCTACATCGCCCGGTCACTAGACGACAAAACTATACTTACAACATCCGGCAATGAAATACGATACATCGCCCGGTCACTAGACGACAAAACTATACTTACAATCATCCGGCAATGAGATACGCTACATCGCCCGGTCACTAGACGACAAAACTATACTTACAATCATCCGGCAATGAGATACACTACATCGCCCGGTCACTAGACGACAAAACTACTATTTATATCTTCCGATGGCTTCCACTGAAGGCATCATCCAATAGACAACAGGACGACATTTAAACTACTCCTTGCTATACAAACACAACTCTAACTACATAAAGGGAATTTACTTACTTCACAGAAACCATTCGGAAATAATTCAAATCATTTCATTACTCAAAATCCAGTAAGAACCAACCTTAAAACCCAATAGAATACCTTTATCAGAAAATCCCGAAATGTATTCAAAATATTGTAACCACTACTGTCATGAAAACTCAACATACTTAAATTGAAACATTGTCAACTAAACCTTCACACCAACTGACATCAGTTAAACCGCCCCACCAGCTGCCAAATTGTTACATAGATGCACTCCTCCAACCAGTCTAGTCCTCAGCAAACTCAGTAAACACACCTGCCGTCGCTTCTTCTCCTACATCACAAAACTTATCCATTAGCCTAATGCTAAGTAAGTAAAGCAATAATGAAATGAAATGATGATATTTGAATTCCTAAACATGCAATTTCTACTTTCTCAACTCAGTTGTTCATGCATCGTTTCTGTTCAGATCCCCCTGTGAAATTGGGAGTTGGAACACTTCTCCCAAAGTCATACATCCTCTCTCTTGATTAAGGGGCGGATTAATTCCCTTAACAACTGTTCAGATCCCCCTGTGAAATTGAGAGTTGGATCACTCCTCTCAAAGTATAAATCCCTTCATAAGTTAAGGGGTGGATTAGTTCCCTTAATATTTTGTCTGTTACAGTATGTTCATTCCTTACCATACCAAATCATGTAAATTCATTTTCGCATACTTTCAAAAATATGATGCATAACATACAAGCACATTCAAGCAAGCAAAAACCCTACTGTTTTGTGATGTAGACCCGAAGGCACAAGCAAACTTCACTTACCTGGTCTCCTGGAAATCGTCTGGTTGTAAGCTACCTTAGAAGCTCGCTCACCTAAGTACATAACAGAACATCAATCAAACCTTCACTAAACTTTACCAAAACTAACCAGAAGAACAAGGAAACGAGTTTGAAACTCTACTACCCGAGCATTCCCATTTATCACTAAAACTCGAACCTACCCTCAATCTCAGCATCCTCGAAATTTCTCACATTGCACTACATCAGTTACCTAACTGCTTAAACACAAGGAAAACGAGGAAAACTTACCTAGGTTGAAAGAGAATCGAGCAAGAAAGGAATCGCCCAGAGGTTTCTGCTAGAGAGCTGAAGGCCGAGAGAGAAATGAGAAATAGTGGCGGCTACAGTGCATTAAACCCAAAACCTCTTTCCTTAAATACGTTATCAACTTTTCAAATTGCTAATTACCCTTTTGTCTTTGTATAGTTATTAACTAACCTAATCATTTTCTCTCCCAATTCTTCCATAAAAATAGCACATCATAATTGATAAATTAAATTTGGTTTAATAGAACCGGGTGCTACAAGTTACATCATTTAGCTATTTTGAATTAAATCATACCTTTAGAAACTGGTGCTAAACTTTCATAGTTAACAATATTCACTTCTAGGTCCGACATTTTCTTTGTCTGCTCGATTCCCTCCAACTCATCACTTATAGGACAATGAAACAAATAAAAAATCAGATGTACAATTAAACAAATAAAAACATGAACTTGGGTACCTCTTTTTGGCGATAGCAGAAACATTTGCAACAGCAAAGAGCTTCTGCTCGTAAAGGAATCTTTTAGTGATCAAATTACAGAATAAATATATAAACTGAACCGATTCATTAGCAGGAACAGGATAAGAAATTTTCTTATAAAACTCCTCTGGCATAGTTGAGTCAACCAGGGCCACAATCGGAATCTGCAAGCAATCCGCCTCACGAATAACTGACGACTTCCTCTCTGTATCTATAACTACAAAGCAATCAGGAGGTTGAGCAGGACCAAAGCAGAGCCTCTTATGCCTAGACCTAAACTTCTTGGGGCTTCCACTGTTGGTAAGAAACCCTCCCATTCTCCAAAGAATCCTGTCGCTAGAGTTGTAGCATCCAATCTTCTTAGTCATTTGCTCAACAATCTCGTCGAAGAGAGGGTTCGTATTAATGAACATGAACCTTCCTTTCTGACGGACCAAGGAACCGATGAAGTCGCACGCATTGCGCATGCAATAAGAGTTTTGTCGGAGTCGATAATGGCCATACGGTTTCGAAACCCAAAGGTGAAGACCTTGAAATGGTGAGCAGCCACTCGCTTGCCTAAGTGAGTGAATAATTTCTGAATTACAATAGAATAAAGCGTCATTCCACTTCTTACTTCCTTATTTCTTCTTAGAATTTCAGGCCCAGAGTTCAAAAATAGATCAAGCTAATCAATCGCGCCGACCGCCTCTTGTCCTCCCTCTCACGTCCCCACCCCTGCAAAAAATTTGAAAAGCTTAGTTCATAAAATTCATAGGCAGGTCGGTTTGAAGACCCATGCAAAAGGCACCCACTAAATGTTTATGATCTTTCATTTTTATATTTCGATTTTTATTTTCTGATGCTCATCAATTAATATAAAAATTACGATTAATTATAAATAATTGGGAACTAAAATTTCAATCCAACCGGGGATAGGCAAGAGATATACAAAATATAGAAGGATTAAATACCAAGAAAATTTCTTGGGTTCTCTCTAGTTTTGATTTGACTATTCTCACTTTCTTTTGCGATAACTAAATTATTGTTTGTAAAATACCCCTAAATAGTTATAAATTGACTTAAAATCTTTAGATGTCATAAACTGTTTATGATGTTGCCAGATGAAGGCCAATGTCATTGTCAAACCCACTCCCACCTTCTGCAGCAGGAATCCTACTAAGCCGAATTTGAGGCATCTTTCCACCTCAACTATTCCCTTTTATCTTCTTTTTTTTTTCTCAGGATTTCTCAGCAAACCTTTAATCATAAGAGAAAGATTTCTAACAAAAATCATGAAAAGTGATAAACTGATGAAAAGGAAATGCACTTTACCAAATCATGATTTTATCCGTTCGATCATTCGCTACAGACTTACCTTTTTCAGCAGGTGTAAAAGCCAAAGTTGAGAGCTTTAATGGCAAAGAGCTAATCAATAAGAGCTAGTGCGGCCAAATATCATATAAGCATTAACGTCCTGGCACAATGCTAACCCTGAAAGCTGGGAATAGTGCGAGAAAGGAAGGGATCAAGAGAGGGAGAGAGTTTTAGGGTTTCGAAACTCGAAGATAAAGAGAGAACACAGAATAATTTAGAAGCAAAAGCACTTCTGTATTTACAGGAAAAAAAATAGGGTTTTCTTTTTAAAAAAAAAACTTAAGACTCATTTTGAAGAGCAAACATAGAGGATTTTCGACATCGTGCAAAGAGATGGACAGAGGTGTTGCACCATTATAGTGATATCTAAAAGACATATTCTCTTCTACTTCTTTCTTTTATGTGATTTCATTATGTTCAACATGTTTTCTTTTGTTTTTATTACAACTATTTCTCTCTAGATGAGAGATTGATTGTTTATTTGGATTATCATTTTGCCTGTTGATATATTTTGTTAGTTGGATATATTACTTATTTGTTATATTATGTTCTTCATGCTTTCAATTTACAAGTCATTTATTGAATGATTTTATATTTGAGATTTGGCACTCAAGAAAAGTATTTATGAATATGATCTGAATATTATAATGTAAATGTTTAACAACTCGAGATAATATTAGAATTTTGCGATATCAAATAAAAAACCATAATACTTTATTGAATGAGTAAAAGAACGATTTTTATATAGATAGTGGAATTGTGATTTTAGGAATTAATGGTAAGATTTTCGGTTTATAAATAATTGTTCAACTAAGAAATATTTGTATGAAAAAAAATATTTAAATCATTCCAAAAATCGATCTTTCTGGATTTTCTCTTAATTAAAGATTTTCGTTAGATGATTGGATTTTCATTGTTTATTTTTTTTAGTTTTTAAAATTATATTTTAAGCTATCTAGATAAAATTAGAATTGATCATAGTAGCACTTAATTAAAATAATAAACTACATATCTCAATGGATTCAATAACTCTTCTCATCATTATACTATAAAACTTGATATTGTACACTTGTAATAATTTCATTATAATATTTTTTCGTACATCTGCCCAATGAAGTATGGGTGAGCATGGTCCGGTCCGGTCCGATTTCGAGACTGTACCGGACCAGTCCGTGGGATTTGGGATTTTTATCCTGAAGCCCAAAATCGGCCCGACAAGAGACCGGGACTAGACCGGACCAGACCAAAAGTTTGGGTCCGGTCCCAGTCCGGTCCCGGTTTCTCCCACCATAATGCTGAATTTTGTTTTTTTATTTAAAAAATAAAAAATTTCAATATTGTACACATTTTTTTTCCAATATAATCAACATAATTGAAGGACCGGAATTGTCTAAGAGGGGGGTGAATTAGACTTTTTAAAAATTAATCTAATATTCAATTAGTGTTACTCTCTTAATTAATTTAATTGCAAATAAGGTAATATCAAAATTAAAGAGAGAGTAAGAGAGATTCAACACCAATACTTTTTACGTGGTTCGGCCAAACTGCCTACGTCCACGCTCCAAGGCTCACCCCTTGAAGATCCTTACCCTTCTCCTCACGAGAAATAACTGATCGGGATTCCAGGCTCCGATCAACTGCCTTTACAATTCTGGATTGAACTTCACGGGCGTCAATCCACTGCCTTATACAGATTTGAGTTTGTAAAATATAAAGCTCAGACTACAATCTCACAAAAGTGAATCTCAAGTTAGGATTGAGAGATGTAGAGAAGAATACAGAGTGTGCAATAACTTTAGCAGCTAGGGCTCAGAATTCAAATTTTGGCAAAAGTTAGTCTTCGAGCCTTTTCTTCTGCTTATATACTCTGTATTAAATTGCTTCACAAATTGAATGCTTCTTTCTTCAAAATGGAGAAATGTTACCGTTGGGAAGCATCCGTACTGAAGCATATATCCGTTGCTTCTGAAAATGTTGTTCGTCGTCGCCATTAAAGATCTGGAGTTAATGCTGAAAACGACATCACTGTAGCTTCGCGGCTAACTTTGAATTCTGGCGGAAGTTCACCGGAAGATGCAACTAATGAGCGGAGACACGTCATCGGTGAATGCTGCTTGAAATGCCGTCGGCAGATATATCATTGAATTCCATCGGCAGAAGCATCTTCAACTTCTATCAGCAGAAGCAATTCGTAAAACTTCATCGGCACATTCTATCTTCAAAGCCATCGGCAGATGTTTCTTCAAAAGCGCCATCGGCAGAAGTCTCTTTAAGAACCATCGGCAGATGAACTCATGTAAGTTGTCGTCTAGTGATCGGCATGAGCAATCTTAAAAGCTATCGGCAGATGTAGGCGTTGAATTCCATCGGCAGACGCATCCTTAAATTTCACCGGCATGAGCATGCTTTTGTTATCATCTCCTTTTGTCGTTTAGTCAATCGGCAGGAGTAGCTTCAAACATCATCGGCATACGTGTTCAAATATCATCGGCAGATGAAACAGATAAGCACTGACTACGTCATCGGTAGATGTCTTCAAATATCATCGGCAGATGTAGCATATGAGAACTTTGACACGTCATCGGCATCTGTCTTCAGAAACAGCTATCGGCAGAGAAAACATGTACTGACTTGACACGTTATCGGCATAAGTCTTCAAAGACGCTTTCGGCAGATGATAACTCCTAAACGGCGTCTTCTTCTGTTTAGCCATCGGCAGAGGCTTCCATTTTTTTTATGTATAGTCATCGGTAGAAGCATGCGTTTTACAGCCCTGTTTTTCTGTTCTGCTCTGTATACTCAAACCGATTTTATTAGACAACTAAAATACCCTTTTTCAGGGTATTGTCAACCAAACTTGTATTGAAAATTCTTATTTAAATACACATAATCAAATTGTATACTTAATACACAAATACATAATCAAAAACAAATTATGACTTAAAGACTCTATAAGTCAACAATAATAACTATCTATATTTAAATATATTAAAAGTAACATATATTAAATCAACTATCTATGTTTAAAATTAAATCTAAGAAATTCAATCAAAAGTTTCGATTCGACATGGAAACTTTCACTACGAGGAACATCCATCCTATCGTGCAACAAAAAACAATAAACAGATCATCACATTAATCAACCTATATCAACTACCGAAATCAGCACAAAACAACAGCAAATTAATCACAACAAAATAACAAGATGCAAACAACAAATTTAACACTAAACAAAAACCAACTAGCAATTTCCATACGTAGTCCGAATCCCCTTTTATGCCAAAAAAATTGAGACAGTAAATGAATTACACTGTTTCAATCCCACAAACACAGACAAACTAGCAATTTCCATATGTACTACATAGTCCGAATCTCCCTTTTATGCCAAAAATAATTGAGACAGTAAATGAATTATACACTGTTTCAATCCCACAAACACAGACAGATTATTAGTCAGAAAACATGTCTATCATCTTAAGGGTGTTCTTGTTAACAATGAACTTAACAGAAACTAGTTTTAATGTTGGACAATTTAGTTCCTTAACCGACAATGTATTCAAGTTGCTGAATACAAAACCCCCCAGTTTGTAAAATACAATAAGAAATACCTGAGAAGTGAATGAGTCCGCACTAGGGCTCGAATTTCCCAATTCCTCTTCTTCTTGTTCAGTTTGAGGATTGAGAGCTCGAATGTAGAACGATTCCCTGACCCTGGAGGCTGGAAACTGAGAAGGAAGTAGAGGAGTAAAAATAAATTTTCAATTGTCTGAAAAAAAAGTAAATTCACCTGAAAATTAAACTCACGAGCCGAGGCCGAGGCCGAGCCCTAACGTCTGAGAAAGCGAGGTGTGAACGCCGAACGGTGAACTGCGGTTTGATTACAGAACCACCGAAGAAGGCAGATTGAAACTGCAGAATAGTGATGACGAACAGGCAGGGGTGATCGTCTGGCAGACTGCGTGAGCGTGAATCGTGATGAAGATGAAGGAACAGATGAAGAATACAGAATAAGGGACAGGGGTGAGCGAGAGGCGAGAGGCGAGAAGCGAGAGGCGAGAAGCGAGAAGCGAGACGCGAGATGCATCCAGTGACTTAAAACTTTTAAGTTAAAAAGGAAGGGTTCAGTTCCATGGTCCAGTTTCGGGATTTGAGTACCCGGACTGAAGACTGGACCAAACCAGACAGGAATTCAGCTGGGAGGACCGGTCCCGGACCGAGAAACTGGAAAGACCGCTCGAAACCAGACCAAAACCATCGGTCCAGTCTGGTTCTCGGGAGGCGGTCCGGTCCTGCTCACCCCTAAGATGCACTTGTGTGTGTCAGACATGTGTAGTTACATTAAACTACAAAAAAAATACAGAATCTTAGCTATTAAAAAAATATTACAAAAATTTAGTTAATCACGCGACACAGGTCATCATAGTACAATAAATGCAATAAAAAAATCTTAATCTTTTCATAAATACTGTAAATAAGTTAAAAAAAATATTGATATTTCATAAATACTGTAAAATAAGTTAACCATATGATACATGTCATTACAATAGATTATAAAAAATTACATGTTCAATTTTTAATATTATTAACGCTACGAAGAATATGATAAATATATGACACGTCTAATGCTATCATCACAGTAAACTAGAGAAGATAAATAGTTTACAACTCTTTGTAAGTGTTGCTGTGAATACTTCAAACAAATAATATGTATCATTATATAAAGATATTTTATTATAATTTTTTAAAATATTCAGCAGATGGGTATGTAATAAAAAACAAAAATTGATAAAAACAAAGAATTTATGATGATGTTTCATTATAATATTACTAATAAATAATATTAATAAAAACCAAAAATCATTCTAACAAAATCTATTAATTATTATATTTCCCAAGTAAAATAAAAACGGGTAAAATGCATTTTTGGACTCACTATCGATTGAGTGCAAAAATGGATATCCAACCTTTGTTTTCGGTGCAAAAACTGGCTCAAAGTATGAAAATGGGCAAAAAGGGCTTTGCGGTTACCCAGTATACCATCCCGCGGGGAGTGCTTCCGGGGAGAACGGGTACCCGCGGTCTGAGAACAGTACCCAGTTCTCTCTCGGGGCGTTTGAGAGGGTGAAGACCCCCGCAGAAAAAAAAACAAAAAAAAAAAAACAAAAAAAAAAAAAAACAAAAAAAAAAAAACAAAAATTTATAAAAATTTCTCTTTATATTCAAATTTTTATAAATTAATTTATAAAAATTTCTCTTTATATTCAAATTTTTATAAATTAATTTATAAAAATTTCTCTTTATATTCAAATTTTTATAAATTAATTTATAAAAATTTCTCTTTATATTCAAATTTTTATAAATTAATTTATAAAAATTTCTCTTTATATTCAAATTTTTATAAATTAATTTATAAAAATTTCTCTTTATATTCAAATTTTTATAAATTAATTTATAAAAATTTCTCTTTATATTCAAATTTTTATAAATTAATTTATAAAAATTTCTCTTTATATTCAAATTTTTATAAATTAATTTATAAAAATTTCTCTTTATATTCAAATTTTTATAAATTAATTTATAAAAATTTCTCTTTATATTCAAATTTTTATAAATTAATTTATAAAAATTTCTCTTTATTACACAAGTGTTATAAAATTACGAAAATTTTAAGATTATCTTTCCATGATGTGGTACATATGTGGTAAAAATTTCAAGTAAATTGAATATCGTTTGATATTTTTTTAAAATTAATTATAAAAATTTCTCTTTATGTTCAAATTTATGAAGGGAGGAACGGGTACCCGTTCTCAGAACGCGGGTACCCGTTCTCCCTTCAGAAAAGTTTCTGCGGAGGGTCTTCACCCTCTCAAACGCCCCCGAGAGAGAACGGGTACCCGTTCTCAGAACGCGGGTACCCGTTCTCCCCGGATCACTCCCCGCGGAGGGTATACGGGTACCCGCGGCGGCCGCAAAGCCATTTTTTGCCCATTTTCAATACTTCGAGCCAGTTTTTGCACGAAAACAAAGTTGGATCCATTTTTTGCACTCAACCGATAGTTGAGTCCAAAAAATGCATTTTACCCTATAAAAAATGATGATAACACTTAGAATAAAGTAATAAGTTATATGAAGATATTTTATTACTTAATATTATTTATTTAAATTACTTAAATAAGTATGGTGTACGAAACAATATTTGATCATTAAAAATATTATATTTTAAAGTATAATTGAAAAAATATAACTAAAATATATCTAAGGTTAAAATAAAATCCAAGCATGTCAACGTTGTTACCCACTTTCCTCATCCTCTTAGCCTTGGCTACCCCACCCTCCAACAACCCAACCCATATTCACAATCTTGTGCTCATTTTCGGTCTCATTTATTTAGTATAAGAATCAGCTGAAGGGCTAATCATTGGAGGAAATTACTACTTAACAAGCCATTTTCTGGAATCTTCTCATCTCATGAGATGCAGGAGGGCTAGAAGAAGAGAAACTGAGCAGAAATGGAGGGCTACGGGCAACGTGGAATGCAGCAACTTCAAAGGCAGATTTTGTGGTGGCCAAGTATGGATCAGGCACTCACAGAACAGGGAGCATCGAAGAGTGATAATATATGTAAAATCTGAAGTTTACTGACAGAAAGTAGAGATAGATGGAGAAATGAAGAATCTCTTCATACGTGTGTTATTTTGATATTTATTTGGAGATATATTAAAATACAAAGAATAGCGGTACCATGTGAACTAACAAATTGACCTACAATATAAATAACATGTGCTATATTTAGACGAGTAATGGCGAGATAAAACAAATTTCCATTAATAATTAAAAAAGAGACAATATTATGCCTATGCCCATAAGCCTTCCTCATAAACTGACTGTTTCCCCAATGTTTATACCTCCCCACTATCTATTTATTTTGACCCACTCCCCTTGGAATTAAAATAATTTTATAAAAACAAATCTTTTAAATACAGAACAGCTCGAAAGCTTACCAACGAAGAATAGCCAACAGCCATGGCTGTCCATCGTCCACTGCTACACTGCCGTCGGCATCCAGATGACAGAAAAGGTCACCTCCGACTGCCTCATCCAAGTATGAATTTTTCAGAGTAACCGGTAAATGATGTGGTCCGGAGGCCGCCTAAGCTAATTGCCACAACAAGATAGTTCAAAAATGCTTTTCGCACGAAAAGGACTACCAAAACATCTCCGAGCTATGAATTTCTCCCTTGAACGTCAATTGGGTCATTGATGTCCTGCACGAAAACCAATGCATTCAAATTAAATACATTGCGAAAAGGGTAATGATTCGCAGTTTTCTGCCTTAGGGAACAATGTCAGTTCGTAAACTAACCTGATTTTCGAGAACTATACCACTAGGAATTTCTATCTTTGTTCCAGGCTTCGCATTAATACTTACTCTACCCTTCAAATTAAATCATAGGCAACTTCAGTTCATGTGTGCAATAAAACATAAAAGGAAAAACTGAGAATTGAGCAGACATGCATCCACTAAAATATACATATTCACTTGAAAAGATTTTATCCAAATATATCTGTTATGAAAGTTAACTCACAATCTAATTCAAATACATTTGGTTTTATTTGATTTGTAGCTTCTGTTCTCTTTATGGCATTTTAGTAATTAGATGACTAATAAACTAGATTGGAAATAGAGGTGCTTTCAAAAGATTTATTTGCATTAGATTAAAATAACTACAAGAAAATATTAGATTAAAATAACTACAAGAAAATAAGACATTTTAGACGAAGGAAATATCTACTTGAGTTCTACTGGAATGCAATATTGATAAAAATTCCTTTTTTGCTGTTGCACATATCAAATTGGTATCGAGCAACTAATTCTTGGGATGGCTGGCAAAAAAACAGATGCAGCGCAAGAATTAATAGAGGAGAGGATGGAGGCAGAGAGGAGAGGAGGATGCGAAAATAGCACAAGCAAATGAGGTGCTGGCAGAATTCGACGCAAATGACAAGGTGAAGGGCCATAAAACGAATTCATGAAAGGAGTATCACACTAGGGAACTTTACACCTGGTCTACAATGGTGGCAATCCATATGCGGGTAGTACAGAGTTGAACGATTTTTAGCGCTAAATCCTATCTTGGATGGAGAAAAATTGGATGCCCCAACAATTATCTTGGAGGTAAAAATGCTTGTATGGTACTTGGTTGGAGGAAGGACGAAGACCTTTTCGTTTCTGGGCAGATTTTTGAATGCAGTTGATGGAGCAATTTAGGCCGACACAAGGGGGATCAACTAAAGAAAAATTCACGGCACTCAAACAAGATGACACAGTGAGAGTTTCAGCACCAGTTCAAGAATTGGCTTCTCAATTAGGTGGAATATAGAGATGTTTTAAGGCATTCGTCAATAGCCTACAAGCTGACATTGAGGCCGTGCTGAAGGTTCGCGTGCCCAATGGTTAAGGCCACATCATGAGGTCAGAAGACAAGATACTTGTGACACAAACACTGAGGGGCTCAACCCATTTCAAAGAAAATAGATGTGTTTCAAAAATCATACGAAGAGTGAAAGGACTGTGTTATTGATGCAATGAGAAATACATCATCGGCCACTGTTGCAAATTTAAGGAACTAACAGTTCTAATTTGTCAAGAAGAAATTGATTTAATGGAAATTTTCCAACTCCATTCAACCATTTCTCGCCCATCTTGAGGACAATGTCAATATTCGTCATGAAGTAATGTTAGAAAGGATAGACGATAATATATTTCTAATAGATTCAATTTTATTCGATTTGTTGTTTTATTTTCTGTTTGTGGTATTTTAGTAATTAGTTGACTAATAAGGGCATGATTTTTTTAGGCTTTGTAAGGTTTAAATTAATATAACAAGAGGGAATATAGATATTTTGGAGATGGAAAATCTACTTGAATCTAATCCTTTCTCTACGGGAATGTTTGTGAATCTTTGAATTTTTGCTAAATGAATTGGCATTTATCATTGATCGTCATCATAAGTTTGGGTCGAACTTATTGACAGAAATGAAAATATCTAGGCAAAGCAATGACTTTGTTCCGGATATGCTATGTGGGGTGCGGTTGCATTTGGATAGATTTATCAAAGACCTTAAGTTTGGTGATTTAAAAAGAATCAGAGGTTCCCCAATCCGAAAGGAGAGGCTGGATCACACTGCTTCGCTTCACCGAGCTAGACAAGTGGCATTTCTTGGTGAGGGAAAATCATGGGTTATGGGAGAAAATGTTGAAGATGTTGAAGATGAAGTTCACTTCGAAACATGGCGAATGTATAAAGGACCACTCAAGGAGAAGCAGCAAAAAACTGAGAATTTTGCAATCCACTGAAAAGATTGCTCATACGAAGAGAGAAATAGATGTGATTCATGCTAAAGACGATGTTGCTCAAGGTGGATTGATCCAATGACAACAAACTAAGACAGCCAGGAATGAACGGAAACCTACACAGGTCATGGAGAAAATTGAAAACTTTGCATGAAAACACTGAATGAGAGTATTTGTGGTGCTCGTTCAAGTAAAATTTTACGTCGCACGGAGCAAGGAGCATCAAGCAAACATCAATCTGACAGGCCCAAGTTGAATTTTGGAAGTTTTGATTTTGGTTCAGTTACTAATCGCTATCAAAGCAAAGTTAATGTCTTCAATTGTTCATAATCAAGTCTGAAACTTCGCAAGTTCTTGAAGGAACATCCACTAAACAAGTTTCAAGTGATAAGGTTAATTTGGCAAAGACTGGGAAGAAGATTATATGGATATCTCTTGAACCAATGAAAGGGTACCTAAAACTTTAGGTTTTGATAACGGCGACACCTCTTTTGGTCTCATCCGAAGAAGCTCTGATACCAATGATACCAATGATACGAACCTTATATAAGACGAAATGAAATTACAAAATAACAAAAAGTTCGAGAAGTTTGTTAGCTCAAAAAATAGAGCAAACGTTCGAGAGGTCTGCTGGCTCTTTTTATATACTATTTTCTCAAAAGATGATTCTCTAATCTTACAATCTCCTTTTTAGACAAATAACATTCAGAATCAGATATAATTAAAGTATTATCTATAAATTTTAAAAGATAACTAAATGATACCCATTCATTTAAAATTTTTATCTTCCCAAATGCAATTCACTGTAACTCTATTATATTCTTAATTGGAGTTCTATTAGCATTCAATATTGATAAAAATTCATTCTTTTGTTGCTGCACACATCAATGACACACCTCTATCCAAATGCAAAGCAAAAAAGTAACCAATAGATCATATTAAATGAATACAATACCTTAAGAGTTACACCAGCTCCAAACCACACATCGCCTCTTACTGTCAAGCTGTCTAGGTTAATGACGCTAGGAATAGACTTGAATCTACTGCAGAAATCACTGACCTATAAAATTGAAAATAAGAACAGATCAAAGATATGTTAAGAAATATGAACTAAAAATATCTTACCTTTCCAAAGGCGGGACCTAAAACAATGGACGGATTGGCAGGATTGGTTCTAGCTGCGTTTCTAACTAATGTACCCTTGTCATATGTGCACAGATCTGACTGCAAAATTAAACATAGGAGAAAAGATATGAAGCTTCTAAAAGTGATTATGGGGAGGGACATTTATAAGGTGTCATCTTTCAAACATAAGTGTTTACTTCACCTGGAGAAGAAATAAATCTGATGTCTTATTTAAGGGGACAACGTGAGACTGTGGGACTTTAACACCGATAGCATGACCAAAGAACTACCTCAGCCATAAAAGAAATAAACATTAAAATAATCTCTAGGAAAATTAAAGGTAAACAAAACAACTAAAAATTTATCAAACCCGTATTGGTGATCGAACTGTTGTTTCTTGTAAAAGCGTTTGCTCGCTGCCATCCTGAAAAACAAAAATTACTTCCTTTAATTCTTCACTGCAAAAAAAATGAGTGCCACTAAAAAAGAATTATTGTAAGTCAAAAAAGAATTTATTGTACCTTTGAAAAATGACTTTCTAGCTTGAAAGAGTTTGTATTTACAAGCCTCTTAATGGATTGCAAATTAACCCATCTAAACAAAATGTATATAGCCAATAGTAAGCATTGTTACATGATTAACAGGAGATTTTTAAATAATAAGTCTAGACTTACGAATTCCTTGTATCAACAAACTTGAACCGCTCACTTGACTTGAAGTTGTCAATCAAAAAACAGGCTAATTCAGTCATGAACCAATAATAAAAATGGAGAACACTAATCTTGATGCAAATCATAACTAGGAAAAAAAATCCTAAAAAGACAATGAGGAGAACAACTTACATGTTTAACAAAATTCTTGGAAATCTCGGCAAGCTGCACCATATGCCAAGATAAACAATTACCAAATATTGTGACATACACACAAAAATGCTAATTGTGATTTGTAAGTGAAGTTAGATTTGTAATCTTCACTACATTTAGGAAATCAAAAATGCTAACTATGATCAAAGACGGACAAATTTCCATCCCAGAAGTTTTGATATATTCAATTTGAATTAGTATTTATTTGTTCTTTCAGGTATCATAATGGTTTTGGTTGCACAATAGGTTATGAATGACTCTAGTAGAATTCATAGATGCCGTAGGAGTCAATAGGTTTCCTATTTGGGGAACCATGAACATTAGAATGTTAGCTAGTCAATTCAAATCAAAATTTCGCTTGGAATTTAGATTTTATTCATAATTATTGTGCTATGGGAATAAAATTAAAAAAAAAAAAACAACACTAATGGTCATATCCCCAAATCTGGGAAAAAATATTTAAGAAAATTGTACATATATCTCAAAACAGAATGGACACTTACCTGAATCTTCTGATGGGTAAAACAAGAAGTGTTGTCACTGGTATCAGATGAGATGATTGGGGACACCTAAGAAATATCAAGATGAAGAAGAGTATGCTTTTGACAAAACATATAATAACAGTAGTAAAATTGTACCTCCATACAGTATTCAATCTCGTTTTGAATTAGATAAATTAAAATTTCTAAAACATCAAGTTAAGGTAATATGAGAATGATATTTTAAGTACCATAAGCTATGATACTAGAAACCAAGTGGGAAAAAGGATACTTGGATCAATTACAGTAGCAACATTATTAGAGTCAACCAAAAGGACGTACTCCTTACCCTGAAAACACATTCAAGAGCAATCATTAAGATCTCACCAAAATATTTCTTTCACAAATTATTTGTAGTGAAATTCAGGACATTACCCACGCATATGTACAAATAAATGTAAATATTTGCTAATACTCGAACTTGATAGAACAGCATGAAAATTATATACCTGTGACAACAATTCATCAATAATTCCTTCATTCATGAAGGAAAGGAACATGTCAACATGGTCATGAGAGTACCTGCAAAAGCATAAAGTTAAGGTCATTCTACTAGTTTTAATAATTGCCAAACATAACAAATAGTAAGCAAATCAAACAAAAAACAAAGAAATGATTCCTGCAGATATTCATGTTTCATATATTGTGTAATCTAAAAAATAATTTTTAATTTATGATAGAACAAAATTCGAGACATACCAGACGTTGATATGAAACAATATTAAAAGGCACGAAATGAACCCACTGTTTCAGTTAAATGTGAACAAATTTGGATGTTCTAGTTTGACAAAAACCACTGTACCTTTTTTATGTAACATAAACAAAGTTAAATCAGCTGCCAACTAATTAGGTCAAAAAAGCAGTCCACAAAGATAAGACAATGTAAGAATCTAATGTACATTTGATATCAATTGTAAGGGTCACTTAGACAAAAGACTTTCAAATAAATTCAACAGTATGAGTTTTTGCAGACCACACATAGATTGGAATTAAGAGTTGTTCAGCATCAGTCTTGCAAGACCTAAAATTTTACTCCTTTTTCTAGTGGAACAATAAAACACAAAAACATGAGATACCACTTCAAAAAAGTGTCATCTATGTACATGTGGGCATCAGAAGGCTCATAAAACTGAAACAAGAAAATATAACATATAAAGACAGAGATCGACATACATCTCAACGTCTCCAACATGGTCTTCAAATGATTTCATCTGCAAATTTTGGTCATAAGTAAATAAAACATATTTTTCTTGAGTAATGGTCCAAGTAACAAAACTTATGACAAGGAACCTGGATAAATGAACGGACATCGACATTAGATTTAGAGTATTTCTCCATGGCCTATGAAACACATGAAACAATGAGTGAGCCATAGTATTTACAAAACTCAAAAAGAAATGAAAAAAATAAAAATAAAACTTACCTTCGAAGTATCATTATGTGTTTTGTTTGAATTCATGAGAATCAAAGGAACATTGCATCCATATTTGGTATTAAGAGACTGCAAAATCAAAACTGTCAGAAACAAATGTGCTGCCAAGCAAGAATATGGAGTGGATCCTGAGGAACCTGTTACATGAAAAGAACAAATACTGACCTCAATTTGATCAACGAGCAGGTCTAGGATATTTAAACCACAACAAACTTCAAGAGAAAGCCTGCAAAGAGATATTTGAACTGTTTCAGATTCAAAAACTGGAATTCAATACATAAAAAGAGAATAAAATGTAGAATAATTATAGGTTGTGGTGGAGTTAGCATATTCATTCTTTCCCACTGAGCCAATAGGTGCTGATAACAACCTACTAGATAAGATACCAGATTGATTTTACAATACAAAATATAGAAGAAAATTAAGATCTAGCTTACTGATATTATATTGAGGGTGTACGCTTTAGAAAAATGACAAATGCAAACATTTATCGAAAACTACAAGCGAGATCTACGACCTAGTATTTGCACAATCATGATCATCATTCTACCGGATTTTGCAAGTTTTAAGTTTCATAATAAACTTCATTGTATTTCAATTCCAATCTTATTGTTTCTTGACATGAAAGTTGCATGAGAATTGAATCCTAGAGCTAAATAAATAACTCACAACCACAAAATCAACTGTCGAAAGATATACACATCTATCTGAAAGATCAAAGCTTACGATACCATGAATTTATCCAGTCCAAGACAAAAATTAAGATGCAAGTTGTAAAAGTGATTATTCAACCATACAGACAAACTCTTGCATTTTAACAAACAGAACCCGTACTTGGGACCATTGAAACCCATAGTTGTGCCCAAAGCTCCATTGAACTTCAATAATACAAATTTGTCCAAAACCTTTCTAGTTTCTGCCACATCTGCGTCATCAGTCATTTGGCATCTTAAGAAAAAATATATATGAAAAATTTTAGACACTTCAGTTACATCATTTAGCTATTTTGAATTAAATCATACCTTCAGGAACTGGTGCTAAACTTTCATAGTTAACAATATTCACTTCTAGGTCCGACATTTTCTTTGTCTGCTCGATTCGCTCCAACTCATCACTTATAGGACAATGAAACAAATAAAAAATCAGATGTACAACTAAACAAATAAAAACATGAACTTGGGTACCTCTTTTTGGCGATAGCAGAAACATTTGCAACAGCAAAGCGCTTCTGCTCGTAAAGGAATGTTTTAGTGATCAAATTACAGAATAAATATATAAACTGAACCGATTCATTAGCAGGAACAGGATAAGAAATTTTCTTATAAAACTCCTCTGGCATAGTTGAGTCAACCAGGGCCACAATCGGAATCTGCAAGCGATCCGCCTCACGAATAACTGACGACTTCCTCTCTGTATCTATAACTACAAAGCAATCAGGAGGTTGAGCAGGACCAAAGCAGAGCCTCTTATGCCTAGACCTAAACTTCTTGGGGCTTCCACTGTTGGTAAGAAACCCTCCCATTCTCCAAAGAATCCTGTCGCTAGGGTTGTAGCATCCAATCTTCTTAGTCATTTGCTCGACAATCTCGTCGAAGAGAGGGTTCGTATTAATGAACATGAACCTTCCTTTCTGACGGACCAAGGAACCGATGAAGTCGCACGCATTGCGCATGCAAATAAGAGTTTTGTCGGAGTCGATAATGGCCATACGGTTTCGGAACCCATAGGTGAAGACCTTGAAATGGTGAGCAGCCACTCGCTTGCCTAAGTGAGCGTTGGTGCTCAATAATTTCTGAATTACAATAGAATGAAGCGTCATTCCACTTCTTACTTCCTTATTTCTTCTTAGAATTTCAGGCCCAGAGTTCAAAAATAGATCAAGCTAATCAATCGCGCCGACCGCCTCTTGTCCTCCCTCTCACGTCCCCACCCCTGCGAAAAATTTGAAAAGCTTAGTTCATAAAATTCATAGGCAGGTCGGTTTGAAGACCCATGCAAAAGGCACCCACTAAATGTTTATGATCTTTCATTTTTATATTTCGATTTTTATTTTCTGATGCTCATCAATTAATATAAAAATTACGATTAATTATAAATAATTGGGAACTAAAATTTCAATCCAACCGGGGATAGGCAAGAGATATACAAAATATAGAAGGATTAAATACCAAGAAAATTTCTTGGGTTCTCTCTAGTTTTGATTTGACTATTCTCACTTTCTTTTGCGATAACTAAATTATTGTTTGTAAAATACCCCTAAATAGTTATAAATTGACTTAAAATCTTTAGATGTCATAAACTGTTTATGATGTTGCCAGATGAAGGCCAATGTCATTGTCAAACCCACTCCCACCTTCTGCAGCAGGAATCCTACTAAGCCGAATTTGAGGCATCTTTCCACCTCAACTATTCCCTTTTATCTTCTTTTTTTTTCTCAGGATTTCTCAGCAAACCTTTAATCATAAGAGAAAGATTTCTAACAAAAATCATGAAAAGTGATAAACTGATGAAAAGGAAATGCACTTTACCAAATCATGATTTTATCCGTTCGATCATTCGCTACAGACTTACCTTTTTCAGCAGGTGTAAAAGCCAAAGTTGAGAGCTTTAATGGCAAAGAGCTGATCAATAAGAGCTAGTGCGGCCAAATATCATATAAGCATTAACGTCCTGGCACAATGCTAACCCTGAAAGCTGGGAATAGTGCGAGAAAGGAAGGGATCAAGAGAGGGAGAGAGTTTTAGGGTTTCGAAACTCAAAGATAAAGAGAGAACACAGAATAATTTAGAAGCAAAAGCACTTCTGTATTTACAGGAAAAAAAATAGGGTTTTCTTTTTAAAAAAAAACTTAAGACTCATTTTGAAGAGCAAACATAGAGGATTTTCGACATCGTGCAAAGAGATGGACAGAGGTGTTGCACCATTATAGTGATATCTAAAAGACATATTTTCTTCTACTTCTTTCTTTTATGTGATTTCATTATTTTCAACATGTTTTCTTTTGTTTTTATTACAACTATTTCTCTCTAGATGAGAGATTGATTGTTAATTTGGATTATCATTTTGCCTGTTGATATATTTTGTTAGTTGGATATATTATTTATTTGTTATATTATGTTCTGCATGCTTTCAATTTACAAGTCATTTATTGAATGATTTTATATTTGAGATTTGGCACTCAAGAAAAGTATTTATGAATATGATCTGAATATTATAATGTAAATGTTTAACAACTCGAGATAATATTAGAATTTTGCGATATGAAATAAAAAACCATAATACTTTATTGAATGAGTAAAAGAACGATTTTTATATAGATAGTGGAATTGTGATTTTAGGAATTAATGTTAAGATTTTCGGTTTATAAATAATTGTTCAACTAAGAAATATTTGTATGAAAAAAAATATTTAAATCATTCCAAAAATCGATCTTTCTGGATTTTCTCTTAATTAAAGATTTTCGTTAGATGATTGGATTTTCATTGTTTATTTTTTTTAGTTTTTAAAATTATATTTTAAGCTATCTAGATAAAATTAGAATTGATCATAGTAGCACTTAATTAAAATAATAAACTACATATCTCAATGGATTCAATAACTCTTCTCATCATTATACTATAAAACTTGATATTGTACACTTGTAATAATTTCATTATAATATTTTTTCGTACATATGCCCAATGAAGTAGCTTTTCCCACTAACTAGGATGTTCCATAGTGAAACATCTTAGATACTGCTCAAGAGTTCTATGTTAGTAACCTCTGTCTGCCTGTAAGTTTGCGGGTGATATGAACTACTATACAGTAGTTTAGTACCATTCAAATTTAATGATTCTTTCCAAAATTTACTCATAAAGATTGGGAATTTCTAATGGTTGTAGTAATCCTAGGGATATTTTTGTCTCATATTTTGTTTGTTGACATATTGGACAAGTATGTACAAAATGTTGAACTTCTTTCTTCAGAGATTCGGCCAATCCAATTGAGAGCTAACTCTCTTGATTGTTCAAATTGTACCTGGATGACCCCAGTTAATGAGAAGTGACATTCTCTAATTAGTTATGTGCAATGAGAACAATTCCACCATCATGAATTATAATGTCACCTTGGAGTTTATAAGTCTCATAATTTTGAGGGTGTTGTTAAATATTCATATATAATTCTTGTAATTTTGATAAAGAAGTTGTTTCTTCTCTTAGCTTCTCCAATGAAGTGCACTCCAAACTGGTCATTGCAGGATAAGAGCAATCATTGTTACGAAATTTCAAATCTCCTTGAAAGTGCATATGCAAAAGCATTATAGAATCGAAACCTAAGAGTTGGGGGGTAGGGGGTGAATTAGGTTTATAAATTTTTAATTAAAGTTAATTGGTAACAACTTCAAGTATGATAGTTTCTTTAAATCAAAATAAATAACTTAGATACACAATATTGTAAACTACGACATTTGAGAAGATAGGGATAGAAAGAAGCAACTTCGGCCAATCTTACCTACGTCCACGCTTCAAAGCTCATCCTTGAAGATTCCTTCCCAACACTACATTCTGATTCGATGGAGTGAAATTTCAAGCATCACTCTAATGTCTTTACAATGACTCTTTCATAGGGCATCACGCTTTGCTTGTTCAACAATGAGTAGTAGAAAATGTTTGACTACTGATTGCTAATATTACATTCTCTCTATGATTGCTAATATTCCAAGGGCCTTGGACCGAGGACTGGACCGCGGTCCAGCATCTAGAGACCGAACCCGGACCGAACCTGTCGGTCCGGTCCGATCCGGTTCTGGGTTCGCGGTCCGGTTCTGCCCACCCCTAATTTGTAGGGTCCAACTTCATGCCTTATAGCTCTTCTTTTGCCAATTTTGTGGGGCCTACTTCCATGCTACGAAGCTCTTCATTTTTATAGTCTTTTGCTCATGTTGTAATGGATCTTTTTCTTGAGTTTCCACGACTAAACTATGTGAAGCTTTGTTCGTTGCCCCTCTTTTATCTTCTAATAGATCATGATCCTTGACTTTAAGATTTATCACTCCTCTGTTCACATCACCGTATTTAAGTGAGATTTCTTAGAAGAGTCTTGAAACGTAACACACAAACATACACTAAAGAGAATATCGAGTCTGCTTGCCGTTAAATACAACAAAGATGGCAAATATCGAGTCTAATTGCCATTAACTACAAAAGAGACCTACAAACTAGTATTTGCACACATCATTCTACCAGATTTTTAAACTTTTAAATTTCATAATTGTTTCTCGACATGAGAGTTGCACGAGGATTAAATCCTAGAGCTAAATATCTCACAACCAAAAAATCAAATGTCAAAAGATATACACATTTGAAAGATTAAACATTTGTGCCCAAAGCTCCATTGAACTTTAGTAATACAAATTTGTCTAAAACATTTCTAGTTTCTGCCATTTCTGCATCATCCGTCATTTGGCATCTTCAGGAAAAATATATATGAAAAAATTTAGACGCATCAATTACATCATTTACCTATTTTGAATTAAACCATACCATGAGGAACTAATGCTAAACTTTCATAGTTAACAACATTCACTTCTAGGTCCGACATTTTCCTTGTCTGGTCAATTCTCTTTAATTCATCACTTATGAGGCAATGAAACAAATAAAATAAAAAACAGTCGTACAACCTCCAACTAAACAAAGAAAAACATGAACGTGGGTACCTCTTTTTGTCGTTGCCACAGAAAAGTGCTTCTGCTCGTAAAGGAAGGTTTTAGTGATCAAATTATAGAATAGATATGTAAACTGAATCGAATCATTAGCAGGAACATGATAAGAAATTTTCTTATAAAACTCCTCCCGTATGGCCGATTCCACAAGGGCCACAATCGGAATCTTCAAGCGATCCGCCTCACGAATAACCGAAGACTTTCTCTCTGTATCCAAAACTACAAAGCAATCAGGAGGTTGAGCAGGACCAAAATAGAGCCTCTTATGCCTAGACCTAAACTTCTTGGGGCTTCCATTGTTGCTCCCATTCACAAAAGAATCATGTCGCTAGGGTTGTAGCATCCAATTTTCTTAGTCATCTGCTCGACAATCTCATCTAGGAGGGGTTCGTATTAACAAACATGAACCTTCCTTTCCGACGAACCAAGACGCACGCAATTCACATGCAGATAAATAAGAGTTTTGTCAGAGTCGATAATGGCCATACGGTTTCAAAAGCCATAGGCGAAGACTTTGACATGGTGAGCAGTCACTTGCTTGCCTAAATGAGCGTTGGTGCTCAATAATTTATGGATTACAATAGAATGAAGCCTCATTCCACCCGACTCCCGAGCTTCTGCTTCTTGACTACCTCTCTTCCGTAATCATCGACAACCTTCTATAGCGTCTCTCTCCCTCACCGTCTCTCAATTCACAGATCCAATGACGAAAGATCCGATTCCAATTGCTAGGGGTGTACGTGGTCCGGTCCGATTTTGAAAAAAATTAAGACCAGACCAATAATATTCGGTTTTTATTTTTTAGGAACGGTACCATCAAAACTTTTTTAAGGACCGGACCAGAATTTCGGTTTCGGTTCTGGTCTGGTTCCGGTTTTCTCATTAACAAATATTTTTTTAGTAAAAACTTTAATTTTTGTCAACAGAGCACTGGAAACTGGAAATAAAGAAAATTGAGGAAGCAACTAGGGCTTGGCCGAGAGAAATTATGGGAAAATTGGCTAGAGAGAGAGAAAGAGGAGAGAAGAAGATGGTGAGAAGAAAAAAAAAAACATGTTCTGACTGTTATCACACTTGTGTTTTCAAAGACAACTTCAATAATAAGTAATAACAGAGAATAATCTTTTGTTTTCAAAAACATAAAACAAACTTTCAACAATAAAAACAGGAACAAACACGATGAAAAACAGCAACAAAACCAGAGACCATAGAGGACAACAAAAAGCAACGGAAAAACCAGCAATAAAAAAAAATAGCAACAAAAACCAGCAAAAAAACAGCAACAAACACAATAAAAAACAGCAACAAACACGATGAAAAACAGCAACAAACACCCACAAAATTAACAGCAAAAAATCATGCTCTCAGAAATTAACAGCAACACGATGAAAAATTCAGGTAAAGAGCAACACGAAATTAACAGCAATGAAACACCCACAAAACAACACAACAAAACCGATGATTGGCAGGTTGTAGCTCGGAAACCTAACATAATGAAATGCTCTCGGTCACATCCGAAGAGTCTCCTAAAAACAGCAGTATAATGAACGTAAAATAGAGGAAAGCGTAGAATTATACGAAATACGCACGATGAGCTGGAGGGAATACCTGTATTTACTCAGAGTCTCAGAGAGCTCCGGTTCAGATTGAAGGCGACGGCGTCGGTGTTGGCGTCGGCGACGGCTGAGAGAGAAGATTGAACGACAGATTGAAGGCTTCGGCTTCGGCTTCGGCTTCGGCTTCGGCGAGCGAGACAGTCTCTCCTCTCCTCTCCTCTCCTCTGAAGTCTGAACTGCACTTCGACAGAACAGAACGAAAATTAGGGGCTTTTCTCCTCGCCTCTCCTCTCCTCTCCTCTGAAGTCTGAACTGAACTTCGACAGAACAGAACGAAAATTAGGGGCTTTTCTCTGTTTTGTGTGGTCCGGTTCTGGTTTTCAGGTTTTTGTCATTAAACCCAAAAACCGAACCGCCAATTTCGGTTCTGCTTTAGCAGAACCGAAATTCTTTTTTTTTAAAAGAAAATCGTACCAGAACCGGGCCAAATAGGTCGGTTCTGGTCCGGTTCTTTGGTCAGGGTCGGTTTTGTACACCCCTACCAATTGCTAGGGTTTAACATAATCATTAATTAAATTAAAATTATAAAATAAATTCAGTCTTCATAATTTACGAAGACTCAATTTTTAATTAAAAAATTTTAAATCATAGTATTTTCATTTCTTTTCTTAAAACTAGTGGATCCCCCTTCGAGGCAAGTGCATGTTGTCCAACAGATGCACTTGTGTGTTGTCAGACATGTGTAGTTACATTAAACTAGAAAAAAAATACAGAATCTTAGCTATTAAAAAAATATTACAAAAATTTAATTAATCACGTGACACGGGTCATCATAGTACAATAAATGCGATAAAACAAATCTTAATCTTTTCATAAATACTGTAAAATAAGTTAAAAAAAATATTGATATTTCATAAATACTGTAAAATAAGTTAACCATATGATACATGTCATTACAATAGATTATAAAAAATTACACGTTCAATTTTTAATATTATTAACGCTACGAAGAATATGATAAATATATGACACGTCTAATGCTATCATCACAGTAAACTAGAGAAAGATAAATAGTTTACAACTCTTTGTAAGTGTTGCTGTGAATACTTCAAACAAATGATATGTATCATTATATAAAGATATTTTATTATAATTTTTTAAAATATTAAGCAGATGAGTATGTAATAAAAAACAAAAATTGATAAAAACAAAGAGTTTATGATGATGTTTCATTATAATATTACTTAATAGATAAATATTTAATAAAAACAAAAAATCATCCTAACAAAATATATTAATTATTATATTTTCAAGAAAAATAAAAAATGATGATAACACTTAGAATAAAGTAATAAGTTATATGAAGATATTTTATTACTTAATATTATTTATTTAAATTACTTAAATAAGTATGGTGTACGAAACAATATTTGATCATTAAAAATATTATATTTTAAAGTATAATTGAAAAAATATAACTAAAATATATCTAAGGTTAAAATAAAATCCAAGCATGTCAACGTTGTTACCCACTTTCCTCATCCTCTTAGCCTTGGCTACCCCACCCTCCAACAACCCAACCCATATTCACAATCTTGTGCTCATTTTCGGTCTCATTTATTTAGTATAAGAATCAGCTGAAGGGCTAATCATTGGAGGAAATTACTACTTAACAAGCCATTTTCTGGAATCTTCTCATCTCATGAGATGCAGGAGGGCTAGAAGAAGAGAAACTGAGCAGAAATGGAGGGCTACGGGCAACGTGGAATGCAGCAACTTCAAAGGCAGATTTTGTGGTGGCCAAGTATGGATCAGGCACTCACAGAACAGGGAGCATCGAAGAGTGATAATATATGTAAAATCTGAAGTTTACTGACAGAAAGTAGAGATAGATGGAGAAATGAAGAATCTCTTCATACGTGTGTTATTTTGATATTTATTTGGAGATATATTAAAATACAAAGAATAGCGGTACCATGTGAACTAACAAATTGACCTACAATATAAATAACATGTGCTATATTTAGACGAGTAATGGCGAGATAAAACAAATTTCCATTAATAATTAAAAAAGAGACAATATTATGCCTATGCCCATAAGCCTTCCTCATAAACTGACTGTTTCCCCAATGTTTATACCTCCCCACTATCTATTTATTTTGACCCACTCCCCTTGGAATTAAAATAATTTTATAAAAACAAATCTTTTAAATACAGAACAGCTCGAAAGCTTACCAACGAAGAATAGCCAACAGCCATGGCTGTCCATCGTCCACTGCTACACTGCCGTCGGCATCCAGATGACAGAAAAGGTCACCTCCGACTGCCTCATCCAAGTATGAATTTTTCAGAGTAACCGGTAAATGATGTGGTCCGGAGGCCGCCTAAGCTAATTGCCACAACAAGATAGTTCAAAAATGCTTTTCGCACGAAAAGGACTACCAAAACATCTCCGAGCTATGAATTTCTCCCTTGAACGTCAATTGGGTCATTGATGTCCTGCACGAAAACCAATGCATTCAAATTAAATACATTGCGAAAAGGGTAATGATTCGCAGTTTTCTGCCTTAGGGAACAATGTCAGTTCGTAAACTAACCTGATTTTCGAGAACTATACCACTAGGAATTTCTATCTTTGTTCCAGGCTTCGCATTAATACTTACTCTACCCTTCAAATTAAATCATAGGCAACTTCAGTTCATGTGTGCAATAAAACATAAAAGGAAAAACTGAGAATTGAGCAGACATGCATCCACTAAAATATACATATTCACTTGAAAAGATTTTATCCAAATATATCTGTTATGAAAGTTAACTCACAATCTAATTCAAATACATTTGGTTTTATTTGATTTGTAGCTTCTGTTCTCTTTATGGCATTTTAGTAATTAGATGACTAATAAACTAGATTGGAAATAGAGGTGCTTTCAAAAGATTTATTTGCATTAGATTAAAATAACTACAAGAAAATAAGACATTTTAGACGAAGGAAATATCTACTTGAGTTCTACTGGAATGCAATATTGATAAAAATTCCTTTTTTGCTGTTGCACATATCAAATTGGTATCGAGCAACTAATTCTTGGGATGGCTGGCAAAAAAACAGATGCAGCGCAAGAATTAATAGAGGAGAGGATGGAGGCAGAGAGGAGAGGAGGATGCGAAAATAGCACAAGCAAATGAGGTGCTGGCAGGATTCGACGCAAATGACAAGGTGAAGGGCCATAAAACGAATTCATGTAAGGAGTATCATGTTGGGAAAAATAATAATAAAATCCGGCGGGTACGAGAAACGATAGCAGATGCGATTCGAAAAATACCAGGAATATTTTCCCACTACCGTAAAATAATAACGGTCAAGAAGTAAGAGAAAATTGAACACCGAGAATTTTACGTGGAAACCCAAATCGGGAAAAAACCACGGGGACCGAGTCCAGAAAGATCTCACTATGGAAAATAGGAATTTACAATATTTTTCTAGATATCGAATATCCTAGAAAATATTCACTAAGAGAAATCACCACTCTTAGTATTCTCACCGTGCACAAAAGCACCGCACCTATTTTTCTCTCACACCTTTCTTTTCTCTCCCTCCAAAAATTCTCACATATCTCTCTCTTCTTCTTCACTTCGTTGGAGAAGCTCTGATTTTTGGATGCTGAAGGATGAGCAAATCTTCCCTATTTATAGGGAAGGTTTGTCACAAAGTGACAAACCAATACAAAGAAGAAAATGCGAAGTTTTCTTCTTCGCATTAAATGGAGGTTAGGCGCCCTCCCTTTTTTGCAGCAAATGGAGACTCTCCATTTTTCTTCTTCACATTGCTGCAATAAATGATGGGTCCCTCATCATAAAGAGGGAACCCACAAATCTCCCCCTCCTGATTTATGATGAGGTATCTCCAATCCTGCTGAGCCTCTACAGAATTCGTGCTTATTCCTTTGCAGAGTCTTCGTCATCATGTCAGAGCCATTGTCATCCGTTCGGATCTTCTCAAGATACACTTGCTTGTTGTCCAACACATCCCGTATCCAATGATACTTGATATCTATGTGCTTTGACTTCGAATGAAAGCTCGGGTTCTTGCTTAGATGAATAGCACTTTGACTGTCGCAATACAAGATATACTTATCTTGTTTGTAACCCAATTCTGTCAGAAATTTTTGCATCCACAAAATTTCTTTGCAGGCTTCTGTAGCCGCCATAAACTCAGCTTCTGTCGTAGACAATGCCACTAATTTTTACCGGTTAGATTGCCATGACACAGCTCCCCCTCCAAATGTAACCAAGTACCCTGATGTTGATCTTCTGGAGTCGATGTCTCCAGCCATGTCTGCATCAGTATAGCCTACCAACGAAGGCTTCTCACTTCCAAAACACAAACTGAATTCGGAAGCACCTTTAAGATACCTAAAAATCCACTTCACTGCATTCCAATGCTCTCTGCCCGGATTTGTTAGAAATTGGCTGACTACTCCAACAGAATGTGAAATATCAGGTCTCGTACAAACCATGGCATACATCAAGCTGCCAACTGCTGAGGCATATGGAATTCTCTGCATTTCTGCTTTTCTTCTTCAGTGGAAGGACTTTGTTCGGAAGTAAGTTTGAACTGTTTTGCAAGAGGAGTACTGACCGGCTTCGCCTTATCCATATTGAATCGACTGAGAACTTTCTGGATATACTTCTCCTGTGATAGCCATAATTTTCCATTCTTCCTATCACGAGTGATTCTCATCCCAAGTATCTGTTTCGCCGGTCCTAAGTCTTTCATGGCAAAAGACTTGTTAAGTTCATTCTTTAACTTAACAATTTTTTCTCTGTCTGGGCCCACAATCAGCATGTCATCGACATAGAGTAGGAGGATTATAAATGCACCATCCGCAAACTTTTTCACGAACACACAATGGTCTGAGGAAGTTTTCTTGTACCCTTGATTTCCCATGAAGAAATCAAACTTCTTGTACCATTGTCTTGGGGCTTGCTTCAATCCATACAGACTCTTCTTCAATTTACATACCAGATGTTCCTTTCCCTTGACAACGAACCCTTCTGGTTGTTCCATGTAAATTTCTTCTTCTAATTCACCATGCAAGAAGGCGGTTTTCACATCGAGCTGCTCGATCTCCAAATTGAGACTTGAGGCTAATCCAAGTACCACTCGTATGGATGACATTTTCACTACCAGGGAAAAAATTTCCTCAAAGTCAACTCCCTTCTTCTGTCCAAAGCCTTTTACGACCAGTCGTGCCTTATACTTTGGTTGTGAATTTTCGTCTTTGAGTCTGTATACCTATTTGTTCTTGAGTGCCTTTCTCCCCTTTGGAAGCTGAACCAACTTATAAGTATGGTTCTCATGCAATGATCTCATCTCATCTTGCATCGCATCCAACCAGTTCTTCTTTTGTTGATGCTCCATAGCTTCCTTGTAGCACTCAGGTTCATCGCCATCACTTATCATCACATACTCATTTACAGAGTATTTTCTCGATGGTTGGCGATCTCTAGTTGACCTTCTTAACTTTGGTTGTGCAACTGGTTTAGGAGAAGTCTCTGTTTCTCCATGGTCAACGTCAACAGCTGCTTGATCACTGGATTCTCCGGCATCTCCCCCGTCAAAAGTTGATTTCTCCAGACCAACTCTTACTGGATGCTCTTCAGTGACATTTTTCTTCTTGTCTTCAATGGTCTGATCTTCAAAGAAGACAACATCTCGGCTTCTGACAATCTTCTTGTCAACCGGATCCCAAAGCCTATATCCGAATGCATCACTTATGTATCCGAGGAATATGCATTCCTTAGCTTTGCTGTCTAGCTTGGACCTCTCATCTTTGGGAATATGGACAAATGCTCTACGTCCAAACACCTTTAGATATTTATAAGAGACGTCCTTCCCTGTCCATAGTCTGTTTGGCACTTCTCCACTCAGAGGTGTTGTCGGAGACAAGTTAATGACATTTACTGCGGTATTCATCGCTTCTCCCCAGAATGTTTTGGGAAGCTTTGAATGTGATAGCATGCACCTTATCTTCTCCACGATAGTTCGGTTCATTCTTTCCGCAATGCCATTTTGTTGAGGAGTCTTTGGAACAGATCTTTCGTGCCTGATCCCGTGCAATTTGCAATAATCGTCAAATGATCCCATATATTCACCACCATTGTCAGTGTGAATGCATTTTAGCTTCTTTCCAGTTTCTCGTTCTGTGAAGGCATGAAACTGTTTGAAAACGTTAAACACCTCATCTTTGGTTTTGAGTGCATAAGCCCAAACCTTCCTTGAGTGATCATCAATAAATGTGACCATGTATTGGGCACCGCCTAACGTTTTCGTGGACATGGGACCGCAGACATCTGAGTAGACAACTTCTAACACTTCTGGTTTCCTTGATGCGGAATTCTTCTGAAAGGAAACTCTGTGTTGTTTTCCCGCCAAACAATGAACACAACTTGACAGAGGTTCATTTCTGAGATGTGACAAACAACCTCTTTTGCCAAGTAATTGAAGTCCCTTTTCGCTCATGTGACCAAGCCGTTTATGCCATAACTCTATGGATGAGTCATCTTGTGCAGCATTTACTGATGCTTCCTTCATCGTCACTTGCGTCACATACAAGCTAGACTCTTTGATCCTTTTCACTATGATTAGCGAACCTTTGCTGAGCTCCCATTTTCCGCCAGCAAACTTGCTCTTGAAACCAACCTCATCAAGAGTACCGACTGATATTAAATTCAGTCTAATGTCTGGAACATGTCTGACATCTTTAAGCACCAACTCACATCCTGTGTTGGTCTGGATACAGATGTCCCATTTTCCAATTATTTTGGAAACGTGACTGTTCCCCATTTTGACAACGCCAAAATCACCGCCGGTGTAAGATGAAAAATACTCCACTTTTGAAGTAACATGGTAAGATGCTCCAGAGTCACACACCCAACATGATTCATTCATCGTAAGGTTGACAGCATCTTCGCATACAATCACATCTTCACCCTCAGAGACAGCTGTAGTCGTACTCTTCATTTCTTCTTTAGCACCTCCTGTGCCTTGTTCTTTCTTCAATTTCCAGCAATCTTTTTTTGTAACACCCGGTTTATTAGAATTAAAATAACCTATTAATCTTCTAAGTGTGAATTTTATAGAATGAAATTAGGGGTAAAATCAATTAGGTTAATGAGTAACTAAGTGGGGGCATAAGGGTAATTGTCAATTTATGTTATGGATAACATATTTAAGGAAAGATTGAATGAGGTATAGCCGTCATACTCATTTCACTCTCGGTTTTCAGCTCAAACCAGCTGAGCTCTCTAGGCGATTTCCTCACCGATTCCTCCAACCAAGGTGAGTTTAGATTCAATTAATTGCTGATTTTAGTATCTAGGCAGCTTAAGGATCCCAATGTATGCATTTTGATAATGTTGCGAGTGAGAGTTTCTGCTTGAGGATTTGAGCAAAATCGGGAATGTTGGATAAATAGAAATGCCAAACCAACTCCTTAGATTTCTGAATAGCTTAGATTAAGGTTTAACATTCTGTTTATGAATATAGGTGAACAAACCCCCGAAGTAGCTCTTAACCGAGCATTTGCTAGGAATCCAGGTAAGTGAAGTTTGCTTGTGCCTTCGGGCCTACATCACAGAACATTAGGATTTTGTGTGTTTGAATGTTTTCCTATTTCATGCATCATATATTTGAAAGTATACGAAAATGAGTTTACATGTTTTGATATAGTGAGGAAGTGAACATTATGAAGTGATTTATGTGAAACATTTTCTGTTAGGGGAACTAATCCAACCCTTAATGAGCCAGGGATCATACTTTGGGAAAATTGATCCAACTCCCAATTTCGAAGTGGATCTGAACATTGATCAGTATATATATTCACTGTTAGGAGAATTAATCCAACTCCTAATGAGACAGGGATGTTCATACTTTGGGAGAAGTGATTCAACTCCCAATTTAGAGAGGAATCCGATTATAACGATGAATATGTAACAGAGATGAGAAAAGTAGAAACTGCATATTAGGAAATTGTGTTTTCAGCATTTCATACATTTTTGCTTTACTTGCTTAGCCTTAGGCTAATAGATGAGTTTTGTGATGTAGGTGTTGAGAATTCTCCAGGTGATTTCCCTGAGTTTGCTGATGAATAGATGAGGTTGGAGGAGCACCTTCATGCTACTGATTCAGTGTTTGGTGAGGCGGTTTAACTGGTGTCTGTTGAAGGGAAGGTTTAATGAATTAAGTTTCAGTTGAGTGGTAGTTGAGTCTCTTTTCCTAATGACAGAAGTAGTTCTGATGTTTAATGTTTTTGAATATATTTTGAAGTTTCCGATAATTACATTCTATTGGTTTTAACATTTGTTTCTACTGAATTTGGAGAAATGTAGGGATTTGAATGGTTTAAAGAGTTTTCAGTACCAGGTGTAAGTTTTCTCTGACAGACAGAGTTGTTCTTGACTTAGTTTTGTTCTTTATCGATAGATGACATCTACCGATGGATGCTGAGTTGTTGTTAAGTCGTTTATCGGAAAAATCTTTAGTGTGCCATCGGAAGGTGTAGGTTTGGGGTACCGATAGAAAAGGGTGTTATGTTTTTCGTTGTACACGTCATCGGTAGATGCAGTCTACCGAGTGATGTCTTTCGTTGTACACGTCATCGGTAGATGCAGTCTACCGAGTGATGTCTTTCGTTGTACACGTCATCGGTAGATGCAGTCTACCGAGTGATGTCTTTCGTTGTACACGTCATCGGTAGATGCAGTCTACCGAGTGATGTCTTTCGTTGTACACGTCATCGGTAGATGCAGTCTACCGAGTGATGTCCTTCGTTGTACACGTCATCGGTAGATGCAGTCTACCGAGTGATGTCTTTCGTTGTACACGTCATCGGTAGATGCAGTCTACCGAGTGATGTCTTTCGTTGTACACGTCATCGGTAGATGCAGTCTACCGAGTGATGTCTTTCGTTGTACACGTCATCGGTAGATGCAGTCTACCGAGTGATGTCTTTCGTTGTACACGTCATCGGTAGATGCAGTCTACCGAGTGATGTCTTTCGTTGTACACGTCATCGGTAGATGCAGTCTACCGAGTGATGTCTTTCGTTGTACACGTCATCGGTAGATGCAGTCTACCGAGTGATGTCTTTCGTTGTACACGTCATCGGTAGATGCAGTCTACCGAGTGATGTCTTTCGTTGTACACGTCATCGGTAGATGCAGTCTACCGAGTGATGTCTTTCGTTGTACACGTCATCGGTAGATGCAGTCTACCGAGTGATGTCTTTCGTTGTACACGTCATCGGTAGATGCAGTCTACCGAGTGATGTCTTTCGTTGTACACGTCATCGGTAGATGCAGTCTACCGAGTGATGTCTTTCGTTGTACACGTCATCGGTAGATGCAGTCTACCGAGTGATGTCTTTCGTTGTACACGTCATCGGTAGATGCAGTCTACCGAGTGATGTCTTTCGTTGTACACGTCATCGGTAGATGCAGTCTACCGAGTGATGTCTTTCGTTGTACACGTCATCGGTAGATGCAGTCTACCGAGTGATGTCTTTCGTTGTACACGTCATCGGTAGATGCAGTCTACCGAGTGATGTCTTTCGTTGTACACGTCATCGGTAGATGCAGTCTACCGAGTGATGTCTTTCGTTGTACACGTCATCGGTAGATGCAGTCTACCGAGTGATGTCTTTCGTTGTACACGTCATCGGTAGATGCAGTCTACCGAGTGATGTCTTTCGTTGTACACGTCATCGGTAGATGCAGTCTACCGAGTGATGTCTTTCGTTGTACACGTCATCGGTAGATGCAGTCTACCGAGTGATGTCTTTCGTTGTACACGTCATCGGTAGATGCAGTCTACCGAGTGATGTCTTTCGTTGTACACGTCATCGGTAGATGCAGTCTACCGAGTGATGTCTTTCGTTGTACACGTCATCGGTAGATGCAGTCTACCGAGTGATGTCTTTCGTTGTACACGTCATCGGTAGATGCAGTCTACCGAGTGATGTCTTTCGTTGTACACGTCATCGGTAGATGCAGTCTACCGAGTGATGTCTTTCGTTGTACACGTCATCGGTAGATGCAGTCTACCGAGTGATGTCTTTCGTTGTACACGTCATCGGTAGATGCAGTCTACCGAGTGATGTCTTTCGTTGTACACGTCATCGGTAGATGCAGTCTACCGAGTGATGTCTTTCGTTGTACACGTCATCGGTAGATGCAGTCTACCGAGTGATGTCTTTCGTTGTACACGTCATCGGTAGATGCAGTCTACCGAGTGATGTCTTTCGTTGTACACGTCATCGGTAGATGCAGTCTACCGAGTGATGTCTTTCGTTGTACACGTCATCGGTAGATGCAGTCTACCGAGTGATGTCTTTCGTTGTACACGTCATCGGTAGATGCAGTCTACCGAGTGATGTCTTTCGTTGTACACGTCATCGGTAGATGCAGTCTACCGAGTGATGTCTTTCGTTGTACACGTCATCGGTAGATGCAGTCTACCGAGTGATGTCTTTCGTTGTACACGTCATCGGTAGATGCAGTCTACCGAGTGATGTCTTTCGTTGTACACGTCATCGGTATGGTCGAGTATTTCTAACGTTTATCCGAGTATTTAAACATTTTCTTTATGGTTTTGATTAGCTCTAAGTTTGTTTAAATTAATTCCGCTGCAAGTTTAAAATATGAATGAATTGCTTAGTCATGTACGGGTGGTGCGTGACGAACCGGGTTCAGATAACTCGGGGCGTCACATTTTTCATGTGGCCCGTCTTGCCACAGTGATAGCACTTGACGCCCCTTTTACTTCTTGATTTAGATCTTCCTGACGTGCTGGCTCCGGAGGCCCCACGTTCCATTGATCTCCCTCTCGTTACTGATAAAGCCTCCACAGAGGATTGCTCCTTGTTTTTCCACCTACTTTCTTCGTCAAGAACGGCGGCTGCAATATCATTGAACATCAATGTAGTTTTTGTACTTCCATTGAGTAGATTTACGATGAGGTGATCGTAAGAATCTGGCAAACTTTGAAGTAAAAGTTCAGCACTTTCATTTTCGTCGATTTTGTGCTCCATTGCTGTAAGTTGAGAAAATAATGTATTCAGAGTATTGACGTGGTCTGTCACTGTTGTAGATTCTGACATCCGAAGGGTATATAATTTCCTTTTCAAGAAAATTTTATTATACCACGACTTCTTCTCGTACAATTTTGTCAACGTATCCCAGATCTGTTTTGCTGTTACCATCTCTGAGATACTTGACAAAATTCCATCTGCTAGAGTGAGATGCAAAATGGCCATTGCATCCTCATCAGCTTTACTCCATTTCTCGTCTTCAACGTTCGTAGGTCTGTCGCCGATGGCCATAGCACAACCATCTCTCCGCAATAGCGCCTTCATTTTTAATTTCCACAGAGAGAAATTATTTCCGTTGAATTTTTCGATTTCAATCTTTCCCGCCATAATAACTTCTAAAAAAATTTTCTGATGTGGAGGATCAGTTTAAAAACTGCAACCACAGAGCATAGTAAATTTAAAGAAAATTACCCAGGCTCTGATACCACTTGTTGGGAAAAATAATAATAAAATCCGGCGGGTACGAGAAACGATAGCAGATGCGATCCGAAAAATACCAGGAATATTTTCCCACTACCGTAAAATAATAACGGTCAAGAAGTAAGAGAAAATTGAACACCGAGAATTTTACGTGGAAACCCAAATCGGGAAAAAACCATGGGGACCGAGTCCAGAAAGATTTCACTATGGAAAATAGGAATTTACAATATTTTTCTAGATATCGAATATCCTAGAAAATATTCACTAAGAGAAATCACCACTCTTAGTATTCTCACCGTGCACAAAAGCACCGCACCTATTTTTCTCTCACACCTTTCTTTTCTCTCCCTCCAAAAATTCTCACCTATCTCTCTCTTCTTCTTCACTTCGTTGGAGAAGCTCTGATTTTTGGATGCTGAAGGATGAGCAAATCTTCCCTATTTATAGGGAAGGTTTGTCACAAAGTGACAAACCAATACAAAGAAGAAAATGCGAAGTTTTCTTCTTCGCATTAAATGGAGGTTAGGCGCCCTCCCTTTTTTGCAGCAAATGGAGACTCTCCATTTTTCTTCTTCACATTGCTGCAATAAATGATGGGTCCCTCATCATAAAGAGGGAACCCACATATCACACTAGGGAACTTTACACCTGGTCTACAATGGTGGCAATCCATATGCGGGTAGTACAGAATTGAACAATTTTTAGCGCTAAATCCTATCTTGGATGGAGAAAAATTGGATGCCCCAACAATTATCTTGGAGGTAAAAATGCTTGTATGGTACTGGTTGGAGGAAGGACGAAGACGTTTTCGTTTCTGGGCAGATTTTTGAATGCAGTTGATGGAGCAATTTAGGCCGACACAAGGGGGATCAACTAAAGAAAAATTCATGGCACTCAAACAAGATGACACAGTGAGAGTTTCAGCACCAGTTCAAGAATTGGCTTCTCAATTAGGTGGAATATAGAGATGTTTTAAGGCATTCGTCAATAGCCTACAAGCTGACATTGAGGCCGAGCTGAAGGTTCGCGAGCCCAATGGTTAAGGCCACATCATGAAGGTCAGAAGACAAGATACTTGTGACACAAACACTGAGGGGCTCAACCCATTTCAAAGAAAATAGATGTGTTTCAAAAATCATACGAAGAGTGAAAGGACTGTTGATAAGTGTGTATTTTACACACTTATGTATATTCTTTAAGACTTGAAATGAATAGTTTTTCTCAAATGATTGGAATAATTTAACGATAATTGTATAAGTGTGCAGAAAAGTTTACAAAAATAGGAATAGAAGAAAACAAGAAGAAATCACATGCAGCGATCACCACAAATCATGAAGAACAGAGGAGGCGATCAAAGGCTGGCGATTAACATAAAGAAAAGCAGCAAATTACAACACAAAAAGCAGCGATCAATCTCTGAAAAAATGAAGAGATCGATCGATACTCATACCCACAAATAGAAGTTGAAACAGGATCAGAAGCTGCTACTACAGAAGATGGAATTGAAGCTAGTACAGCCTCAGTCGACCCTCCGGATGGAACTGCTAGACTTTGACTATTACCTTCTTCAATGCTAGCTGTAGCTTCAAAGTCAAGGTCAAAAGCATATATTATTCTATGTCAAGATTCACTACGGAAGAAGAGTACTGCTTCACTCACAGGGACATCATTGAGAAGAAGCCAAGATTAGAAGGAAGTAGCGATCGATCTCTGTGAAATACAGAGATCGATAGCCACACATATGTTATATGCTTGCAAAGAAATACCGCGATCGATTTCTGTAACCTGACAGAGATCGATCGCTTATCAAATTTAAATATGGAAAGCTGATGTGTTTTAATCCGAGCCGTTCATCTGAAGACAAATCTAATCTCAACCGTTGATGGAGTTAAAAGAAACCATTAAAAACCTAAAGCAGACCTAAATTCAAGCATTCAGAAAATTTAGAGGCTGCATCCTGGAGTCGGCAGAGAGCTCTTCCACAGCGATTCTTGGCGAGAGGGGCGATTTTTATTTTTCTTTTATTTTTCTTTTCTTTTATTTCTACTGTTTTATTATGCAACTCTATAATATTTCCGTTGTTTATTTTTCTAGTATGAACTAATCTTCCCGTTCTAGGGTTTCGATGTAGCTTTACTATGATTGTTTATTTTTCTTGATTCAAGTATTTAATTTCCTGTTTCTGTTCTGTGTTGAGTAATCTATTCTGAACGTAATGCTTAGGTTTGCTTGATCACCAAAACTAAGAACTTTAGGGTTGATTCGGGATGCGAGAGCGGAGAATTTAACCGTGCATTGAATAATTTGCCATGAAAAGGATGTTAGACTAGAGATAGCTAATGCGTTCATGTGGTAGTATAATTTCTTGTTCTTAATGTATTCAATTAATTCTCAGGATTAGAGACCGAGAGGTAATAATTCGTTAATTGAATAAGTTTATCTTTGCTCGAGAGAGATTGATAAATATTTTCGTGAAATTGCCATCAACACATAGAAATAGGATTTAACTATTTGAATTAGGTCTAATAAATAGGATTAGCTAAGTGAAATCGAAACCCTGGATTTTCTCATCATATAATCTTACTTCTTTATTTTTAAATCTTTTATTTAAATTGCTGCTTAATTTTATTTGAATTATTATTTTAGTTTTACAATCTAAATCACAAAAATTATTATTTCTTTTCAAATTAAACTAAAATTTAGATACTCAATATTTAACATAATTATTCCTCGTGGGATCGACACTCGTACTTATACACACTTTATTACTTTTGCGACACGTGCACTTGCGTATACGATTTTTCGCAACAACTGTGTTATTGATGCAATGAGATACATCATCGGCCACTGTTGCAAATTTAAGGAACTAACAGTTCTAATTTGTCAAGAAGAAATTGATTTAATGGAAATTTTCCAACTCCATTCAACCATTTCTCGCCCATCTTGAGGACAGGTCAATATTCCATGAAGGTAATGTTAGAAGGATAGACGATAATATCTAGGCCAAGCATGACTTTGTGCCGGATATCTTTGGGGTGCGGTTGCATTTGGATAGATTTATCGAAGACCTTAAGTTTGGTGATTTGAAAAGAATCAGAGGTTCCCCAATCTGAATGAGAGGAACATGTCAGCATGGTCAGAGAGTACCTACAAAGCATACAGTAAGTCATTCTACTACAGTTTTTAGATAATGCCAACATAACAATAGTAAGCAAATCAAACAAAAACAAAGAATGATCATACAGATATTCATGTTTCAGATTTGTGTAATCTAAAAAAGACTTTTATGAGGATAAACAAATTCGAGACATAATACCAGACGTTGATATGAACAATATTAAGGCACGAAAGAACCCACTGTTTCAGTTAAATGTGAACAAATTTGAATGTTCGTTTGACAAAAAACCTGTACTTTTTTATGTAACATAAACAAAGTTAAATCAGCTGCCAACTAATTAGGTCAAAAAAGCAGTCCACAAAGATAAGATAAATGTAGAATCTAATGTCCATTTGATCTCATTTGTAAGGTCACTTAGACAAAGTGTAACACCCTAATCCTTTACCCGTTTTTTCCCGAATATATATATATATATATTTTTTTTATCTTATAATTGAATTAAACTTTAACAGAACAACCGAATCGAAACCAAATCGAATCGAATGGACATCGAACCTTTAAAACGGTTAAACATGAAAACAAATTAAATAATTACTTTAAATTTTAAACCTTAATAAAAGGGAGGGCAGTGTCGGTCTTTCTGCCGAGGAAGGGGCAGCGCCGATCCGCTGCCAGCGATCAGCTTCGCGCCGGTCGCCGCCTCTCACTCCTTCTCCTGCTTTATTTTTGCATTCCTCATGCTTACAACTGCAAAGAGCAAAACATTAACTTTCAACGTCTCTCTGGATCCGATTCCGAGAGCAACATTCCTCTTTCTCCTTCACATTCTAGACCCAACACTCCAAGATTCTTTCAATTTCATTCCCGATCATTACAAACATCCATGTTACCGCCCATGACGTATAAACTTCATAAAACAAATGGCTGGTAGCTTTAACAAAGCAATATCCATAACATTTTCAAACTTTCTACACGTCACGATAAAACTGTTTTAAACCCAAAACATTTCTATAAACAGTTTACCCAAACAGTTCCAGAATTGTCAAACAAATATCATTAACCTAAACAACACCTATACATATCTAAATCACTATCCCCAAAACGTCCCAAAATCTATACATACTGTCCCCACGGGTCGATAAGCTCGACTTCGCCAGCTTACCACCGCACCATCCTCCGTCAACTGGACTATGCATCAGTGGAAGGGACCGTCCTCACCTTGTACCTCGAGTCTATGTCACTACCCATACCTATAAATCTATGAGAAAAATCCCAGTAAGCTCTACGTAAATGCATGCATCTGTGCTATGACGTCATTAAATCATGCTTTAATTTTATCTTTCGAATGCAATGCTCTATGGTGCCACCGAGCATCCTATCCCTCTAACGAGAGAGAGCTCATCCCAGCGGCGACACTCTGTCCATCTATAAGCGGGGGGTGCAACGCTTTACAACACGACAGCGGGGCTTTGAGCCCCACCGTCGCGTGACCTTGCGCCTGTTCGGCCTCTGTGCGTTCGCCTGATGCCTTTCCGGCCTCTTGTGCCTTTCGGCCTGTATGCCTTCCGGCCTCTTCTAATGCTTACGTTATCTTAAAACTCGTGCGGAAGTTTCAATTTTCATGCTTTTCTTTAAATCAATGAATGCGTGAGCCGTTCCTCTATCATAAGAAACAAGCAATAACCTGTACCATCAAAAACGTAAAGCATAAATTATGAAATCTCCTAAAACCAGCTACCCAAACCGGCAAAACTAACTAAAGGGCAATCTCAACTCCTCGAGCCGACTTCGACGTACGTGTAGCCCATCGGCCAAGACGACTCACTAGAACTTACCTCGTTCCCAAAGCACTCAAGCTCCGTCCACGACCCGCTGTTTCACCTAAGCATTTACAAGATTGACGTTAAACAAGTTTAAGTTAATAAAACTCCCAATTGTCAAAACCTAACTCGAGTGCTTTCAAAATCTAATCTCTTTCATTCGAGCTATTTATTCGAGAAATTTACCCTCGCACCTAAATTCTCAAATTAACGACCTTGTCTCCTGAAATCCTAAATTCTCGATTTTAACTTTTCACGAATTGATCCCTTCGTCCACATAACTCCTATAACGTTGATGATCACTATCATCCGGCTAACCTATTCAATTACGAACCCTAATTCTCGTTTTTAACGAAAATAAATCGAAAACCCTAATTTACCTAAAACTCTTTTAACGCACTCAAAGATTTAACGTTCTAAACTGTAGAAGACATCCGAGAACGTCCGATTGGGGAGACGAAACTGGAAGGACGGATGAAAAACGAAGAGAACCGGAGGTCGGATAGTGAGAACCGTCCGCGGGTCATAGTAGAATTCCGCGAATGAGAAAATGCAATGCTCCTGTGTGAAATGCGAAGGGAGAAGAGAAGATTAGTTTTAAATTAAAATTTTTTACTTTGCAAATTAACCGTTTGGGCCCCTCTTTGATTTTCCTATTCGTTTTCGATCATTTCGGCTCGTAATCGTCCAACGATTCCGAATTTCACGAAAACTCCATATTTTGTCATAGCTCCTTCATCACCGGCTTATTAAAACGGTCCGTTCACACTTTGGAAGCGTCCGTTTGTTATTTTACGAAAACGCTTCGACATACGAGAGGTGTATTTACTCATAATATAGGGGTTTGAATCTCCGAAAATTTCCCGTTAATTCTTAAAATTCTTATTAGTCGTTAGATCGGAATGAACGCTTTCCTTTTCGTGAACCGGCACCGGATTGACATAATTGCCAAAATGCCATTATATAACAAAATAAAATTAATAGATTATAGTCGTATCCCATACAAGCCGATAGTACAAAAATACTTTCCAATGAAATTCAAAAGTATGAGTTTTTGCAGACCACACATAGATTGGATTAGAGTTGTTCAGCCTCATCTTGCAAGACCTAAAATTCGAGACATACAGGAGTGATAGAAACAATATTAAAAGGCACGAAAGAACCATGTTTCAGTTAAATGTGAACAAAATTTGAAGTCTAGTTGGACAAAACCCACTGTACTTTGTTGATGTAACATAAACAAGTTAATCAGCTGCCAACTAATAGGTCCAAAAAAGCAAAGAGTCAACAAAGGATAAGATAATGTAAGAATCTAATGACATTGATATCAATGTAAGGGTCATCGTAGACAAAAGTGTAACCAAACCATAATATTTACCCGTTGTTCCCGAATCTATATAATAATATATTTTTTTATCTATAAATTTAAGAACTTTAAACAGAAACTAAACCGAAACGAAACCAGAATCGAAATCGGATGAAATCCGAAACCTTTTAAAAAATTTTAAAACAATTAAAACAAATTAAATAAATTACTTTAAAATTTTAAAAACAATTAATAAAAGGGAGGGCAGTTCGGTCTTTCTGCCGAGGGAAGGGGGCAGCGCCGATCGCTGCCAGCGATCAGGCCTTCGCGCCTGGTCGCCGACCTCCACTCCTTTCTCCTTCTGTATTTTTGCATTCTCATTTCTTACAACTGCAGAGAGCAAAACATTAACTTTTCAACTCTCTGGAATCCGATTCCAGAGAGCAACTTCCTCTTTCTCCTTCACATTCTAGCACCCTAAACACTCCAATATTCTTTCAATTTCATTCCCGATCATTACTAAACATACCATTCGGACAATACGTGATAAAACTTCATAAAAACAAATGGCGTGGATAGCTTTAAACAAAGCATATCCATAACATTTTCAAACATTTCTATCACGTTCAAATAACTGTTTTTAAACCCAAAACATTTCTATAAACAGTTTACCCAAACAGTTCCAGAATTTCAAAACAAATATCATTACATAACACCCTATACATATTCTATCAATTATCCCCAAAACGTCCCAAAATCTATACATACTGTCCCCACGGGTCGATGAAGCCTCGACTGCGCCAGCATACCACCGCAGCCATCCTCCGTCAACTGGACTATGCCTCAGGTGGAGGGACATCGTCCTCACCTGGTACCTCGAAGTCTATGTCAACCTACACCATACATATACTCTATGAGATAAAATCCCAGTAAGCTCTACGTAAATGCTATGCTGCTGTGCTATGAATTCATTAAATCATGCTTTATTTTATCTTTCTATGCAATGCTCTATGGGTGCCACCGAGATCCTATCCCTCTAACTAGAGAGAGCTCATCCAGCGGGCGGACTACTCTTTCCAGCTAGAAGCGGGGGGTGCACGCTTACAACACGTACAGCTGTGCCTGAGCCCCACCTCGCGTGACCTGTGCGCCTTTCGGCCTCTGTGCCTTTCGGCCTGTATGCCTTTCGGCCTCTGTGCCTTTCGGCCTGTATGCCTTTCGGCCTCTTCTATGGTTTACGTTATCTTTAAAAACTCTGTGCGGAAGTCATTTTCATGCTTTTCTTTAAAATCAAGTGGAATGCTGTGAGCAGTTCTCTATCATAAGTAAACAAGCAATAACATGTACCATCAAACTGTAAAAGCATAAATTATAAACTCCTAAAACCTAGCTACCCAAACCGAGCAAAACTAACTAAGGCATCTCCAAAACTCCTCGAGACGACATTCGACGTACGGTGTAGGCCCATCGGCCAAAGAAGAATCACGAGAACTTACCTCGTGTCCAAAGCAGCTCAAGCTCCGTCCACGAGCGCTGTTTCAACCTAAGCAATTTACAAGGATTGACGTTAAAACAAGTTTAAGTTAATAAACTTCCAAATTGTCAAAACCTTAACTAAAGGGCTTTCTAAAATTTCTAATCTATTTCATCGAGCTATTATTCGAGAATTTACGCTCGGCACCTAAATTCTCAAATTACGAACTTTTCTGAAAATCCTAAAATTCTCGGATTTTAAACTTTTTCACGAATTGATCCAACTTCGTCCAATAACGTCCTATACGTTTAATATACACTTAATCACGGCTAACCTATTAATTACGAACCCTAATTCGCGTTTTTAACGAAAATAAATCGAAACCCTAATTACCTAAAACGCTACGGAACTAAAGATTTAACGTTCTAAAACTGTAGAGACATACCGAGAACGTCGATTGGAGGAAGAAACGTGAAGGACGGAGGAAAAACGGAAGAGAACCGGAGGTCGGATCGTGAGAAACGTCGCGCGGCAGAGGAGAAGTCGCGAAGGAAGAAAATGAAAATGCTCTCTGGTGTGAAATGGCGAAGGGAGAAGAGAAGATTAGGTTTTAAATTAAAATTTTTACTTTGCAAATTACCGTTTTGCCCTTCTTTGATTTTCATATTCGTTTCGTCATTCGGCTCGTTAATCGTCCAACGATTCGAATTCACGAAAACTCCATATTTTGTCAATAGCTCTCGTTCATCACCAGGGCTTTATTAAAACTGTCCGTTCACAATTTGGAGCTCGTTTGTTATTTTTACGAAAACGTCTTCTACATTACGAGAGGTGTATTTACTCAGAATATAGTGTTTGATCTCCGAAAATTCCCGTGAATTCTTAAAATTCTTATTAGTCGTTAGGATCGTAATGACGCTTTCTTTTCGTGAAACGGACCTGATTTGACATAATTGCCAAAAATGCCATTATATAACAAAATAACAATATAATATATTATAGTCGTAATCCATACAAGCCGGATATTACAAAAAGACTTTCAAATAAATTCAAAAGTATGAGTTTTTGCAGACCACACATAGATTGGAATTAAGAGTTGTTCAGCATCAGTCTTGCAAGACCTAAAATTTTACTACTTTTTCTAGTGGAACAATAAAACACAAAAACATGAGATACCACTTCAAAAAAGTGTCATCTATGTACATGTGGGCATCAGAAGTGTAACACCCGAGCATTTCCTATACGTGCGTAGCCTTAGGTTAGACATGTTAGGAGAGTTATTTATTCAAGGTTAGGGTTGTACATGAAAGGGTATTAGAAGAGAAATGAGAGGTGAGTTTGACAAGTCAAACTAACTTGTGATTGGTGGAAGCTTTGGGTTTGAAAAGTCACACTTGGATAACCAATAAAAATGTAGTAAAAAGCTAATGAAAGGGTGAAGATTTTAAGAGTGTTTCACGTTGGCTTTTCATGAAGGGAAAAGGTGGGGTTAAAATTTAATTTTGGAAAGATTGGAGGGAGAAATTAAAAGTGGAAGAAATTATGGTTTTAAATGTGGGTTTTTTTCTTTCATCTTCATCGATCTTTCTCCTCATACATCCATAGCCGCCCCTTCCTCTCTTCTTTGCTTCAAGTTCTCAAGGTGTTTTAAGGTAAAAATACATGGGTTTTAGTTGTATGCACTTTAGATGAAGTTTGTTGAAGGTTTTAGGGAGTTTTAAGTGCTTTTGGTGAGGGTTTGAAAACCCTAATTCTTGACCTCCGAAAATTGAGTTTAAATGTTGGTTTTCCTTCTAGATTTGAGGATTTAGTTGTTGTATAGATTGGTTTAGGGAGATTATAGGGTTAGATTGAAGATTGGATGGAAGTTACACAAAAACCGGTTTTTAACCTAAAGTGCACCGGTTCTGTTTCAGCATTTTCGGATTTGCTAAGTTGGTTGGTTGGTTGATTTGAGAGTTTCAGAGGATAGTAGACGTGTAGAGCTTTCCGAGTTGGGGTGGCACGTTGAAATCCGTTGAAAAACGAGGGAGTTGTGACCGTTTGAAGTTTGACGGTCAAATTTTGGGGAAAAACCGAGTTTGAGTGTTTTGAGTGTGAAGTTGTTTAAGTGTTGTTTAGTTTTAGGTTTGAGAATCCTTTAGATTTTATTGGTGACTTATTAAGCTAAATTTCATTATTTTAGGACGTCAGACGATTGAATTATCGGTAGAAGTAAGCAACTGGAATTCGAGCAACAAGGTAAGTAGTGGAATACTTTCGTTTTGCCTTCGGGCCTACACCACAGAACGGTAGGGTTATTGTGTGATTTTTGGTTGGTATATTTATGTTATGCACGTGTTGAGTATCATGCATCATCTTTTAAATTACGAAAATGAGTTTGTGCATAATTTGAAAGGTGAGTGTGAAATGAAACGTAACTAAGAAAGAATAAAGTTGAATAGAGTCGCCAGGTTATGCAAGTTGCCGGGGAGGTACTTGTAATATGCCGGGGAGGCATTTTGCCGGGGAGGCAGTTAGTTGGGACTCTATTCGATGAAAATACGTAAGTACCGTGGGAGGAGATTGTGTGCGGCCGTCCAATGGGGGGGACCCGGGCGTGAGCTGGCCGATCTTGCTTCGTGGGTCAAGGCTTGGCCGTCCAATGAGCGGGGAGCTCGGATGTGTGCCTACTTGATTCACGCGTGAAAGTGGAAAGATTTAATTAAACGAAAGCGAAACGAAAACAACAGAGTGAGTAGAGACTGCATGTGTTAGGGCGGTGTGGGTGCATTGTGCATGTTTACATTTCTTTTCCCTACTTGCTAAGCGTAAGCTTACGTAGTGTGTGTTCTGTGGTGTAGGTGACGAGTACTTTTCAGGTGAGGTAGATGAGACAGCCGAGGACTAGACCGCAGTCGGAGGAGTGCGGGGTGCGCCGGTGCAGGCTATTGTCGGGGCGTCTCGGCTACTGTCTTCCTCGAGTATTTTGTGGGATTTGGGAATTTTGTGTAGTTAGTTTTGTAAATGTTTTATAAAGTTTTAGTACGTCTTATTTGTAAATATTTGACGTAACTATTTTGGACAATGCGAGCCGGTTATTTTGCTAGATAATGATTTCACATGGTTGGGATTTGAATCTATATGTTTTGGTTTTAAACTTTCAGGTTTTGGTTTACCGAATTTTAGGCGTTATACCGCCCGTTTTGATTTTAGAATAAATAACGTCGGGTTACGTTCGCTACTTTTGTTATTTTTTGTTTTAAGTCGGTTTTCTAAAATTTTTACGGGACATGAAGTTTTGGGTGTCGGGAAGGCATGGTAAAAATTTTGGGATTTTTGGAGGTGTCGGGCTCGTAGAAAAGTTCAGAAAGGTAGAGAAGGTCAAGAAAAGTCAAAATGGGGCATTTTGGAGTGTTTTGGCCAAGAAAACCCGAGCCGGCCCGATCGATCCGGCCCGGGGCGCGACCGCAAGCTTATATCCTTAACAGGGTACCTACTAAGGCGACGGCTAACAAAACCCCACATGAGTGTTGGATGGGCCGAAAAACCCATTCTTAAACACTTACACGTGTGGGGGTGTCCAGCTGAGGCAAGGCCTTATAGGCCCAATGAAAAGAAACTGGACTCTAGGACTGTTAGTTGTTATTTTGTAGGGTATCCTGAACGGTCAAGGGGGTACAAATTTTATGATCCTACTGTAAGGACATTCTTTGAAACGGGAAATGCCCGATTTTTTGAGGATGTAGAGTTTGTGAGGGGAGATAAGGAAGACATTGTCTTTGAGGAAGAAGTCGTTCCTCTTCTTTTGGTTTCCCTTGACTTCGATCAAGTGGATAATGAAAAAGACAATGTGAAATCACTTCCTGAATCTCTTCAGGAAGTTATTCCCGAAGAACAAACTCAACAGCCTCAAGAAAATATGCCATTACGGAGGTCCACTAGAGAGAGAAGAAGTACGATTTCAGATGATTACATCGTATTCCTACAAGAACATGAGGAACTTGGTGAGGTGGAAGATGACCTTGTCACTTTCAACCAAGCCATTAAGAGTTCTGATTCTCAAAAGTGGACTGATGCCATGAATGAGAAGTTAAAGTCCATGAAGGACAATGACGTTTGGGATCTCGTCCCGTTACCTGCAGGTTTGAAACCCGTCGGTTGTAAATGGATTTTTAAATCCAAAAGGGATTCAAAAGGTAACATTGAGAGATTCAAAGCACGTCTTGTTGCTAAGGGTTTTACTCAAAAAGAAGGACATTGATTACAAGGAAACTTTCTCTCCGGTATCTACGAAAGATTCCTTTAGAACTATAATGGCACTTGTAGCTCATTTTGATTTAGAGGTACATCAGATGGATGTAAAGACGGCGTTTCTCAATGGTGACATTGATGAAACGATCTATATGGTGCAACCTGAGTTCTTTGATTCAAATAAATCAAATGACTTAGTTTGTAAATTAAAGAAATCAATCTACGGGCTAAAACAAGCTTCCCGTCAATGGTATTACAAATTTCATCAAGCAATCACCTCATATGGTTTTGAGGCAAATAAAGTTGATGATTGTGTATACCACAAATTTAGTGGAAATAAAATGATGTTTCTGGTTTTATATGTCGATGACATATTATTAGCATGCAACGATATAGGCTTGTTGCACGACACCAAGAAATTTCTTTCAAAGAAATTTGAAATAAAAGATCTTGGTGACGCCTCCTTTGTATTAAGAATCCAAATATACCAAGATCGTTGTCGAGGTATACTTGGATTATCACAAAAGAGCTATATCGAGAAGATTTTAAAAAGATTTGGCATAGCAAGAATGTAAACCAGGAGATACCCCTGTTGCCAAAGGAGATAAAATAAATAAAAGTCAATGCCCTTCAAGTGACTTTGAAGTCAAAGAAATGCAAAAGATTCCTTATGCTTCGGCAGTAGGAAGCTTAATGTATGCTCAAGTATGCACGCATCCGGATATTGCGTACATAGTTGACATGTTGGGTAGATACTTGAGTAATCTTGGATTGGATCATTGGAAAGCTGTAAAAAGGGTACTCAGATACTTACAGAGAACCAAAGAATACATGCTCACATACAAGAAATCAGATCAGCTCGAGATCATTGGGTATACTGATTCTGATTTTGCTGGATGCCAAGATGACTTGAAGTCAACATCGGGCTATATTTTCCTTTTAGCTGGAGGAACTATCTCCTGGAAGAGTGTCAAACAGAGACTTACGGCCTCTTCTACTATGGCAGCTGAGTTTATAGCATGTTATGAGGCATCCAATCAGGCATTATGGCTGAGTAACTTTGTCGCGGGATTGCGAATCTCGAATGGTATTGAAAGACCACTTCGGATTTTATGTGACAATCAGTCAGCTGTAATGTTCTCAAACAACAACAGGAGCTTCTCAAAGTCTAAGTTTGTAGACATCAAGTTTCTTGTTGTAAAGGAAAGAGTTCAGAGTGGTCAAATATCTATAGATCATATTGGAACAGACTTCATGATTGCGGATCCGTTAACTAAGGGATTACGACCCAAGGTCTTTCATGAGCATGTTGCTCATATGGGGGTTGTATCTCTTGGAGATATTGAGGTTTAGTGGGAGTCTGTCATTTGTTTTTATGTGATTCTATTCTATAGATATTTGTAATGAATATTTTGGTTACTGCAGTATTCATTTTATGAGGTATTCATCTAATTCACTATGGCATTTGAGTTTTAATGATCTCAATAAAGTTTTGGTTAGACCAGTTAGAAATAGGTATGTTAAATCACATCACATGTAATTTCCATGCTACACATCCATATTTGATCTGTGTCATTTGGTTATGTTGGTGTTTGTGATCATTGATAGGTTTAGTTACGATAATTGTGACGAAAGCTGCTTTGGTTCTGCATTTGATATAATTGATGGACGAGATTGTTAGAGTATACTCTGTTTAGATGATAACAAAAATTTGATATCATAAGGATAAGGTTATAATGTGTAATTGATTAGTTTGTAATTTGATCCAAGTGGAAGATTGTTAGAATTATAAGGATTTATAATTCTAGTTGGATCTAAATTGTTAAACTATAAATTATACATTATGTTATCATCAGGTTTAAGTCCATATTAAAGTGATTTAATATAGTTTCAACGGACTTTAGAGTATAGTAAATATAATATGGATATATTATAATGTGTAGAGACACCAGGGGTAATTTACCAATTTGTGATGGGCAAACTGATAAATTACCCAATTATGTTAATATAGGGTTATGGTCCCCAATTCTCAATCGAACCCTTTGCCTCTTAGAACCTCCATATTTCTAGAGAGACATTAGAGAAGGCGATTGACGAATCGGAAGATCTACGTACCCGATCTACAATATTTTGCACTCAATCAATGGATCCGGGTATGTCCTTCTTGCTTTAACGATTTACTTGTAGAATTTCTAACGTATAGATCAAGAACTGGGCTCTCGCTCTTTTCAGATTTGTGAATTTATTCTAGATTCAATTACTCTGGTTATTTTTATTGAATCCAACAATGAATGCTATCAATGATATTTAAAGCTTTCGTTTCAGTGAAAGCTTACGACAGAAGTTTGATTTTCACGAGAGAAGTTTTCTTCACTTTGCGAGTCGTCGCTTTTCTTTCTTTCCCTAAGCTTCTGCGTATGGGTCTGTGATTATTTTACACACTCTACTTATGCTGTGGATTTCATCGATTATTGGAGTATGTTGATTATTGCATCTGAAGACAACGACCTGGTGTTCCAGACGGTGTCGCAGGAGGCAATCTTCCTTGTGATTCATTGAAGCTCAGTCTCGGGAAGAGGCTGCATCCGAACTCAGGAGGAGCTCTGTTTTTAGACAAGGGGAGCTTGTCAATTTGATCGTGGGCGAGGGGATCTTGCCATAACACGGATTCCAAGATGAGTCATCTACCACAAGGGAATCTTGTTGGTTTCTAGATCTCGGGAGAGATCGATCTAAAGTCGAGGGGAGCTTGCAAAAACAGTTTCATTGGAAAAGTTAGCTAGAGGCGGCGACAAAGATAAGAGTGAGTCTTTATTTGTATAAGTCCGATTGTCTTGTAACTTTGTGAACTCAAAGAAATATTTTTATATCTGGGCGTGGCCTCGCAGACGTAGGCTGGTTGCCGAACTGCGTTACCAACCTCCTGTGTCATTTATTTCCGCATATTTATATTGTCCATAATTGCATTAATTATCGGTGTCACACAAAGCACCCTGTGTGACATCGCATAACTAAACTTAATCTTTCAATTGGTATCAGAGCGCTTTCCTCAATGGGTTTCTTAATGAAGAGGTTTACGTTGCTCAACCAAAAGTCAATGCTAACATAAAACTTAAAAAAAAAAAAAAATAAGCAAGATCAAAATCTAATAAATTATGAAATTAGAGTAAATAGGAAACTTAATAAAATAGAAACTATTGAAATAGAAAATTAAATAAAATAATAAAACTAATGAAAATGTAAAACTAATAGAATAAAAAAATAAGTAAAATAAAAAAGCTAATAAAATAGGAAATTAATATGTGCAATTGTTTTACATCAATCTCCTTCGATTCTCGTTATTGAGTGTGGTAGTTGCAAGAGAACTCTTTATGGGTCAAATTTGATTTTTGTGGTTGTTGTTTTGTATATATTGAGTTTGGCTAATACGATGATGTTGATGATGTTATTGGTTGAAACTTGACGGAGACTTCAATAATTGGTAACCATAAATTAAATAATAAAATTTTATTATTATTGCTATCTTAGTTGTTTATTATGTTTCATTGTTGAAAAAACATTTGAATTGAAGGTCGGAAAAACTAATCTTTTTTCGTTTTTGTCGGAAACTCTAGTCTTCTTGTCCAATATTTTAATTATCTAGTTCAAAAAGTCATCATCGATCTCAAATTACTACCATCATAGGCCAAAAGCCCTTACTATAAGTAGCATTCGTCAGGTCGAAAGATGTAGGAATGGAATCACATTCTAGGGTTTGAATTTCATGAATTGATGTTAAAATCATAAGAATCAACGATAGACAAGGTCAACTCGTGGTTGACCGTTTGTTTTTTTCATGAGTCGTGATTCTCATTGATCACCGGTGATCATGACCATTCGTCTGACTATAATGAGCAGTTAACTGATATTTAAGTAAACTTTTGTAGTTGTTTATCACATTAAGGCGTGAAAACGCAACATGTTTGCCATTGATCGTTATTTTCTTCACTCTCGCAAATATTGGAGGCAAGACCTTTGATATTCAATCGTTATTTTACATGTTCATCTTATTTTAACAACAAACACAATAACAATTTGCAGGAGATTGTAAAGATATTATTTGATCTCATTGAAACATTTTGATCAATTCTATCAACCATTAATTAGATCTATTGAACCACCATTCATCGTTCGTGACTCTCGTCCCGCTAGAACCTTCTTATCTTATCAAGTTAACATAAAACGACATGTAAGTAGGCGTGATATCACAAAGTGAGGTGTGTGCCATGTCATGTCAATGGTTAGAATGGTTGGAATAAATGACAAAATTTTCTTTTTTGGTTATTTTAATTTTGGACAGAATTATCCTATGTTGAAAGAGCCAATGAACGAACAACACGTGGTTCAATTCAGCCGAATAAAACATTCCAAAGGAACAAAAACCAACTGCGAAACCGGCAGTTGCAGGCCGTCCGAGCGGGTGGGGGAGAAAGCTCAAGCCGCCGTCTTTTCTTCTTCTCTTCTTCTGACATTACATTCTATTTCGGCGACTTTTATAACTGCCTTTTCAAGTTCTCTCGATTCCCGTTTTACCCATTACCGGATTTCTTCTCTTTCTCGCCCTCTCGCGAGTAATGATCGATTCCCTCTGCATCCCTTTAAACCTTTGGTTTCTTCCATAGCTGATTTGGAGGTACGTCTTGTTTATATTCCTCTGCTCCGTTGATCTTTTTAATTTTAGAATTTTTCATTTTTTTGGATCAATTTTTGGGGTCATTTCCTTATTTCGTCGCTCTGCGGTTTGTTTATTTCGTGGGTTTTTTCGGGGGGTCTTTGCTTTTTGTTTGTATTTGTGAGGATCTGGGAGAGTTTGAGATTGTGCTATAATTTTCATCTTTTTTCTCTTGAAATATTGGTAAACTGTGGATAGGAGCGCTATATTATTCATTTGGATTGAGCGGGATTTGTGTTATAGTGGCCATCTTTAGTTTTAATTAAGATTTAGAATCTCGATTTGATTCGTAGTGTTCTTAGGAATAACATCTGGATTTGATTGGTGATCTTTCGGTATTGATTGACCCTATTCTGGGCTGGATCTAGTAGAAATGCTGACGATATGACTTGCTTGAACTTTATGTTGTAGCGTTTTTCTGATCGGTGCTCTTTAATGTTGGATGCATAGACATGCCTGAAATTACAGTGGCTGATGCTGATGAAGGAGCTGTAAATGGTTTCGGCGAAACTTCAACAACTGGGGTGGAAAATTCAGTTCAAACTCAGTCTCCAAGAAGAAATTTTAATCCGCCCAACCCTCCCAGTCAACGAACCGATCTTGTTATTGATGGGGTGGTAGATACTTCCATAGAGAGACTGTATGAGAATGTGTGTGATATGCAGAGCTCTGATCAATCTCCCTCGAGGCGAAGTTTTGGATCTGATGCAGACGAGTCTAGGATTGACTCAGAATTACATGATCTTGTTGGTGGGGAGATGAGTGAATTGAAAATAATTGAGGAAGAGATGGAGAAGCAGGAGGAGGATTTTCATAGCGATTTGAGTTTGAAGAGGGAGAGTTTATCTGGTGGAGGGAAATCAGGAAATATAGAGAAGACTCCATTGAAGAAAGCTTCTCAATCTCAGTTGGAGCATGTAACCTCGCCAAAATCGAGTCTCAAGGGGAAATCTTCGGTTGATAAAACTCATTCGACTAAAAAGAATGAGAAGAATCTGCCAGTTTCCATAGTGAATAAACAGCGAAATTCTCCTATGGGAGGCCACAAATTACAGAATAAAATTCCTGAATCAGAATTAGAAAATCCTGATCTTGGACCGCTTTTACTCAAGCAAGCAAGAGATCTTCTTTCTTCCGGTGAGAATACTCGTAAAGCTCTTGAACTCGCTCTTCGAGCATCGAAATCTTTCGAAATATGCGCAAAAGGGAAGTCTAGTTTAGAATTGGTCATGTCTTTGCATGTTACTGCTGCAATATACTGCAGTCTCGGTCAATACGATGAAGCCATCCCTCTTCTTGAGCGTTCAGTCGAAGTTCCGGTAATTGAGGAAGGACAAGAGCAAGCACTTGCTAAATTTGCAGGCCAAATGCAATTGGGGGATACGTATGCAATGATGGGTAAGCTGGAAAATTCAATAGTATGTTACACAACCGGGCTGGAAATCCAAAAGCAAGTTTTAGGAGAAACCGATCCTCAAGTGGGCGAGACTTGTCGATATCTTGCCGAGGCTCATGTTCAAGCCTTGCAATTCGACGAGGCCAAGAGAGTTTGTCAAATGGCTCTTGATATTCACAGAGAGAATAATGGGCCTGCCTCTCTTGAAGAGGCTGCAGATAGGAGGTTAATGGGTCTTATATGCGAAACAATGGGAGATCACGAAGCTGCTCTTGAGCATTTCGTACTGGCCAGTGTGGCAATGGTGGGAAATGGGCTGGAAATTGAGGTGGCTTCTGTGGATTCCAGCATTGGAGACGCCTACTTATCGTTATCTCGCTATGACGAAGCTGTTTTTGCTTATCAGAAGGCCCTCACATCTTTCAAAGCCACGAAAGGGGAGAATCACCCTACGGTTGGCTCTGTCTTTGTTCGATTGGCCGATTTATACAACAAGACTGGTAAAATGAGAGAATCTAAGTCATACTGCGAAAACGCCCTCCGAATATATGAAAAGCCGATACCCGGGATAGCTCCTGAGGAAATAGCTAGCGGTCTTACCAATGTCTCTGCAATTTACGAGTCGATGAACGAGCTCGACCAGGCTCTTAAGCTGCTGCAAAAAGCATTGAAGATATATATCGATGCTCCTGGCCATCAGAGCACCATTGCCGGAATCGAAGCTCAGATAGGTGTTATGTATTACATGATGGGGAACTACACTGAATCTTACAACTATTTGAAGAATGCAACTTCGAAGCTTCGAACCAGTCGAGAGAAGAAATCGGCCTTCTTTGGTATTGCCCTTAACCAAATGGGGCTTGCTTCTGTTCAGCTCTTCACTATAAATGAGGCCATAGAATTATTCGAAGAAGCCAGAAGTATATTAGAACATGAGCATGGCCCTTATCATCCTGACACTCTTGGAATATATAGCAACCTTGCAGGCACTTATGATGCAGTTGGCAGGTAACCTCTCTCGTTCGTTGATAATTACCGATCAATTACATTCCTGAAAATTCTCAGGCTTGATTGATTTGAATTGTCTTTAAACTTGTGATTGAATTGTTGCGATGCATTTTTTGTTCATACTCAAAGGTTGGATGATGCAATTGAGATATTGGAGCTTGTTGTTGGGATGAGAGAACAAAACCTCGGAACCGCGAATCCAGAAGTGGACGATGAGAAGAGGAGGTTAGCTGAGTTATTGAAAGAAGCGGGCAGAGTTCGGAATCGGGAAAGCAAAATCACTCGAGACTCTGCTCGATCGAGGATTCTCGTAAAAACGATGTAATTAAGGTTTGATAAGGATCATTAGCATGGTCGAGAACATGAAATTGGCAAAGGATTACATAAAAAAAGTCAAAGCAGAAGAACAAATGAAGGGTAGGAGTTGAATTAGTGTGATTTTTTTATTGAAAAAGGATGATTTTTTATTTCAAAATGTGTGATTTGATTTGTTCATCATTTACTCAATAAATGTGCAATTAATTACATTGTGGCATGGAACTTCATTGTTTTCAAGCACTAATTTATATCATAATGTTTTTTTTTCTTAAGTTGGATAAATGTTCTTCAAAATATGACACAATCTCATGTTTTGTAATTGAGATTAGACCCACTTCTATCCTTAAATTTTGGTTCGAGGCACTGCCAACTTTTGACTTATGTTAACAAACTCATCTTTCTAGTTTATTTTTCAGTTAAAATTGAGAGTAGGCTTCTGAAAAGAGTGTGCGTCCGCACAAGTCTCACCCTCACTCCTAAAGGTCGTCTCTATAGTACATTTCTCGAACCAAATTCTATTTTTGGGTGTTCTCCTTGAACTTTAGAAACCTACTTTCGAGACACATTATCACTCTTCTATTTTCGTACATCTGTCTTGAATCCAAAAATTTTGCTCTAAAAATGTTTTCTCATTTTTCCATTTCTGGACGTGTGCCTTTAATCTCAGAATTATGCTTTCGAGACATTTTTTTCTATTCTTGCAATTCCAAACGCTTACACGTAATTTCAGACGCCCACTCTCAATTTTAATGGAAAATTTAAGGAGAACAGCGAGTTTGTTAACAGACAATAATTTAATGGGCAACTTGTCCCTATCCCATAGTTAAACGGTTTTTTTTTGAACTTTACCGTAGAATCTTTATGTGGATGACAAATAATCAAAATATTAAATACTCTTTACAAATAAATAATCTACACATTCCATACTCATCTATAAAGAATAAAATACTTTGTCCCATAACCATGAATGCAGTCCCCTACCTGAAGAAGACGTATTAACCCACAAACCCTGTCACACTCTATTTATAGCTGTCCCTCCAATTTTATATAATGCAACACTAACTCTTTGAGTAGCATTTAAAATTTAATTAATATTAGAGTAAAATACATTATTGATCCTCATATTTTAGGTTTTGTTTTACTTTTTTTTCTAGCTAGTTTTTATTTTTCTGTCAAATTCTTAGAGTTTCAATTTCATTTTTGAATAGTCATCATATAAATATTAATCCATAAAAAGACTATAAGGACTTCATTTAGAAAATTAAAATTAAGACGACCAAATTCAAACAAACTCTAAATTACGAAGACCGCCAACCGTGTATTTTTACCCTTGAAATTATGATGTAAGTGCCATAACAATTAAGTTAATTGTTTTTAGAATAATATATTGTTAATGTTAATGTTGTTTTAACGTCTTTGCATTATGACTTTCATGATCAAAAGTATGATGAAATACTGTATTTGAGACAAGAAAAAGAATAAGAACTTAAATTTACAAACAAGGATAAATGAGTCATTTTCCAAAACGGGAAACCAAATTTTAACAACTGTGAAGTAACCCGGAAACTTAAGGATAATGGGCAATTGACATCTAAACTATTTTGTTAGAAATGCTCTTGTACTTTGGGGCATTAGCAAAATATTCCATGTCTTCATACAACTTGTCAAATCTCACGCGTTTTCGCTTATGATATAGTCATTTTAATCCATCAAAAGTACATTGATTCATTAGATTTCAAGCTCACTCTCAATTTCAAACACAAAGTTTAGTTGGACTTTCTTCAAGTTATCGAAATCAAATTTTATATTGAGTGTGTGTAAGAAATGAAGTGAATCCAAATAAAAAAATGAGCCATCCAATGAATTTTATCAAAATATAAGTGGCTTTGCTAACTATTAAAAGTACAATAAAAATTCGTTTTTGTCGTTCTAATCCAACCCCATCTTCCGCTCTCTGCCCAGTTTTACTCAGCCTCTTCCGCTGAACACTGTTCATCTTTTGTCGTATCTGAATCCACCGCCAGCTTATTTCTTTCGCCTGACGTCATCTCTGTTTCTGCCTTTGCAATTACATCCTCCGCCTGACGTCACCCAGCTAAATCTTCCGCCAGTCTTCTGTCTTATGTCTTCCGCCTTCATTTCCTGTTTCCTGCTACCATTTATAACCGTCATCCAGATTCTCTTTTTACTGTTTTCCCCGTTTGATTTCGAATCCAGAGAACTCTCTCTCCCACTGTCAATGTTATAAAAGTATAATGTTAAAAAAAAAATATATAGTCCGAGTTTTCTGATAGATGTCCGGCGTGATGGTTCGGCTCTCGGATCCCGATCGGGGTTCGGTCTTCGGGCCGTCACACAGGTGCCCCCTCAGTGAGAACGGTTTGCCGTTCTCCGCACGTGGCAAACCGTTCTCCTTCAGAAAACTCTCCGCGGGGGCATATCGGTTTGCCGCGAATCCATTTTTTGTCCATTTTCGATACTTTGAGCCATTTTTTGCACGAAAAATTTGTTTGATTCATTTTTTGCACTTGACTTAAAGATTAATCCAGATTTTGCATTTTACGCTTTTATTAAACATTAATTATAGCCAATAATGCTGATTTGATTATTAAGGATCAATTAATTATAAATGTTTATTATTATTGTTGATAATTAAATGATGGGTAACTATTAATTTGAACTCTGTACTATGCACTGTATTTTAGTTAGCCCCTGTACTAAAAAAATCGACAAACTGAACCCTGTACTTTGATTCTGTTATCAGTTTTGACCATCTATCAATAATTTCATTAAACTCTCATTTAAAAACTTACCAAACGATATTGGATTCAGTTGAAATTTTTACAATATGTTCACTACTTAATGAGAAGATAATTTGAAAATTTTCTTGATTGTTTACGATTTATTATAATTTTATTTTAGTATTTTATAAAAATATTATAATAAATCATACAAATTTTAGAAAATTACGAAAAGTTTTCTATTACCTACCCATGATAGGTTGAACATGTAGAAAACTTTTCAAATAAATCAAATATCGTTTGTTATTTTTTAAAAAATTAATTTTTAAAGTAAAGAAGAAACTGAGATTAATTTAAAAAAATACCAAAAGATATTAGATTTATTTGAAACTTTTTTCACATGTTCATCATATCATGGGTAGATAATAAAAATTTGTTCGTAATTGTTTAAATTTTGTATAATTTATTATAATATTTTTATAAAATACTAAAATAAAATTACAATAAATTGTACATGTGTTAAAAAATAACAAAAATTTTTAAATTATCTTCTCATTAAGTAGTAAATATGTGGTAAAAATTTCAAATGAATCCAATATTGTTTGGTAATTTTTTAAATGAGGGTTTAACGAAATTGTTGATAGAAAGTCAAAACTGACAAAAGAATCAAAGTACAGAGTTCAGTTTGTGTTTTTTTTAGTACATGGGGCTAACTGAAATACAGTGCATAGTACAGTGTTCAAATCGATAATTATCCATAAATGATTAATGAATGACATAAAATGATTAAAAACAGATGAGAGGTCTCCAATAATTAAGAGGAAGATCTCCTAATTGGGGACCTGAATTCGTGTTGGTCAGTTCCGAAGTGTAACACCCGAGTTTTTCGGGTTTCCGCTCCAAGGCTATTTTGGTAAATAAGTAAATTAGGTCCGTTTTGCGAGCGGATAGTTTTATTAGGACCCTAGAAATTTACGGGAATTTGTAGAAGAATAAGTGAAATTTTAGAAACCCAAATCGGGAAGAGTAATGCTAGAGTTCCCGTTTTAACCTTTTAAAATATCAATTCGTAAAAATAGTAAAATAAGTCCGTTTTGGAAACGGTGAGTTTTGTTAGAACTCTAAGATTAAATTGGAATATTTGGAGAAATAAGGAAATTGCAAAGAGACCGAATCGATAGACTAATTAAAGAAATAGTTGTAGTTTATTGTAATTATAATTATTATTATTATTATTATTATTATTATTATTATAATTATAATAAAAACAAAACAAACAACAGAAACGATTTCTGTTGTTTGTTCGAGCCCGACGCCGAGCAGCGAAGCGCGCAGGGGAGAAGAGAAGCGCGGCCCTCCTCCGACGAACGCCGACGTCCAGCCTCGACATTTTCTGGCCAGAAAATGTCGGCGACTCCTGGGAGTGCGGTTTCCGGCCATCCTCGCGCACGAACCGACGGTATGCTCGGCTTTTCTCCTCTGTTTCGGTTCGATTTAGGGTTGTGCGTGACGGGCTCGATTGAGCTCCGATCGCCGGCCGTTTTTGGTCGCCTCCGGCGAGGGTTTGCCGACCCTTGGTCCGGCTTTGGTCGATTAGCAGTGGCGAGCCCGATTTGGGCGAAATTCAGTGAATGCCCGAATTAGGGCAATTCGGGTTTGTGCTTTGGAACTTCGATTTTAGGTTAGATTATTCTAATTAAGGGTATATGTGATTGATTGGTGAAGAAATTGATGGAATTTGATGAAAAATCAAAAAGGGGGATTTTCCGGGTAAAGGGCAGTTTCGGGTTTTGTGATTTTTGACCTAGCTCCGGTCATTTGTTTTAAAATTCGTTTTGGCAGATTAAAATAGGTTATTAGAAGAGCACGTGGCCGTTGGAATCGTTCGATTCCGACCACCGACGCGAAAGTTACGCGCGTTCGAAGTTTTAGGTCGGTTTTTATCAAACCCAAATTAGTGGCCATTTAATTAGGTTTTAGTTGGATTAGGCTAGAAATAGTAATTTGAGATGTTTTCACGAGAATAAGAGTTTAGTTATGCCCGAACGAAATGAGTTAGAGTTTTTGAAGAAATTGTCTTAGCTCGGGATTTCGTTTAGTTTTGAAATGGATGAATACTAATGACGTGCTATGAAATGCTTTAGGTGGAGACGACTTTTGGACGGTGCTCGGCTTTCTACGGACGCCAGGTAAGTGAGCGTTAGGCTTTCCGGCCACTAAGGCCCTACGTCGTACAATGTTGATAATGTTGATTGTTTCGATGAGAGTGATTGTAGAGATTGGTGGAAGACGGGTAGTTAAGGAAAGAGTGATAGTTAAGTAGTGCCTTAGTTATGTTGTAGTGCGTATGTGATAGGTTTTCCTTACGTGTATGTTAGTGCTCATGTGATAGGTTTTCCTTACGTGTATGTCTTCTCATGCATCATGTTTTCTAAAGTGCATACGAACTATTTACAAGCATGTTTTATGAAAATGTTGAAAGTAAAGAACGACAATGAATGATGAATGATGAATGATTATTGATGAATGATGAATGATGAATGATGAATAATGAATGATGAATGTACTACAGGGCAAGTCATGAATGTACTACAGGGCAAGTCATGAATGTACTACGGGACAAGAAAACAGTTTAAAAGAAATGAAACAAAAATGTTTTATAAAGTCATGCATATATATGAAATGTCATGTTTAGCACGCTCCTTACTAAGCATTAGGCTTAATGTAGTTATTGTATGATGTAGGTGACAGGTGTGAAGGTGAGAGTTCCTCATGATGACAAGGAAAAGGTGGTCGATGGGTGGTGCTCGTGGCGACAGGGTGTGTTTTGGCTTGATGATCCGATGGCTTGAATGATGTATGTTGAATGGATGTGAGTTAGTTTTGTGGTTAGAAAGGTGATGGATTTTAGGGTGTATATTTAAGTTTAATATTCAGGAAATTTTATAGTGGATATAGGTTTGAAGTAGTACTATTTTGAATGATTTGTTAATGTATGTCATTGGTGATGTTTTAGGAAATTTAATGCTTATGCTCGATGTTTGTTTTAGGACTTGATTTGTTTTGATTTAGGAAGAGAATGAAAGTGTTTAAGTATGTGGATCGGATGATTTGATAGAAAAACGTATGAAAGTAGAGTCTTTGATATGTATGATGTGGTAGTGGAATGTCTAAGATGTGAAGTCTTTATTTTTGGAGAATATACTGGAACTGTTTGGGTATTTTTAATTGTTTGGTCGTTTTTAAAACAGGTAAGGATACGCTCGATTTTTAGAGCGATCCACGCAGTTTGTTTTCTTGAGTATAGGTTATATTAGTGTTTTGTTTTAATTGATCTTACTTTAAGTGTTAATTGTTTTAAGTTAATAATGGTTTTAGTCTAGTTCTAAATGTTTTAAAAGTCAAAATGTTTACGCTAAAAATGTTTAAGTCAAAGTTAGACCCTAAAGGTCGTTAGAGGTGGGTCAATTGTCTAATTTAGTTTTATTTTAAAGTGTTAAGTAAAAATGAAAAAGTTTAGGAGAAAATACGAGGGCTTAGGTAATGGTTATGTCACGGCAAGTCCGTGGCGGCCCTGATCGGGTTGGGGTCGTCACACGAAGAACTTAAAGTAAATTTTTTTTTATTTCTTCTGAATTTGTGATTATTGAAGAGAAATCAAACCCAATTTATTTGAGAATATGTGATGATAAGCTTGTGATCTTGTAGCCTACCACTAATTCTATCGAAGTGCATATTAACTCGTCTAATTTCCCATTAATAATATGTTATAGATTCAACATATTATTTTCTAGTTTCAAAATATTCTTTTGATTTTGACCTTCTTGGAGTAATGCAATCTTTGCTCTCTATTTTTACAATTTAATTATGTAATAATTATAAATATTTAAAAGAAGTTATTAATTGTATTAATTAATGATTGCTATGGTAAGAATAAAATGATAAAAATCAAGAATAAATATAACATTACTAGATCTTCTCTAGATTTTATTTATTTATTTACGTAATTATAGATTTTAACTCTGTACTATGCACTTTATTTCAGTTAGCTCTCTGTACTAAAAAAACCGCCTAACCAAACTCTGTACTTTGATTATGTTATCAGTTTTGACCTTCCATCAACAATTTTTTTAAACTCCCATTTAAAAAATTATCAAACGATATTAGATTCATTTGCAATTTTTACCACATGTTCACTACTAAATGAGAAAATAATTTGAAAATTTTCGTGATTTTTTAACATATGTACGATTTAGTGTAATTTTATTTTACTATTTTATTAAAATATTATAATAAATCATACAAATTTTAGAAAATCACAAAAATATTTTTATTATCTACCAATGATGTGATAAACATGTGGAAATATTTTTAAATAAATCCAATATCTTTTAGTATTTTGTTAAAATTAATCTCAGTTTTTTTTTTACTTTATAAATTAATTTTTAACAAAATAACAAACGATATTAGAATTATTTGAACATTTTTTCACATGTTTACCCTATCATGGGTAGATAATAAAAAACTTTTCGTTATTTTCTAAAACTTGTATGATTTATTATAATATTTTTATAAATTACTAAAATAAAATTATAATAAATCTTACATGTGTTAAAAAATCATGAAAATTTTCAAATTATATTTTCATTAAGTAGTAAACATGTGGTAAAAATTTCAAGTGAATCTATTATTGTTTGGTAATTTTTTAAATAAGGGTTTAACGAAATTGTTGATAGAATGTCAAAACTAATAACAGAATCAAAGTACAGAGTTTGGTTTGCCGATTTTTTTAGTACAGGGGACTAACTGAATAAAATGCATAGTATAGGCTTAAAATCGATAATTACTCTATTTATTTTTATTTATAGTTGTACAAAACTCTCCCCTTTGGTTTTAGTTCATTTGCTATTTTACTTTATGTTAAGCAACCGTTATCAATTTTTCTTAGTTTTAAAATGATTTGGGTTGGGAAAGTAGGTAAAAATCATTTTTAACCTCAAAATATTGATTTTTTTATAAAAAATTCTTAAAGTATTAACCATAACAAAACAAGGCTCAAACTATAACACCCGGCAATTTACCTATGTAATTATTCCCCGAATAATTACGCGGAGTTACTCTGATGTTAATGCAATGACTATTTTTAATGAAATTGTCGACATGTTTAATTGAATGTGGGTGATTTGTAAAAACCGATTTGTGGAACTAAATAGTAATTTAGTTAAAAACCAATGGAAGGGCAAAATAGGAAGCCAATTAAGGTTGGTGGGGGATGGCCTATGGTTGCTTGACACTTGGCAACTTGTTGAAGAAGCCATGTTCTTCTTCTCTTTCCTCCTACGTGAAACCCTCATTTCCCCTCTGCTTCTTTCCACTTCTCTCTGTTTTCCCTCTTCTAGACGACAAACACCTTCGAAGCTTCTTTGATCTCCTCAGTTTCCTTATGTTTTTCTGCTTAAGGTAAATATCTGCTAAAGTTAACGAGTTTGGATAAGTTAAAAATACGAGTTCTGTTGTAGTTTGAGATTACAATAATTTGGAAAAAACTCATTGTTTTGCATGAAAACATGTTGGCTTGTTTTCTAAAGGTTTTGAATGGAGTTGAAGCATACTCTACTAAGTTATTAGTTAGCATTTGCAGCTCGATTTATTTCCTTCACGTGCATGTTTTAGGTCCGCACATAACCGAGACGTTCAAGACTTGCAACTCTACAGCAACAGGTAAGTTCATACGTATAGGTTTGGCCCTTAAGGCCATACAATACGGAGGTACTAGGTTTTTATGTTGTCGAAATTTCTGTTAGGTAGTTAAACCATAGGTTACGTTTTAGATTAAGTGTGTTCTGTTTTATATCCTGCTTATTATTTTGTCGCCTGTCTATGAATGTTCATGCATACATGTTTTCTCTGAAAGTCATGAAAATATTTTCTGCACACGGTTTGAAGTTAAGTAAGATAAAACCTGTAATGAAATGTATGGTTAAGTGTGGACGAGGACTGGCATCCTGTCATGTACTCCTGTTATGTCCTGTTGTGGCATGTACTCCTGTTGCGCCAGCTCTTCTTCCCACTTATGCCTTCCTGTCCAGTGAAATGTAATATAATGTTCATGTATTTGAAAGTGTTCATGCATAGCATGTACATCACTTTGCATCGTATGTTCTTACTGAGCTCTAGGCTCATAGTTGAACTTCCTGTTGTAGGTATGGATCCTCCAGATGAGGACATTGTGCCTCAAGACGACGAGTTGATGTAGTTGGCGGATCGAGTTCACGAGGATTGGTTGCTGCAGTCAGACAAAGGTTATTCCTGTGAAAAATATATATTTTTAAAGATTAGTCCAGTCCTGTACAGTTTTTGAAATCTTAAAACGATGTATAAAAATCGTGTTTATGTTTTAAAACCCCTGCTTGGTGCATTCTGGAAATGCATGTCAAGTTATGTACTTCTTCTAAGATTTTAAAACGATGTATAGATTTTGTGTTGATGAATTTAAAACCTCTGTTTGACAGTTGAATGTATGTTTTAAAATATTCTGGAATTGCTTGGGATTTTCTCTTTTGGTTGTGTATGGATTGTCTCTGGTTTTAGAGCTATCCATGCAGTTCGATTTCTTAAACTTCTGTCATGTTTTCCATCCTGTCCAAAATCATGTTTTGAAGTCGGTTTTTGAGGTTTTTATGCTTCTGTTTTATGCTCCCTGTTTATACGTCTTCCTGTTAAAAGTTGTCAAAATTCTGCCTTTAAAATCACATTCACCGTTGTCCTTTAAAAGCACATCCACCGCTGCCTTTAAATTTACTTCCACCGGTGAACAGTGCATTTCTGCCTGTAGTTCACTTCCACCGGTGAACAGTGCATTTCTACCTATAGTTCACTTCCACCGGTGAACAGTGCATTTCTGCCTGTAGTTTACTTCTACCGGTGAACAGTTCATTTCTGCCCAGTTTATTTACATCTACCGCCCGACGTCATCCACATCTTCTGCCTGACGTCATCGGCTTTACTTCTACCGCTGTTTTTGTTACTTTTAGTTTAATCACATCTGCCGCTGTTTACTGTTCACTTTTGTCTTATTCACATCTACCGCTAGTCTATATCGCCCGCCCAGTTTACTTACATTTTCTGCTTCGTTCACTGCCTACGTCTTCTGCCCTATATCACCCGATTCTGTCATTCACTGTAGCTTTCTCCCAGTATGCATTTCAGTTAATATTTCTCATTTATTTTCACTGCATATATTTTATCACGTTTTCCTCTGCATGCCCGTCGTCCATCCAGTCTTTTATTTAAACGTTTCAAGTATTCTGATTTTCTTCTGTCATTCATTCTGTAGTCTAATTTTAACTGTTTCTCATTTTGCTTTTAAATCCAGAGAATATTTTCTCTCTCTGTAAAGTTTTAAAGGTTCAGTCTGTTTATTCAAAAAAAAAATAGTCCCCGTTTGAATGTCCCGGAGTGATGGCTCCTCGGACCCCAATCGGGTCAGGGGTCGTCACACAAACTCTAAAAAACCTAACAATTTAAACCCCGATGGACGCCTGATAGCCTCCCGTTCCACATTTTACAAAGAAAATGGGCGACCGTTCGCCAAGCGCGGCCCTTCGTTCTGTTCGAGGGTAGATGTGAAGGTGTAGAACCCCCGCGCATGTTCATTGCATATGTAAAACGGGGGACCGATCTAATAAGAACGGCCCCCCATTCTATTTGGGGGTCGACACGAGGGTGTAGAACACCCCGCGCACGTGCGTTGCATGTGGAAAAACACTGGGGGCTGTTCATTTTAGCTCGGCCCCTATGTTACAGAGCAATTTTGAAAACGGGGGGGCCTTGTCCTGAAGCGCAAGGGGCCGTGTTCAAGACACAAGGGGTCGTGTTCAAGACACGGTGGGCCGTGTTCAGCCATAGGACTGATAACGAGGGGCGTTCTCCCTCAAACGGGGGGCCGATCTCCAGATACTATATATAACATCGGCCCCCTGTGCACCCTATATCATCTGAAACCGAGAGAAAAATCGTCGAATTCGTGATTTTTGTCACCGAAAATCCTCAAATCTCAGCCCTCACCGCCCAAAATCCCAAAAGCCGAACCATCATCATCCAGAACTCAAACCCAGGCCTCTACTATCAAAAATCCAAAACCGAGCCTTTCAATCGGCAAAATTCGAAATCGAGCCTCTCAATCGGCGAAAATCCGAAACCCGAGCCTCCTAATCGCCAAAAATCCCAAACCCTACTCTTTGCTATGAGCCTCAAAATTTTTTTCAAAAGAAAGGCTCCCCTCCTAACACAAGCTGACCCATCAAACCGAGCACCTTTATCATAAGGTGCTTCAGATCAAGTGCCGCGACCGTCGCCTAGTTATTTGTCGATGGAATTTTGAAACTAGGAGTGTGTCAACAGTAGTTCAAGCGGGATATGTCAATCCGCTCAATTATTTATGGGAAGACTGCCAACTTCAGTGGTTGGGAATCATTGGAGATCATTGAAATGTTTGACTGCATCTCCTTGCACAGGGTCTACAACATGCGGGCAGACAGCTCCGACAAAATTGTTTGCTTATTTTACGCGAACTTGAACACTACCAGGAGGGAGAGGTACTTGAAGATGTACCTATTCGGTACGAATATTATCGTAGGTACAGGTGATGTGAATGAACTGCTGAGATTTATTGCAGAAAATGCAGTCAGATATTATCACGCTTCTCGAGAGTTTGATTTTGTAAGATCAGCAGATGACCTGTAGTTCCTTATGTAGATTCACCGAAATTCAGAAATTGCAGCCTTCGTCAAACCAAAATCGAATGACTAGAATGTAAAAGCTCAGGTTGTTCACAAATTAATCAGCCACACCCTGCTGCTTAGGAATGGACATAGAGATTCGGTGAGCTGGATGAATCTCTATGTCTTGGAGAAGCTCTATAACGGCACGATGTTCGACCTGTGGTACATGATTTTAGGGCACATGGAAGAGATCTGGCGAACACGGAACAAAAATCTGACGTACGAGACACTGATTTGGAAGATCATGAAGCGATCTCAAGTTCAGTAGCCAACTGTAGAGCAGCGGAAAGCTTCGAGATCTGTCGATGTATTTGACAGGTTTCATTTGACTCGGATGGGCCTAGTCAAATTCGTCGGGTCTTGGATGCTGAATGTAGATCCAGAAGCCTCCACATCTCAAGATGTTCCGATGGAGGAGGACGTCCCCCGCCATCGCGGTTGCGCCGCCATTTGCCCTTCATGCTAATAGTAGTTGAGATATGATGCAACATATGCAGTAGATGTATAAGATGCAGCAGCAGATGCATCAGCAGATGCAGTATATGTATGAGGTGCAGCAACAGCTGGATCAGAGGTACCAGATGCAGCAGCAGCAACTGGATCAAAGGTATCAGATGCAGCAGTAGATGGAGCAGCAGAGGGAGAAGAGGATGAAGTTCCTCATAGGCAGGGTCGAGGAGCTCGCCGTGAGCCAGCAAAAGGTGGTTGAGTCATAGGACTATCTCAGTGAGTCCCTTAGAGAGCTCACTGAGAGGATGTCGGATTGGATGCCGGCCGGAGACGACGATTTCCCACCGGAGTAGTATAGTTTAGATTTTATATTTCATTTTATGTACTTTACTTTTCGTGTGTAAATTTGATTTACTTTAATTTTATGTCTTGATGTATATTATTTGTACTGAAATCTGGCTGCTGAGTATATATTTGCGATTTGAATTTGTAAAAATTGTTTGAAGATAGCTATAAAGGAGTCATAAAATAAACAAAATTCTGTCTATTTTTTCAGTTTTATTTTTGTTTTTTAATAAATTGAAACAAATAAATAATTATAATTTGAATAACCTATAATAAATAAGTATTATTAAAATAATCTAAAATAAAATAATATTATTTAAATAAAAAAAATAAATAATTATAATTTGAATAACCTTTGAAATTAAATGAAAATGAAATAAATATTACACGTATTGATTATGTTTGAAAATTACAAGAAAGATTAAAACCAATAGAAATGTGTTCGTTGGCTGGGGATCGAGTGAACTTCAATTCATTTTTAAAAGGAAAAAGATCAACCGTAATGAGATACACGACATGCTGGATTCACATTTTTCTAATAATTAATCTGAATGAGAAAAATGTGAATTCAGCATGTCGTATATCTTGTTACGATTAATCTTTTTTCTTAAAAAGATAGATTGAAGCTCAATCGATCCCCAACCAACGAACACCTTTCTATTCGATTTCATATTTCTTTTCATTTTCAAACATAATCAATCCGTGTAGTATTTATTTCATTTTCATGTAATTTCAAAGGTTATTCAAATTGTAATTATTTATTTTTGTTTATTTAAATAATAATTTTTTATTTTAGGCTATTTTAATAAAATTAAAAAAATAGACACATGAGCGAAATTATAATAGTCAATAATTTCTGCCTAGGCTGCGCGTCGCAGATTCTTGCACAGAATGAAAACTATATTAAAAAAGAATGACAGTGTGTTTATGAGTAAAATATGTTGAACTGATTCTGAGTCCCATCAAATGTGTTAAAACCTATAAACATGTCTTGCGAAGCAGAGCCTGAAGTGGATTCTCGGTGAAGACAAGTGCGACTATTATGTCCATGCTGCCGATATCTACCACATGACATCTTTGAGTTCTTCTTACTAATTGTGGAACTTGAGGGCTCATCGACATCTTGTACTCTTGTTTTCTTCCACCTATCGGGTTTGCGATATCTTCTTGGCAGGATGAGTTCTTTCAGATTTGGTATTTGCGAGCACATTTAGTGGCTGCTCATGGGTTGAACAAAGTGTGAGTACACCTGTAGGTAAGTTTCTCGGTGGTAGCATTGATGCACGTAATTATTCGGTGCTACTCTCAAGAAATGCATGCATGGAATGGAACGGACACACGAGATTCCAGTAAGCTCCCACCTGTTACAGTTGCACACACGTATTCATTCGACAACGTATTGTTCGTTGTCGTTGCTGACCTCAAATCATCAAGCTCCCACAAACATAACACTCCAATTTCGAGCTGCACTTTCTAGCTTCTCAAACATTTTGCTTATCAGGGAACACATGAGGTTTGTTGATTGGGCCAACTTCTCAAATTTTTTCACAATGCGAGTCATCAAGCACTTTCTGATTATCTCGAATATCGTTAGGATCGGTTTGTCCCTAGCAGGCAATAGAACTACATTGAATGACTCGCACAAATTATTCAAGCTCATTTCACACTTGGGGATCTAAAAGAAGACATGACTAGCCCAATATCTAGGCTCTTCTTCTCGAAGCCATGCGTGGGCATCCATGTTAAGCTGATGCAGTTTTCTCATTTCTATCTCGAAATAATAACTTGTGGTTGCCCTGACTGCATTCCACATCGCATCTCTGTATGCTCTGTCTCGAAATTGATTGTTGAAATTTACGTACATATGCCAGAGGTAGTAGCGGTGTTTGGCGTGTTCTAATTGATATTCCACAACCTTTATCAAACCCTAATATTTGAAAGAAAAACAAAGTCAACATAAAAACAATATAACGTGGAGGGCACTGATAAGATAATTTCCAAGAAAGACTGTACTGAACAATCTCCTATACAGAATTACCTTTTTAGTAAGTTCCTAGGAAAGACTTGAGGGGTTAAAAACGGTCCCACTTAAAATTTAGTCTCCTAAACAGAACTTCCTTATACAATACAATTACACCACTAAATAAGCGGAATGAGAAACAATAGCAGATGCTATCCCACGCCGTAAATGCAATATACCTTTTGTCGATCCGAAATAATTGTTCATCTGTCGCCTGATCTAGTGTTTAGGTCTCGCTTCAAATGTTGCAAAAACCACGTCCAAATGTCCGTACACTCTTTTTTTGACGTTGACAACAACAACGAGATATATTTCATTGTTGCCATTAATACTGACGGCTGTGAGTAATTGGTCGGGACACGAGCTCTTCAGATTACAACCATCCAAACAAATAATAGGGCAACCGTACTCAGTAAACTTGCCTTGTAAGCAGTCATGCACATATATATTCTTTGGCATACCAATGAATCAGACCCCATCTCGTAAGTATGTATTTATAATATGCTACTCGGATTTGATCTACATATTTCTGCTGTATACGACCAGACTAGCTTGTATTGTTCGTCGCTCTTGCCTTCGTTAAATGTTCGAACTATGCTTCTTGCTCTTCTGGCAAGACTGTGTAATGTTGACAATGAAATCTTTCCTCACTGTCTCGATAATGGAAGAGATTTCTCACGTAAGTTGACTTTCAGACCTATCCAGATAATGATTTTCCACACACTTTGCTCTAGCGTGTCGATTCTCAATTTTCCTCGAACAGCTCGGAGAATCGATCAAACTCTTTATTTGAAACGTATGCTCGTCTTGCATCTTAGAAGCATGCAGTCGCCACTCACACCCGTCTTCACACTCAACTGTCAGTTGATGATTTTCACTTTTGGTGAATTTGATATCATAACTATTTTTCAAAGAATATTCGACTATTTTCACTTTAATTTCCTTTAAATAACTATATTTTTTCCCAAAAAAATCCTTTGAGATTTCTTCTCTTACCGGTATACTTTCAACCTCATCATCCTCTGAACCGACCGGTGTTCGAAGCTCATCGTCTAGAGTTCTGAGGTCAAATGCACCTCTATTTCTTCATTTCCATCTAAGTGATCGAATGCTCGAAGATCACCATATGCGGGCGTGTCATACGAATCAATTCATATCGATATCACAAGTTGTTGTCTCGTCTAAATTAACTGATTGACTTGAATCAGAATCCATCGTCGTTGCTAATACAGAGAAAATTCGACGGAGCAAGAAAATATTTGTGAGGTTTTAGAGTTTTAGGAAGGTGTGGAGTGAGAGTGAAAAACTGATCTCCTTAAATAACCAAGGAGATTGGCCCCCCGTTCTCGGGAGTACGGCTCCGCGTTCTCTCTCCCGTGATTAATAATTAATCATGGGCTGGAGAACAGCGGGCCGTTCTTTCGACTAGGCCCCCCGCGTGCTCCTACCCGTGATCAATATCCGACCAGTGATCAATTATTGATCACGGTGGGAGCACGGGGGGTCGTTTGCTAGACTCGGCCCCCTACGTTCTCTTGCCCGTAATCAATAATTGATCACGGGCCGTGCTCAGGACAAGGCCCCTCATTTTAACATTTCTTTGTAACACGTGCGTTGCACATGTTACGCAGGGTGCCGAGCTAAATAGAACGGTCCCTAGTTCTATTCAGTGGTCGACGCAGGGGTGTAGAACCCCAGCGCATGTGGAAACACACGGGGGGCCGCGCTTGGAGAACGGTCGTCCGTTTTTTTGTAAAATATGGAATGAGGGGCTATCGGGTGTCTGTCGGAGTTTAAATTGTTAGGTTTTTTTTATAGTTTGAGGTTTGTTTTGTTAGGGTTAATATTTTAAATATTTAAAAGGGAAATTATCAATTTTAACCCTGTACTATACACGTGTTTTCAATTCGGCCCTTGTACTATAAAACCTTGCAAACTGAACCCTGTACTTTGATTCTGTTATCAGTTTTGACCTTCCATCAACAATTTCATTAAACTCTCATTGAAAAAACTAACAAACAATCTTGGATTCAGTTGAAATTTTTACCATATGCTCACTACTTAATTAGAAGATAATCTGGAAATTTTCGTGATTTTTTAACACATGTACGATTTATTAAAATTTTATTTTAGTATTTTATAAACATATTATAATAAATCATACAAATTTTAGAAAATCACGAAACTTTTTCTATTATCTACCCATGATACGTTACACATGTGAAAAAATTTTCAAATAAATTAAATGTTGTTTGGTATTTGTTTTAAAAATTAATTTATAAAGCAAAGAAGAAACTGTGATTAATTTAAAAGAATACCAAACAATATTGGATTTATTTGAAACTTTTTTCAGATATTTACCATATTATGAGTAGATAATATAAAAATTTGTGTAATTTTTTAAAACTTGTATGGTTTATTATAATACTTTTAAACAATACTAAAATAATATTACAATAAATCGTACATATGTTAAAAAATCACGAAAAATTTTAGATTATCTTCTCATTAAGTAGTGAGCATGTGGTAAAAATTTCAACTGAATCCAAGATCGTTTGTTAGTTTTTTCAATGAGTGTTTAATGAAATTGTTGATAGAAGGTCAAAACTGATAACAGAATCAAAGTACAGGGTTCGGTTTGCAAGGTTTTATAGTACAGGGGCCGAATTGAAAAAACGTGTATAGTACAGGGTTAAAATTGATAGTTTCCCTAAGATCGATGCTTTAAAGTTAAAATGGTTTTTACCCCAAAGAAAAAGGCTTAAAGGAGTCACTTTTTAAGGTCATGGAGGAAGGGTTTTGATGGTAGACGAATGACCCATTTCCTTTGTTTATACATGCATTACAGCGATGAAAAGCTGGAACTAGAAACAACTCCATTAAATTGGGCATGAACAATTGAATTTCACTTTTCGGCGTGTATATAAGACGATTCTCTGAGCTTTTGGACCTTTTTCTTATCACCTTCTTAAATGGGTGGTAGATGTGTTTGACAGACTGGGGAGAGAGAGAGAGAGGGAGAGAGTCGCAGCAGTTCATAATGACGATGGAAGGAGACGAAAGCACTCAATGTGAAAGTAAGAGAATTTACGGCTCTTATATACAACACAACACAACATATATGAGATTCACTTCTCTCTCTCTCTCTCTCCATTTATATTCTTCCCATCGAGCTCCATTTTCAGGTTCTCTCACTTCTCCATAATCATTCACGCCAAATAGTCACGCCCCTGATAAAATCTTTCCTCAACCCATTCTTTTTATCCTCAGACTACTCTCTCTACAAGTTACTTCTCTGCAACAATGGATGGTGGGAAAGAATACAAAAAGGGTTGTGGACTGAGGAGGAAGATAAGATTCTAATGGAATACATTAAAGTCCACGGGAAAGGAAGGTGGAATCGAGTTTCCAAGTTTACAAGTAAGTAGATTTTATCACTGTAAACAAAGAATAACTCCATTCACAAACTTTTCCAGCTCGGAGAAAATGAAAATATTACCTTCAGAACTTCATTTTTATAAAATATTCATTGATGCAGGCTTGAAGAGGTGTGGGAAAAGTTGCAGGCTAAGGTGGATAAACTATTTAAGCCCACATGTTAAACGCGGTGATTTCTCAGAGGAAGAAGAAGAGCTTATCATTCGACTGCATAATCTTCTTGGAAACAGGTTAATTTTGACCCTCAGAGCAGCTTTCAATGGCTTAGATTACTTTAAATTTACGTCGAACTTATGAAAAAATGTTTAACATAACTAAATGTGACAATAATATTAGTGTCCTACAATGATTTTCGGATAACAGTACAATATTATTTAGGTGGTCACTGATTGCCGGACGGGTCCCAGGACGAACTGACAACCAAGTGAAGAATTATTGGAATAATTATTTGAACAAGAAAAAATTAGGCGTTACAAAGAGGAAAGAAAGAACCTCACATTCTTCTCATCCGCAAAAAAAACAAGACCGAAAGGAGATAGCGATGAGTTCGAATGTTCCATCAAAATCCGTCTCGGAGCCGGTTTCCAGAGGCGTCGGTGGATCGGACGGTGATAAAGCGGTTGAAAATGAGACGACGAGAGGTGGTTTTGAGAGCGGTGATTTTTGGTTATCAACTGATGATGTTGATGTCCATTATTCTTATGTAATGGACCCCTTATTTGGTGCTTCTGATAATGATTTTGCATGGGATGGCTATGGCTTTTGATGACACTATGTATTTATTTTCTGTTGTATTTTTAATAAATAATTTTTTAAATTTATTTGTTATTCTATTCTGCGGTTTTGTTGGTAACAAATTTCAGAATTTAAAATTTAAATAGATGATAGCAGTTCCAAATTGGTGGCTGGTCATGTTCACTCTATAAAAAAGGAACACTCCCTCCGGTCATAGTCTGAATCATTCAATCGGCAACAAGGAAGGAGGCTGTTGGGTGCTGGAGAACGTAGACAGAAACAAGGAATTATGCGGTTTGAATCCGGGAGTGTTCTTGAGTGCGGATCTGAATTTCGATCAAGGATATTGAGAATAACGTCGCCAAAGTTACGATCTGCAGAGGTGTATGACTGAAAACTATACACTTTTTATCGCATCGCCATCTTCTATTTCACATCTTGTTCGATTTTCAAAATTAGTGATCGTGCAACTCTTCTAATTCGGACTAACCTTCATAATCATATAATTTTGAACAATTCTTGTCTTTACGAACCGAACCGAACCATCACACTACTAATTGACGAGCAAGATTCTAACTTCTTTTAATGGTGAAAGCAACAAGAAGGGTTGTCTTAAAAGCGTATAGTGTGCCAGCTTGTGAGCATTCTCATGATGGGATTCTCCATTGAAAAAAAAAGCATGGAAATGTGTACATAACAGAGGCATTCCCAACACGCAGGGGAATTATTAGTTCGTATTTTGTCATATTCTGCAAATAAAACTCAATAATTCAATATGATAGAGTGTGATGGACCAACAAGGTTCTTGTTTAGATAAGAAAGTCTTCCCTACTTTCAAATGGTCATCATGTCAATGTACTTGCTAGATACTTCTCCCTTTACAGTATTTTTTGTTTACCAATACTAGGATTAAGAACAGGTTTTGATGGAGTCCACCAAAACTTAGTCCATTGAACCGGCTCGGCTGCAATTAGAGTTGGATGCATGAAATGAAAAGATATCGAAAGATCCAGTCATTCCATATGGTAGTATGATTCGATACTAAGGCAAACTCATTGAAACATCATTTTGGCAACTAAAAATAGATCCCAGTGTGATAACCACTGAAGCATAGAAGGTAAAAAAAGAAATGTAGGGATTTTCTCCGCTGATTGATGGGAACGTTTTAGTCCCAATTTTAACATAAAGTTAAGAAATTTATAAGCCCAATTTCACAGCTTTCCCATCGACTCATACCCAAATCGCAAAGGAAAAATCTAAACTTTTCCAGCAATTACAATTTGATAATTTACAATAATTCAGCCCAAATTTGCCGTTAACAAGAGTAGAGGAAAGCTAAAGGAAAATAGGACCTCAGTTGGCGACTTCTGATCTTTGCTGCGAAAGGACAACCGTACTCCACCAAGTTTTGTTTTGGAACAGCTTGCGATTCCTTCCGAACCGAAGAATAAATTGTGTAAATATCAAAGAATTTTGGCACCGACAAAAATCAAAAGAGGGGAAGGATGTTGGCTTACCAAAAGTGATTTCTTTCTCTTGCTCAAAATTCAAAACAAACTTTCCAATTCGCTAAACAGTAATTTGTCGAGACAGAGAGAGGCGATGGAGAGTTGGGCGACGAACGTTTGCTGTTGCATGAAAGGAATAGTTAAAACTAATTTGAAACACTCTGTAAACTAAAAATTATAACAACTAAAACTATTAAAATTGTAACAAATCAAATCCTGACGGGAGCCGATCACCCTGTTCTGAATTTATGCCGAGAATGAGGGGCCAATCCTCCTCCGTTCTGTCTAGTGCTTACGTGGCACTGGACATATTGGGTCAGGAAATTGATGTGGGGTGGAGACCCCATTCAACGTGCACTGCACGTGATTTGAGAACGGGGTGTTCATGCTCCTGAATGGCCATCTGTTGTGAAAAATAGTTCGCAAGTGTATTAGTCGCAATAAGTAATAAAGTGGTAAATAGAGTGTCGAACCCACGAAGACTTTTTAATTAATAATCAAATAAAATTAATTTCAATCTAATTTGAATAACGATATTTTAGTGAATTTGGATTCAAAATAAAGCAAGAGCAATTAATTAAATAACAAAAAATTTAACAAATTTTAGAATATAATGAAAAACCTCTAGGGTTTCTGATTTTACTTAAATTAATTATATTTAGTATTCGTAATTCAATTCATTAATTTCTATTTCTATGTGTTGATGACAATTTCACAAAACTATTTATCAATCTCTCTCGAGTAATAATAAACTTATTCAACTAACGAATTATTACCTCTCGGTCTTTAATCCTGAGAATTAATTGAATACATTAAGAATGAGAAATTAAGATACCACATGAATGCATTAGCTATCTCTAGTTTAACATTATTTTCATGGTAAATTATTCAGTGCACGATTATTTATTACCTCTCGGTCTCAAAACAATCTTACGAACATGCTATTGTTGATCAAACAATCGCAAGCATTAAGAACAAAATAAATTACTCAACACAATATCAAAACATAAAATCAACAACTTGAATTAAAGAAAATACTAAATATTCATAATCAGGCTACATCGTAGCCCTAGAAAAAGAAGTTTAGTTCATGCTAGAATAAAGAGAAACAACGAAAATAATAAAGATGTTCATAGTTCAGAAGAGGAAGAGAAATAAAAACTAGGGTTGTCGATCCGAAATCTCCTTTCTCCCTTGTTCTCACTTCGTTTCGATTTCCGTCTCGCTAGTGCCTGAATGATTGTCTCTCTCCTCTTTTGCCTCCTCTTAACATAATCTAGGTGTCTGTTTTGATTAACGACCCAGATTAATCCAATTAAACTTTTAAATTCAGATTAATAATTTAACTCGCACAACCTATTTTTCTCTCTGTCCTTCTCTGTACTGGATGGAATTCACAAAACCTGAAATTCTTCAATTTCTCTACGCACTTACACCAAAGTTATTAGAATCATTCACATACTTGAATAAAGCTTATCAAATCAAGTATAAAAGAGTACAATAAAGTGTGTAAAATATACATTTATCACCCTCTGTTCCTTGCACCCCAATTTTAGGGGTGCTCAAGAACAGAGGTCCTCTCCCTGGAACGGCTCCCAGTTCCTTACCTCTCTTATTTTAGGGGATTCTCGGGAACGGAGATTCACTGTCTCGAAAAGGCCCCTCGTTTTCTGCCTCCCATTTTAGACGGTGGGTCCTGTTCTCAGGCGTAAAGTTTAAGAACATGAGGTCGTTTCGGGGCAGGGACCGTCTGTTCTGTGCCCTAATTTTGAGAACGGGGGTCGTTGCCCTTGCCTCGGAACAAGGGGCCGATCCCTGACAATATATAAAAAATCGGCCCCTCCATTTTGCCTTCCACTTTCGAAAAAACTAATTTTTTGAAATCAGCCCCCCTGACAGGGAATCCACTTCAAGCGCTACTTCTGCTTTTGCTTCGCAAGACACATTTATGGATTTTCACACATTTGACAGGACGTAGGTACATTTCAACACATTTGGCTCATAAACACACTTTCATTATTTTCTAATATAGTTTTCCTTATGTGCAGGAATCTTCTATACACAGCGGAGACATAAATGTATGACTATTCAGACTGTAATTTATGTATTTATTACTGTATACAATAAAGTAAAGTACAACCATACACCACATATCATAAACTAAATGACAAAGATAAAATAAAATAAAAACATAAAGTGTAAAAACATAAACTAAAATACAAATATAAAGTAAAATATATAAATGAAATACATAACATAAACTAAACTACGGTGGGACATCTTCGTCATCTCGTTCCACTCAATCCATGAAGGTTTTCTTCAGCTCTATGTGGGACTCAGCTAGCTCTCTTTGTGACACGATAAGCTCCTCGACTCTGCCTACGAGAAACTCTAATCTTTGCTCTATTATGTCCCACCTACTAGCCGGGGGTTTGGCGTCCTCCATAAGAACATCTGCAGAGGTGGAGACCCCATGATCTCCCTTGAACACCTAAGTCCCATCGACTTCAACTAGGGCCATCCAAATCAAATGAAGCCTACTCATCTGCTCTCTAATCAATAGTTGAATCCGAGCTCGCTCGACGATCTTCTGAATCAATGTGTCATACGACAGATTCTTGTTGCATGTTTGATCGATCTCATGAATGTGACCTAAAATCACGAAGCCAGGGTCGAACATCTTCTCGTTGTATAGCTTCTCCATCACATAGAGGTCCATGTAGCTCACGAGATCTCTCTGTCCATCCTAAGGTAGAATGGTAACTCGAGCTCTGACGTTTAAATCCCTGGATCTTGGCTTCATGAATCCTATGATATTGGGATTGCAATGAATTTCCCTAAGGAACTCCAGTCCCTCTACCGATGTGAAAAAATCACAATATCAGGAAGCATGGTAGTATTTCTCCACCACAATCCCTTCTCCGGCAAACCCGAGCATTTCATTAACCGTCTCTAGAGGTGTAAAAATCTTTGTACCAAGGATGTACGTATTCAAACATCCTGCCCTCCCGGTAAAGGTCAAGTTTGCATAAAACAAGCGAACAATACCCAGTTGGCGGTCGTTGGGCTTAAGCCCTTCAATCCGTACACCCCGTGTATGGTGATTCTGTTGAACAACTCATTGATCTCAAATGACTCCAACTTCTAAAGTTGACGGTCTTCGAATGAATAACTGAGTGGTTTGACATATCTTGCTCAAACTGCTCTTGACATATCTGATTTCAAAATTTAATAGAAATATATCAAGTTTGTAGTCGTCGTGCTTGAGTTAGAGCACCTTGTGACGACGATGCTTGGTTTGTTGGACTCCCTTGAGATGGTCATCCTTGTGAAAACAATGTGCGATTTGACAGAGTACGTTCGGTCGGGCCACCTAGTGACAGATCTTATTGTGATGGGGCAACCTTTCGTTTAATTGTCAATTTGAGAGCCATTCGAGGGGAATTTGGCGATTTAGATTGAATTGAGGATTTGGACGATTTAGGGCTAAGATTTTTTTTATTTTTTTATGATATTTGAAGGAAAATATTAGAGATCGAGAAATCAACACGATAGAGGTGTGAAATGGATTTTGGGTTGAAATCGTTGGGGATTGAGAGAAAATTATTTGTTTTTCAAATATAAGGGGCAGAACTGGGGGACGATTTTTTTATATATTGTCTGGGATCGTTCCTCTATTTAGGGGCAATGACCTCCCATTGTCAAAATTAAGACTGAGAACGTGGGGTCACAACCCCGGATTAGGGTCTCGTTGTCAAACGTAATGTTTAGATAGGTGGTCGTTTTAGGGTCAGGTGCTCGTTTGAGTCAGTTTGTTTGTCATTCTGTCTCAAATTTATTTTGTAGCATGACACGCGTATGAGTATAATAAATATGTTCTTCTTTCATATTTTAGAATACTTATTAACAAATAAATAAAACTAGAAAATACATACAATTTGCATGGACCATACCTTAGGTTCCGAAGAATAAAATGATTTGACAATAAGTAACTTTAGGTAGTCCTAGTCGTTATCAATCGTCCAAACTATCGACTAAAATAATATTATTTGTCGAACATGTTGTATTGTATCATGCACATGTAGTGCTGATCTAGCGTATCGTTCACATGTCAGGATGACATGACACACCATGATGAGGTTTCCATTATATTAACGATATGCTAAAGTTGTGTGTGTGTTGTAATGTAATCACCATGATTCACCAGCCAAGGAGCTAGGGGTTAGCCTTAATCTCGATAGTGATGGAAAATTAAACACCAAGTATTTCATATTTTTGTGACATTTGTTAAGTTTGTGAAGTAGATAGTACAGAAATGATAAGTTGTTTCATATCGAACATTACTTAGAAAATGTAAGAAGTGCAAATTTATATGTAAAAATTTAACTTATAACTAACGCAAACATTTCAAGGTAGAAGAATTGTCACGTCCCCATATAGATCCAAGATAGAGCGAAGAAAGAATTGATTCAAAGCAAACCGAACCGTCTAATTTTTATCTTCAATTATTCCAAGCAGTGGTGATAAACTTGAATAAGAATTAAAGTCTGAACCTAATAGAACTAGGCTAAACAAAGGTCGAACAAAGACATCAAAAATAGTGCAATAATACACGTTCATAATATAATTGTGCCAGAAGTATAATATAATAAATATATGACAAAGTAAAATACATCATAAAAACCTACTTTTCTGTAAGTCTCCCCCGAAAGAGAGGATCATTTGAAGTGAGTAGATTAACTTATTTAGGGATACAATTTTACATTCATGAACATATCAAATATAAAATATTTTATCAAACTAGATAGAAAACAGAAAATAGGGCAAATGTAAAAATAGTTCACCATAGTGTGATACATACATAAAATAGTTATTTACTGTATAACATGAAAAATTTAATAAAAATGAAATCACTCACATATTTTGGACACAACATGTCATAGATGTATACAATAACAATGATGATACTCAGCAATCGCAAAAGTTACAAACAACTCTGATCAGGCTTAGAATTTTGTACCCATAGACACGACATGTATAGCTATTTCATTACTCTAGTTCACTAACAAATAGATTCTCAAACGGTTAAATGTGCGTAATAAAAAGTGACTACACATAGATCAATTAAAATTTTTTTACACGACCAAGTTGATCAAAAAATAATGTGTATGCTGACGATACATTAAAAAAAAAAAGACACCATTTTATAGGATATAACTCAAAATAAGCGTTTATGAAAACAATGCCATGTTGCACATAAAAATAAATTTCTATTTCAAAGTGAGTCTACTAAAGCTAAAGCCGAATATCAATAATCAAGGAAGCCTAATAAGGTATAAATTCAAATAATATTCCAATTCCTGGTAACCATTCATAATACCACAATTAGAACAAAAAATTGGATTCTCACACTTTCACGTCTTAATTTTTAGGATAATAATAAAAATGATAAGAACAAAGAGGCTAAAAAGCCCAATTTATTTAACCCAAAAGTAACTCTAAGTCGTGACTTGGCCCTACTGAGCGGCGATTTAGCATATCTCTAAGCTGCAACTGGCTTTTTTTATTTTCCGACGCTTTACATCTATTTTTCGCCTAACATCCCGCCAGATTTCCAATAATTTCGACGCCAAGGTTTCCCAGATTATCAAGACACACCAAACTTACGTCAAAATATAACTCTCATTTATAAAATTTTAGTTTTTAAAACCTGATTCCTATCCTTGTACCAAATCAATGAAACCGACCACAAATATATAAGAAAGTTTCTAATTTCCAATGTTCCTTTGAAGATCGAAACCGCAATAAAGTCAACCTCGATCTTTCCATCCAAAGTCTCTGTAATTTTTCTCTGAAATCAAAATTCTCACTAAAATCCAAAATTTGCTATTAATTTCTCAAAAAAAAAAAAAAAAAACCATCAATTTTTCTTACCTATGCAAGACCTAGGCTTCAATTTCAATTCCTCCAGCAAAACTCAACAATTGATCTTTCTTTCTCTAATTACCACATTCCATGATTAAAGATTCTATTAGAAATCGAACGCTAATCGAAAAAAGAAAATACGATGTAGAACACTAGATTTACGTTTGAAAAACTCTTTCAGAAAAAACACGGGCAGATGATAATATCACTATGAAGATCGAAATATAACCGCGAGTTTTGTGACTCTATCTTACATGAATTTATAGAGAAAATGAAATTCTAATGAGATTCCCAACGTGGGTATAACCGGCCTGACTCAGATAGAATTTGGGTTATACTAAAATCTAACAAATCTCTACTTTAACATGAATTCTATCAAAGAGATCCATAGCGCATGCTCGTCAGCCTGACCCAACAAAAACGAATTCAAAACTCTAAATTCTAACACTCTCCAACTCGAAACAAATTTTGATGCAATGAACTAGTTTTCAAATCTTCAAATTTTTCTCTTCCACAAAGGTCTCTGGTGGGCCAATTTAGCAACTGATATTGATCATGTATAAAAATATTTAAACCAAGATGATGATATCTTCTAATCCAACAAAGCATTATCTAAATCTATGCGAGCATATCTCGCCTTTTGACTTGTCATATCAAATGTGTTTTTCAAATCCTTTGTAATTCCACTAACGTTATTCTACCATAATGAAATATCGAATTTTGACTAAAAAGTAGAAGATCTATTTTAAAAATATCATCGCTTTTAAAAAACACATTTTCCCACAAAATATATGACCCAAAATCACTAGATTCAATAAAATATTTATTATTTAATTGAAGCAAAAAATCATGGATATCAAAAAATTTCAAAAAATATCCCCAAAATTCACATATTTTTTGTGCTGACAAATCAGCCTCAAAATCAAATCAAATCTAATCGCCAAATAATTGCAGATATCACAAATCAAATCTAATTTGAATTTCAAATGAAAACAATTTTCAATATTGAGATATTTTCGCAATTCAAAACCTACCATAAATCATCAAATTTAATTGTTCAAAAATCTTAAGGATTTTCAACATTTTTTTTATCTTTAGCAAAAATTTAACTTTGCAAAAGACACTCTCGCAAAAAAACCCCAATCAAAACGGCTTGACAACCAGAATAAAGAAAGGTGATGCAGATCTATGGTGACTAACAATCAATACCCTCCGACAACAACTTGTTGCTCGGAGGGACCACAACTCTTGCAAACTCAAAACAAGAAAAAATTAGAGCTTTCACGATAGAAAGAGCAACAATTTTTTTTGGCAGATGGACGGAAGAGAAGAACAAATCTTCATGAACAAGACAAATGGTAGGGGGAACACGTTTCCCTGTTTGTTTCTTTTTTTTTTTCCCAAAAATTGTAATTTTTTGAAAATTTACAAAAACCTTATTTGATGTCAAATGACCTGAGAGAATTTATCTTTCGACAAATTTCAAAACCCATATTATGTATTCTCTCTCCCAACTAGGATCATATACCATTTGTTAGAAATAAGACGTTAATCGGAAAGAGAAAATACGATGTGAGACAACAGATTTACGTAGAAAAACTTGTTTGAGAAAAAAAAAGGATAACATCACTATGAATATCGAAATTGTAACACCCGGATTTTTGGGTTTTCGGATTTTCCCTTATACATGGGCATTTTCGTAAAAATAGCAAATTAAACATGTTTTACGAATGAAAAGTTTCATTAGAACCCTGGTGATAAATTAGAATATTTGGTGAAATAAGGAATTGCGGAAAAACCAAATCGATAGGTTAATTAACGAATTAAGTAAAAGATTAAGTAAAAAGGGCAAAAGAGTAATTTGACAAGTTAATATAATGAGACATTAAAACCTCCTTCTTCCTTCCCACAATTCACGATTTCCTTTCCCCTCCAAAGAACCTTTTTCTCCCTTCTGGCAATTTCCACTCTTCCATGGCGGTTTCTTCATTTGGCCGACGACGGCCCCTTTCCGGTGAATTTTCTTCCTCTGTTCTCTTCCACAATCAAACCTAGGTAAGAATCTAAGCATTCTAAAGTTTAGTTTTCGGTTTTGAGGTCAAAATTAGTTAGGGTTTGAGTTAGGTTTTGAAGAAATATATCGTTTAGGTTAGAAATTATTAGTTTTATGAAATTGATGGTTATTAATGATGAATTTATGATGGTTGTTGTTAGATTAGGTTGAAAATGGAAAGTTAGGTTAAACTTGGAGGTTAAATGATGTAAATTCCATTGAAGGCTTGTTGGGGAATTGGTGAGCATAATGTGCTCGATAAATTGCCCGAAAGACGTAGATATAAGTTTTAGAGAAATTTCCCTTAAGCAGGAGTTTCGTTTAGCTTTGAAGTTCAATTATTTAGGGCCAAATTCTCATAATGGTAATTGTGGAATGTCCTAGGTGAACGAAGCTTACAGACGGTACGCGGCTCGCTAAGGACGCCAGGTAAGTCTTCGTGCTTGTTTGGCCGATTGGCCTACACCGTAAGTCGAGTTCGTCGTTGAGGATTTTGGTGCTATGTACTTTTATATGCTTTGGTTGGGTAGTTTAGGGTTAGTTGTTTTTATAAGTTATGCTTGCGATGTTTTGATGGTATCCACGTTGTATGTTTATATTATGTCATTTACTGTACATGCATCACGCTCTTTCAAAATAGCATGAAAATGGATTTCTACACGTGTTTAAAAAAAGAAATGAATTAAAGAAACGAATGTACGTAATCTGGTCACGACGGGGTGGGGTTCAGACATGGCTGTTTACGGATGGAAGCATGTTTTCCCCCCGATAGATGGAAAGGGCTGTCTAACCGCCAGACGTGCCCTCTCCATCTGGTGAGAGTTAGACCTCGGTGACGTTCTGTTCTGTAATGAAACGATGAAAATGTCTGCATGATTTATGAACCGCATATGCACAGTATGCATTTGCATTTACGAAGCTTACTGAGTCTTTAGCTCATAGTTGTCTTTATGGTGTAGGTGATATCGATAAAGGTGATGATGAGATTCTTCCACCCGAAACTTGATCTGGTTGAAGAAGAATGCCCGTGGGAGTGCGTTGGGTAGTCGGTGCGTATTTTGACCCGTGGGGATGTAAGTAAGTGTTTTGAGGGTTTTTAGGTTGTTTTGGGCTGATGGTAAACTAGATAGGAGAATTGTATAGTTGAGACGTTTTAGGATGTTTGGTATCTGGATAGTAGATAAATTGATGTATTGATGTTTTGGTAAACTCAATTTATAAAATGTTTTGCTAAGCCTTTATTTGGATTTTTTTTATGGAAATTGAATGTATAGAGATGAAGTGTTATTTTGATGTTTTCTAGAAGTTCTGGGTGAATGGTGTGTAGGTAGAGGGGAAAGAATATGAAGGCAGCTCTCTGGATAAAATCCAGAGAGCTAGCCGATCGATCGCCAAGAAAGGGTGATTGATCGGGTAACGAATGGTTTAGAGTCGGGGTTCTATAAATTTTTGGTGATAGTTCAAAGTATGGATGTCGTCCAAAGTATGAATGTCGTCCAAAATAGTTGTCTAAAGTGGCAGAGATTCTTATAAGTTTCGGTTAAGTGTTTCTGTGAGAAAGTCATCGTCCGAAGTCATCGACCATTTATAGTGAAGGTTTCGGTCAAAGTCATTGTCCATTTATAGTAGAGGTTTCAGTCAAAGTCATCGACCAGTTATAGTGAAGGTTTCGGTCGAAGTCATCGACCATTTATAGCAAAGTGTACGGTCGAAAACATTGACCGATATCATTACAGAAGCCACGTCGATCGAACTATACAGAGACCACGTCAACCAAATATTAAGTGTTCTAGTATAGACATCAACCGATTAGAAGGAATGATTCCTAGTAAGTTTAGGACGTCGACCCCCACTGTACCATTCGTCCAAACTCGATAGAAAGTGCTGTCAACCTATATGGTTCCTTCGATGAAACCCGAGAGGAAATTCATTCCCGTTTGCTTTATAGTCATCGACCGATTTCTTTATAGAAGCCACGTCGACCCCTACTGTACCATTCGTCCAAACCCGATAGAGAGAATTAGCTACCCCTACTGTTTAAATTGATGAAACCCGAGAGGAAAAAACTTAATTCTCTGCCTGTCTTTATTGTTTTAGCATTGACGCCTAAGTTTAAATTTTACTGGGGTTTCCACAATTAGATAGACTTCCGCTAAATGAGTTAATTGATTTTAAATGAGAAGACTAAATGAATGAAATGGATTAGATGAAAAGTTCAAAATTTTTATGCCATTTATAGGCTTAATATTTTGGGTAAATTAAGGGTCGTTACAATTATGGTATCAGAGCCCCCGAGTTTTAAAATCGGTTCTGTAGATTGCTCGACTGCGCATGCCACTACACGGACATACTTCTTCAACTGTAAGTACGTTTATAAGCTTTCTTTGATTTCAATTTTTTTAGAATTATTGTTATAATTTTATAGGATTACAAATGGTACGTAGTGGAAATGGTAGGGATGAAAGGGGCGACACCGTAGATCATGTAGCGCCCCTAATTTCCCATAACACTATTCCTAGGGTTCCAATAAAACTTTCTGTTCACAAAACGAACTTAATTTACTATATTTACAGAAATGCCACTATACATTGGAATTTCAAAAACCCGTAAAACTGGGTGTTACATTTCATCCACCTTAATTAAAATTTTTTCTTCAAAATTTAACTTAACTTATAATCCTTGACATTATTGCCTCATGTCTTGCGGTCTTATTTTTATACTTCAACTTACAGTCTCTCTGTTCTTTTCGGGTCTCTTCCTTCCATCTCTCCAAAAATCAAATTTTCTCTTTAAGAACTTAAATCCTGTCACACTTAGGGTCAATCCCTATAGTTCCAAGCCAAATTCTCTTATAACCGGATGACGCAACATTAGCCTCCTGACCACATCCACTGCGTTCAATTTGACTAACCACGTCCTTGGTTATGTATTGGATACTATCGAACTCTAAGTCTCCAATTCAAGACTTTATGTAGTTATACCTTCACGTAATACTTATACTTAAGTTTCTTAACATTGCTCGGGTTTGACTAAAATTTAAAGATTTCTACATACTTGTTGGTTGTAACCCAACTTCTGCATAAATTCATCGACTCTGTCCGTAGTCGGAATGCATGTCAGCTCAAGTTTCCACACTTTCTCTAGTAATAATCCTTCTTAACCACTCTATCAATAGTATCCCTTGGTCACCTACCATCTTGGGCAACTCGCTGATTGTTGGCGACTATTTCAGTGTAGATTTCTCAACTAAGTTCCCATTGCTATACCTCACAAACCATATCATCAAAATTACCTCAAGTTTTCAACGAGTCCAACTGGGAACTAAAGTCTCTATTATTTTAAGATCCTGGTTCCCTTGTGAACAGGATTCTACAACATCACATTTCATCCTAAACTACATTAATGAGCCTTCTTGCTATGCTCTTAACTGAAATTCTTATACTCTCTACATTATTCTCATTTGTCTAACTTAAATCCTTATTAACTCCGAGTATAGTCAGTTCCCTAAGTCTTGCCATTGATTTGCTCTAAACCATTCATTTTAATCTTGAGTCCTTTATGTATTCATCGGCCTCGACTTGGTTAGACACGAGTTGAACCTCTGTAACTTTTCTAACATAGTCTTACTTCTAAGTTTACTCAAATGGTTTCCGTGCCAATCCTCATTCTCTTTATTCTATGAATCGCAAATTTCACTAATCGCATGCCATTAAACACTGATCTAACTTCCAATCTTAACCTTTCCAACTAGGCACCTTATTGTTTAATCACTCATACATCCATTGACTTCACTTAGTCAATCATCACTTAAACTCTCAAACTCCTTCCCTTTTTAATCTAACTAATTTCCTTCACTTATCCTTAAGCTTACATATCATTACTTCCATTTTGGAGGTAATCTAAGATTGCAGGTCTCGAGTATCACCTCGCACATGACTTTAACTCTCTAATGTCTTGAAACTCACTAACTTCCAACTTCACGCATATCCAAAACATACAACCTTTTTTTTTTATTTACGATGCACCCTTATCCGCTTAATCACACTAATAGTATTCCTTCTAATAGTAACTAAATTCTAAGTGTTTCCATATCGTCCTGTATTCAACCTACAGTCTTCTCGTCGAGGTTCACCTAGGAAACCCTCTTTACCTAGCTTCGACTATTCTCTTGCCTCTCTATTCTAATGTTCTTCATTCCATTAACTGTTGAGATAAAACCATACAACTGAAGGTCTGGCCTCATCATCAATGTCACCACGCTCAATGAAGGCAAATACTTTCGGGGAAACCCTCTTCTGATCGGTAACCGTTCTTGGACAATTATGGGCATAGTGGCCTACCTCACCACATCTAAAACATCGGTCTGTCCCCAATCTACAAGCACCAAAATGGGCCTTCTGGCACTTCCGGCATACAGGCCTCTCAGTAGATTCTTGGATTTGCTTTCCTCTTCCCTGGTCGCCCTTTTCGTTATAAGGCCTCTTAACGCCTCCATGTTGCTATTGTTGTTGCTATTGTTGTTGCCCTCTTGGCTGCCAGCCCTCGTTCTGAGGTCGAGGCTGGATCTCCCGAAAGAACCCCCTAGCAGGCTCCCTCGGTTTTACACAAGTCTATTCGGCCACCTCAAACTCAAGAGTCCTGGCCACAATCTCAGCATAGGGTACATTCCGCACTCCCGATATAATGACGCTCTTCTGGATCTCTGGATCTAGCCCTTGCATAAAACGACACACCTTATCCTCGTTATCACTCATCATGCGTGGTGCGAACCGAGATAGAGCCTCAAACCTCCTAATATATTCAGCAACTGAACTAGTCTGCCATAACTACATGAACTCCATCATCTTAGTCTCCCGTACTGTACGGCTGAAGTACTTGTCGTAAAACACCGTTCTAAACTGTTCCCAACTCATCGTTGCCACATCTGTGGTCGCCTTGATAGTGTCCCACCAAAACCGGGCATCGGAGGCTAAGTGAAAAGTGGCGCACATAACTTTCTCCTCATCCTCAATCCTTGCATATGCCAGCATGTCTGCCATGGTCTGAACCCACTCCTCAGCAATAGAAGGGTCCGAAGATTGTCCATTAAATATTGGAGGTCGAAGCCTTTGAAACCTTTCCATACCATGGTTACTTGGAGCCACCACCTCCTGAGTTCTAAGGCCTTCCCGGTTAATTAGCGTGTCAAGCTGTTGAGACTATCTTTCAATATGCTGAGCCTGTCGTTCTAGGTGTTGGGACTGTTGGGCAATGAATTCTCTAAGTTGGTCTATCGTATCATCTCATTCATCTCTATCATTACCTCTACGCACCATTTTGTAAACCTAGACAATAACTCTAAGAAACAAAAACAAACAAATCTTAAAAACGTATTTACAGTTGAAGAAGCATGTCCGTGTAGTGGCTTGCGCAGTCGAGCAGTCTACAGAACCGATTTTAACCCATAACACTATTCCTAGGGTTCTAATAAAACTTTCCGTTCACAAAATGAACTTAATTTACTATATTTACAAAAATGCCACTATACATTGGAATTCCAAAAACCCGTAAAACCGGGTGTTACAGATCAACTTAGGGAGTTCATTGCCTAACAATCCCAACACATTGACCTACAAGCGCATCTTATATATAGGCAATCTCGTCAGCTTGAGATGTTGACAGACCGAGAAAACCCTAGGATCCAAGGAGTGGTCGCTCCCAATAACCACGGTACGAAGAGGAAGGACAAGAAAGAAATCGAACAAAGCCGACAAAAGCATGTACGAGGAACTTCTCGGAAACCTCTCTGTCCTGAATGCCAGAAAGAGCACTATGGCAATTGTAGATTAGGCACAAATAAGTGCTTTCGATGTGGAGTGATTGGCCACTATGTTAAAGATTGCTCGAAACTGGGCAGAGATCAGAAAAAGGTTACACCGATGATAATTTCCCTGATCAAAGGCGAGGACACAGCCCAACCATCAGTTGTTTCAGGTATTGATTTATCTTAATGGTTAATGGAATGAAAAATATTAGAATAGAGGCGTAATTTAGAGTGAAGATTAATGGTAATATTGGTATGATAGATTGAAATAGGCTTGAGAGGTAAGAGAGGTAAGAGAATAGTGGAAGGTGGGTAAGAAGGGTTCCTAGGCGAACCTCGGCGAGAAAGTAGTAGGTTAAATACAAGACGATATAGACCTTACAAAAAGAGAGTTATGTGTTAATATGATTAGCCTAACTTAACCACAGGAAGTTGTGCGCTTAGAGTTTAGTTACCATTGGAGGAAATACAATTTACGAGATGTAGGATTTTAATAGATAGAAACTGGACCATAGGCGACAAACCCATGGAATTTTAAAGTGCGATGAATTAAAGGGAAATTTGAAGCTTAGAGGTAAGATTTACTAAAGGATACTCTAGATTGTCAAGATACCATTAGTGCGTATAAGTAAATAAGAAAATATAGCAGAGACTTGAATATCCTAGATCCATGAGAAGTTGGGAGTAACTAGACAAGGGTAGCACTCAAGAGTTTAGTTTAAGTAGATTGTCAAGAGGGTATGCAATGCGTTGATTTCTTTCAAAAAGGGGGTGAAAGATCGATACAGCGTTGTAGAGGAGAGATGTAAGTGATTGTAAAGGAGTGTTCGTATCGACCGATGTCGATGAAGAAAATAAGGGAATTTACTCGGAGTTGGAAAGTTAACAAATCCCGAGATGATAAAGGACCAAGGTTATACAGAAGGTAATACTCGAGTTACAAAAATTGGTTGATCTCCAGGAAATAAAAGTCATATGGAAGGACTAGCCAATAAAGGACGATTACCAATTCGTGAAAAGATTTTGACCAACATGCTATAGGGGGAGACTTAAAGAAATTAAGAGTGATCAGGAAGTAGATACGTCAGACTTGTGATGTTACTCGATCAAAGGATATGGAGCAAAAATATAAGAGTTGGAAAGAACTTAAAAACCTAAACGTATTAACCAATGAGAGAAAAGTTTAGCACTTGAAACTGGAGGTTGTGCTTAGGGGTTTAAAGCAACTAGTATGACCATAGAAGGGATGACAATTCAACCAAAGTTAGTCTATAGTTGGTATAGTTTAAGTTAGGAACCACAAACGTGAGGCTTACCTCTGGAATGGAAGTAGGAATATCAGTGTTCGGGAGACTCGGAGGGTAAACCTTAATCAAGAGATGATTCTAAATTAGTGGAGAATAAAAGGGCAAGATTCGAGAATTTAGGAGGTTTGGATCAAGGGTGTAAACTTATTTACAACAAGTTTGAAAACAAGAAGATCATTGGATGAATCGTCGCACTGGAACCAAGTAGAATACTTAGAACCCGACTAGGAGGAACAAAAGAGGGTAGACCATTTAGAGACTTCGAAGAAATCCTTGTGCAACGTTAGGGATGAGTGCAGGGGATTGTTAGATTAAATGAAGGGTTAAGATTGGAAGTCTGGTATAGGGTTTAACGTCATGCGATTTGTGAAATTAACGATTTATCGAATAAGAAGAACGGGAAATTTCACAGAAGCTATTAAGTAAACTTAGAGACGAGGTTAAGTTAGAAAATTTCAGCGGTTCGACTCGTATTAGACAAGTCGATACCAATAAATACGCAAATGACATGAGGTTAGAATGAATAGTTTGGAGTATATCAATGGCAAAACTTGGGGATTTGACTGTGCCCAAAGTTAATAAAGATTTAAGTTAGGCAATAGGCATAATGTAGATAGAACGAAGATTCCAATTAAGGGCATAACGAGTGAGCTCATTAAGGTGGCTTAGAATAAAAGTGATGTTTAAAGAATCTTGCCTATAAAGAAACCAGGATCTTAAGAGAATAGTGACTTTAACTCCCAATTGGACTTGTTGAGGCCTTAAGTCATATGTTAGTTGGGAAGCCCACATAAGAATAACTATTAAAATTGGTAAGGTGCTCAATGAAGTGTGCAACTTTGGATACTGTTGATAAAATAGTTATGAGGGACTAATACTAAAGAAAATGTATAAACTTGAGTTGGCGTGCATTCCGACTATGGACGGAGTCGATAAATTTGCGAAGGAGTTTGGGTTACAGCCTAGGAGTTGAAAGAAAATTTTTAAACGATATTCGATCTAACTGACGTTAGGAAGTTTGGACATAGATGCGATCTAAAGGAATAGTTAAAGGAAACTTCGAAGTTGCTTCATTAGGAAATTGAGGACTTGAATTAGGCTTTAATCGGGGAGCCTGAATATAAGGCCAAATTAGAAGGGTAAGGAAGTTTAACTTATGGACGATTAAGTGGAAGCTAACATGTGTGTAAATTATTTATGTGCATGTAAATGCAGTTGAGTTATTCAGATCGGAGACGTAGGGATTGCTAGCACGCGATGCATAACCAAGGACTCGATTAATTAAATCAAACGCAATGGAGGTGGTCAGGAGGCTAACGTTGCGTCAATTGGTTTTAGGGATTTTGGTTGAGAACCATAGAGATTGACCCTAAGTATGGATAGGATAAAAGTTCTTAAGGGAAATCCAATTAGATTTGAGACGGAGGAAAGGTACTCGAAAAGAACAGGGCGATTGTAAGTCGAAGTATAAGGCTGCGAGGCGTGAGACGATGATATCATGGACTACAAGCTAAGTCAAATTTTGAGGACAAAATTTTAATTAAGGTGGGTGGAATGTAACACCCGGATTTTTGGGTTTTCGGATTTTCCCCTATATATGGGCATTTTTGTAAAAATAGCAAATTAAACCTGTTTTACAAACGGAAAGTTTCATTAGAACCCTGGTGATAAATTAGAATATTTGGTGAAATAAGGAATTTCGGAGAAACCAAATCGATAGGTTAATTAACGAATTAAGTAAAGAATTAAGTAAAAAGGGTAAAAGAGTAATTTGACAAGTAAATATAATGAGACATTAAAACCTCCTTTTTCCTTCCCACAATTCACGATTTCCTTTCCCCTCCAGAGAACCCTTTTCTCCCTTCTGGCGATTTCCACTCTTCCACGGCAGTTTCTTCATTTGGCCGATGACGGCCCCTCTCCGGTGAATTTTCTTCTTCCGTTCTCTTCCACAATCAAACCTAGGTAAGAATCTAAGCATTCTAAAGTTTAGTTTTCGGTTTTGAGGTCGAAATTAGTTAAGGTTTGAGTTAGGTTTTGAAGAAATATATCGTTTAGGTTAGAAATTGTTAGAAATTGTTAGCAACTGTAATGAAACAATGAAAATGTTTGCATTATTTATGAACCGCATATGCACAGCATGCATTTGCATTTACGAAGCTTACTGAGCCTTTAGCTCATAGTTGTCTTTATGGTGTAGGTGATATCAATACAGGTGAGGATGAGATTCTTCCACCCAAAGCTTGATCTGGTTGAAGAAGAATGCCCGTGGGAGTGCGTTGGATAGTCGGTGCGTATTTTGACCCGTGAGGATGTAAGTAAGTGTTTTGAGGGTTTTCGGGTTGTTTTGGGCTGATGGTGAACTAGATAGGAGAATTTTATAGTTGAGACGTTTTAGGATATTTGGTATCTGGATAGTAGATAAATTGATATATTGATGTTTTGGTAAACTCAATTTATAAAATGTTTTGCTAAGCCTTTATTTGGATTTTTTTATGGAAATTGAATGTATAGAGATGAAGTGTTATTTTGATATTTTCTAGAAGTTCTTGGTGAATGGTGTGTAGGTACAGGGGAAAGAATATGAAGGCAGCTCTCTGGACAAAATCCAGAGAGCTAGCCGATCGATCGCCAAGAAGAGGCGATCGATCGGGTAACGCATGGTTTAGAGTCAGGGTTCTATAAGTTTTTGGTGGTAGTCTAAAGTATGGATGTCGTCCAAAATAGTTGTCTAAAGTGGCAGGGATTCTTATAAGTTTCGGTTAAGTATTTATGTGAGTCATCGTCCGAAGTCATCGACCATTTATAGTGAAGGTTTCGATCGAAGTCATCGTCCATTTATAGTGAAGGTTTCAGTCGAAGTCATCGACCAGTTATAGTGAAGGTTTCGGTCGAAGTCATCGACCATTTATAGCGAAGTGTACGGTCGAAAACATCGACCGATATCATTACAAAAGCCACGTCGACCAAAATATACAGAGACCACGTCGACCAAATATTAAGTGTTCCAGTATGGACATCAACCGATTAGAAGGAATGATTCCTAGTAAGTTTAGGACGTTGACCCCCACTGTACCATTCGTCCAAACCCGATAGAAAGAGCTGTCAACCTATACGGTTCCTTCGATGAAACCCGAGAGGAAATTCATTCCCGTCTGCTTTATAGTCATCGACCGATTTCTTTATAGAAGCCACGTCGACCCCTACTGTACCATTCGTCCAAACCCGATAGAGATAATTAGCTACTCCTACTGTTTAAATTGAAGAAACCCGAGAGGAAAAAACTTAATTCTCTGCCTGTTTTTATTGTTTTAGCATTGACGCCTAAGTTTAAATTTTACTAGGGTTTCCACAATTAGATAGACTTCCGTTGAATGAGTTAATTGATTTTAAATGAGAAGACTAAATGAATGAAATGGATTAGATGAAAAGTTCAAAATTTTTATGCCATTTATAGGCTTAATATTTTGGGTAAATTAAGGGTCGTTACAGAAATATAACTGTGAGTTTTGCGACTTTAACTTACATGAATTTATATAAAAAAAAAATCACAATGAGATTTTCAACGTGAGTCTAACTGACCTATTGCTGATAGAATTCATGTCACACTAAAATCTAATAGATTTGAAATATTTGATAGAATAAAAGGAAGATTTATGAATTCTGCTTACCGTCCGTTTTCGGAGAAAATCAACACGTTACTAAGTCGATAATCTATCTAATGTCGTTTCCTTCATTCTCTTTGCTCACAGTTTTTTTTTTTCTGAAAAGATATTTCCAAGTAAAACTATGTCTTACTTTTGCATTTTTCTTTTTCAGTTATTGTTTGATTTCTAACATTTAATATGATAAAGCTACATATCATATTCTCTAAACTGATTAATAGGATAAATTTATAAGAGAAATGTAATCTAATATTAGATAAAATATAGTAAGTCATTTGTAAACAATAATAGATACCATTGTAGTCAACTAGTAATTTATTTTTAATATTTCGATCCATTTTCTTAGATCATATCAAAAGTAATAACTCATATATGAGATGATTCATGAATTTAGACTAGATCTATGGGATAGAGAGTTGTTATTGAAGGATTCCATTGGCGTGCATCGAGTAGGAATTGAATTCCTATTTTCTTTTGTTATTTATAGGCGAACGACGAGACACACATGGAAAAACACATTACAGTACTTGTATGCTTCTAGCTGGTCTCTTATTAAAAATGAGAGTATATGGATTAGTTTGGATCAATATGGAATTATTATCCTACGATCATTCTATATTTTTAGCCGAGGTTTTTCTATTTTCCTCTTTTGAATTTTTTTTCTTTTTCATTTTTATCTCATCATGGTTTTATAATGCATCTTCTATTAATATAAAAGTAGATTCTAACTTACTCTTTACATTGCTTGATCAAAAAATTTTATTTACATTTTCCCAATGTCGTTTTGATTGATTTGTTTAATAAGTTAGACTATGTAGTTCGAGGTTCACTGTCCCCCTCACTCATTCTTGATCTCGCTCAACCCTACAAAGACTCGATGACCTGTCAATTCTAGATCGAATTGTACAAGTTGGTTATATCTCAAGTGATATATCATTGTATTCTATAAAAAGATTAGGTGTTCTCTTAACATTATTCTAAAAGAATGTAATGCTTATCGATTAATTGATGATCATATAATATAGATTACTTGTATGCCAAATATGTTTTATGAAGAATCAACTAACTATGATCATATTTTCAATGTCGATATTGAAATCCGATGCTCAAAACATAGTCTTTACTTACACTACGAATAAATGAAAAAAGTGAGGGACCTATGAAAATTGCTCTTCTTTTTTCCCTTTATTCTCCTCCATCTCTTTCTTACCCTTTTCAGCACAATTAAATCACCATGTATTTGAAAATTTTGTTTATTGTATTAAAAAAGAATACACCATCATAATACAACCAACAAAAAGACAAACAAGAAGATAGACATTAGAGCATGACCAAACGATTTCATACGAAATTTCGAGAATGAATTACGAAATGAAGAGATCAATAAGTTAGAGAATGCATGATTCTAGTGGATTGATGCACACTTATGCTGATCCCGAAATTTAAACAAGAAACGAATAAATTTGTCGGATGATATCAATAATGCATCACAAACTAGAATTTAAAATCAAAATTAAAAAAAAAGGAGAAAAAAAGGTGTAAGAGAATGTTGAGATGGAGATATGGAGCATGTGACTGGAGGAAGCTTTAGGCAATTCATAAATGGTCCAAAAAATCAAGTTGGATAGGGTGGGTGTCCTTTGTTTGGGTCTATAATTGTCATACATGTGGATTGGATTAAAAGCTTACGTCAAAACCAAAATATTGATTTTGCGGGGACACATTCCCTATTTTTATGGGCTAAAAAAGAGCCTTGACTGCACCAAAATCGAGGTTTTGGCATATGTTTTTGAGTTTGACCACCATTATGATGAGGACCACGTCAAAATCTGATGTTTTGATCCATCATCCGTCAGATGCTCTTCCTACCGTTTGATCCATTATCTATAACTAACCCCAAAACACTTGATGTGTTTCAAATTTTGAAATCACATGGTCGTGTTATGTATGGTTTATATTTGAATAAAGTGATTATGCTACTCGTGGTAATAATTCCTGTCTACCTTTTTTTTTCATCTTAGATTTAAATAAAGCTTAGAATAACCGATAATTTATCAGGAGTACAACCTAGAAAAAGTCTGCAGGGGAAATACCAGAGAAACAATATGACCTTGTGACTCGATGTATTCGAATGGTTTGTAATAGAAATATTAACGAGACACATTTGAGGTGCTTTTTTTACTATAATGACCAATAGATAATAAGGCGATAAATATAATACAACAATAGAAAAAGGGTGGCCTCAGTGTGACCTAATTTCATCTTCCAGACATTTTGTTAACAAGACAGTAAATTTCGCTATAACATCATATTTTTAGTGAAATAAAATATTCATTGCTTTGGGATCATCGTAGATGGTTGTTCTAATTCAATAATTTTTGCAAAAATCTATATAGTAGCAGTGATTAAACTGTTCTTATTCTATATAAGAACAGTTTACTTATCGGGATAGGAACGATAGGTTATGACCATATGATTGAGGATTTATATATGTATGTTTATTTATCTATATATATATATAATGAATGAATGTTCCACGACATTTAGCAAAAGAATTATCAAAAGAATAATAAAGCTTAGATCAAGGTACAAATGGAACCAAAATTTGGAGGATGTCAAGCTTTCTTTTTCATCCTTTGATTCATCCTTGAGATCGTTCGATAAACCATTAAAATCTTCATCTTGACGATACGGTGTGGGTTTTCAAAATAGTATTAAGTTTGAGAATAAAGAAAAATTAGGATATCTAGTTCATGATATTGATGGACTGAATCATTTTTCTCTATCATTAACTTTAGATTTATAGAGCTATATTCTCTGTTTTAATGTCTGGGAATAACCAAACGCTCTTAGAATGTTTTGGTTTGGAGTAGACAGAAAGAAATAATTTTCCGAATAAACTTTATACCATTTCTGAGTAAAGCATTAATTCAACTTTGAAAGATGAAATCGTCTGGAAATAAAATATACAGAGAGAGATGTATGATCATTAAAGCGTTAATCTTTTGGGTTTTGAAATGTGATTGGATTGTTTAAAAGTTTGACAAGTCCTGCATACAAGTAGAGAGCATGTGAAAGTTTCAGACGAAATCTAAACTTTAAAACACAAAAACAAACCCTAATTGGAAAAAGGAACCTACAAAAGCAAAAACTTGATTATGATTAGGGTTTTCTATGAGGAAGAAGAAGAAGATGAAGGGCGTCGGTTTTCACGATGAGAATATATCCTTTGCTTGTAGGAAGAGGATGATTGGGTCCCACTTATTTCTGGGTCCTGCTTGTTGAGTGCTCTTTCGGTATGCCCTCTTTATCGAGGATCCAAATATTCTCATGCTGCTGTCACGTCCAAAATACTGACATCACCAAATCAGAACCGTTGGTTACCCAGATGAGATCTAATCAAGCTGATGTAAGTTGTGGGGCCACATTTCAGACAATAGACAGACAGAGTTGGGCGTTGGGACCCACTAAATGTTAAGACTGACGGTGCATAGTCGTAGACTCCCTCTCTCTCTCTCTCTCTCTCTCTCTCTCTCTCTCTCTCAAACCAGCTTATTATAAGTAGAGGGGGAGTAGGTGAAATGGAGTGACTGAGAAGTGAGGGTGTTATCAAGGTGAAACAGTCTCTGCTGTTCCTTCTTCCATCGGTTTCAGATAGTTAGGTTTAATTTTAATGGGTTTTAGTGCACTGCAAGTCTGCATGGATTCTTCTGATTGGCTACAGGTAAATGTGCTTCATCCATGCATTTACATTCTTCTCTATTCTCACACTTTAGATAGTCGTACTACCTCTCCGTTATTGGCAGAATAATCTAGCCGAAATAAAGGATAAAAACAGTTTACAGACATTGGAGACACGCATTAGGTGAATTGTAATTAAGGATATAAGTAAGTATATAAAAGATTATATTATTCATCAGACTGAAGTATCAAATCTGATTATAGTAAATTTTAAATGATTCAGAGTACAATGCATGAAGAATCTGGGATGGATTCTTCGTCTCCATCGGGAGATATGTTGATGTGTTCAAGACCAATGATAGAGAGAAGGCTACGACCGCACCATGACCAACCTCTCAAATGTCCTCGATGCGACTCAACACACACTAAATTCTGCTACTACAACAACTACAGCCTCTCTCAGCCTAGGTACTTCTGCAAAACCTGTCGGAGATATTGGACAAAAGGAGGAACTCTCCGGAACATTCCGGTTGGCGGTGGCTGTAGAAAAAACAAGAAAGTTTCTTCCAAGAAACCCAATGGAAATGAGCCTCTCGTTTGTCAAAATCACCATGGTTCTTCCTCTCATAACCCAACTGATATTCACCTTTCATTTCCTGATCATCAGTTTCAGTTTTCTAACCTCAATAATTTGCTTGGAAACCCTAGTTTCGTGGAGACGAAGTTGATCAATGGTAGTAATTCTTACAGAAACAATGATTTCATGGGAAGTGCTGAAGTGGGTATGGTGGGTGAGGTTGGAGTTGGAGATATGAGTGTTCAACATCAAAATTTGCGTCAAAATTTTCATGGGTTTTGCTCGCCGTATGGAATCTCCATTGATGGAAATGGAAGCAATGGGGGAACTCATTTCGTGGACGCGTGTCAAAGGCTGCTGCTACCTTATCATGATCATGAAGTAAATGATTATCAAAATGGTGGGATTGATGTGAAACCAAATGCTAAGAGCTTAGCCCTTGATTGGCAAGAACAAGGCTGTTCAGATTCTGGAAAAGAGACTTTCAGTTACATAAATGGCTTTGCATCATCATGGAACACCATCGTTAACGGCTATGGACCTTCTGCAACCAATCCATTAGTTTAAGAAGAAGTCTACAAGAATACTCCTGATAACCGAGTTTGATCGAATATTTTAACTAATTATTATTTTGCATAAGAAAAATAGATTAATGAACAACTGGTATATCCGTACATCAGGTTAACCCTGATGCTTAAAAGAGGCACCATAGCATTACATTGAGTAATGGTTAAAGCTCCGAGCGCTTCATCAATGGCGTACTCTTGGCTATCAGGCTAGTACTTTAAGGGTACGTAGGAAAGGGTTGCTGTTATTTTATCAAAGGGAGTGAAAAAGAAGCTTCAAAGGGTCCAAAAACGGCTGCCTAACGTTGGAGTTGATTTTTATTCAGTGTTTTTTTTTTCTGAATTTGGCGTCTCTGTTGTTTTTGTTGGTAGGATTGGTGTAATGACCGAGGAAGATTTATTTGTGCCTGATGTAATCTAAAGAAGTGGAATTTAGAGCCTCCTAATCAGACATAGTTTTCTTTTGTTTCACGTCGTTTAGGGGGTAAGTGTGGTGTGATTATATAATTAGTCTAAACAAGTGTCTTGTTTCTAAAATAAAAATTAGTATTATTGAAAAATATAAATCCAAAGATGATTTTAAACAAGCTTTATTCAATTTGAGCCGTGCTTGGGTTGAATTATGAATTAATTTAGGTTTGACCGTAAAAGATGGATATTTTGAAACTAAATTCTCAAGGTCACTTTTGTAATTTTCAATTTTATTAAGTGACAATTAGGATTTAATGAAAATGGGTTTTCTGCCGGCAGGACCGAGATTCTAAGGGTGGGCATGACCGGACCAGAAACCAAGAATCGGATCGGACCTAAGGTTTTAGTCCGGTTTCGATTGGCCCTCCAAGGTATTCGATCCAGGATCGGTCATCCCACTAAAAATCTCGTCGGTTCCTGTCCGGTCCACAATCTGGATACTAAAATCCTAAAATCGGACCGGGAACCGGACCTTTCAAGTTCAGGCTTTTGATTTAGGGCTCGCGACGGTCACGGGTCACCCACTCTCTCAGAACTCTGAAGTTCAGTTACTAGTTAGGGCTCGCGATGTTCGCTCGCTATCAGAACTTAGAAGAGAAGACTCAGTTCGCCCTCGCCGTTCTACTTCGGTCACTCTTCAGTGTTCATTCTCGGAGTTAGCCCTCACGCACTCAGCACTACGCAGCAACTTTAGCTTAGTGCTTTGTGCTCACTGCTCAGTGCTCACTGCTCACTCATAGCACGTAACCACGCACGCAGGCACTGAGCAAACCTCAATCACCGTCTCCGTCGTCGTCGAAGCACTGCGCCTCTCAGTCTCTGCAGCCTGCGCACACCACCTTCGACCAACGCTCGACGATAAGAGGCAAAAGGTGCGTTTCTGCATTTATTCATTACTATTTGACTGTTGCCGAAGGACTTCCCCATGTTTATTTATATCTAGGGGTTGATTTTGGTCCTTATATCACTGAATAATTATTTGTTGATTTGAATTACCTAAAATTTGGGTTATTGATCTGGGTTATTAATTTTTATACTGTAATGTAATTAGTTTATGTTGATAAATTTAGATCGATTAATGTGTTTATCTATTTATTGTTTTTTACTCCATGGTAGGATGAATACTCTTCATAGTAAAAATTCAGACGTGGAATAGAAAAGAACTAACTCTCTAGCTTGGATTCACTTCAGTAGGGTATCAAACATTGATTCAGCTAAATGTTTATCTCTAGTGTTTAACTAATGTCTCTTCAATATTTTGCATTTTATAGATTTCGCTGACTTTACCGATGAAAATTTTATAGAAGAATTTATTTAAGAGAGTGAAATTTGTGAAGATAGGAATCAAATTGTGTCGGTAGTGATGAACTTATAATAAAATGGGTATCTAAAAATTAAAATAAATTTCCACTTCCCTTCATTAGGGGTTTCACGAATTTGTCAATGTGGTAGGGTAAGGTTGGGTGCCCATTCAATTTAAAAATTAAAATTAAAATTAATATTATGAAAATATAAAAATTCAATGTTGAATTTGGATTTATTTTCTTCACATTGAGTTAGGTTTGTGCTAATCATAGGTTTTTTTTCCGGTTTTTTTCATACTTGTTGTTTCTGATTGTAACTGTAGTTTTGGTCTAATTCTGGCAACCGAGAATCGATTTTGGTCAATAATAAATACATCTGACATTAAAAATGTAAGTTTGAATTAAATAAAAACTAAATAAACGTAGAAAAAAGAATCAAATCAATAGTTAGATTTTAGTGTTTTATTTTATGTAAATTTCAATTAATAATTCAAAATATGTGTGGGTAATGTGTGTTAGCATCTGTGTATATTATATGTTTAGAATTGAGTTTTTGGCTTAAATTACATGATTTTAAGAGTAGAAATTTTATTTGTTTTCCTAATAATTGCATGCATTGTTTAAACCTCAACTAACTCATCTCAAATATACTTGCCAAAAATCATTCAGATAAATAATATAAATTAATGATATCAAGTAAATAAGTCAAACTCTCACGACATAAAAACATAATGTTACATAAAAAAATCATATAATCCGTAATATACTTAATTATGGTTGAATCCACTCTTGTTATTTTTGGCAATGTACAATCGTAGGTCATGACTATTCAGGACGTTGAATTTCCATTACAATGAGTGCAAGGATTGTCGCCGTTACAATTCAAGCTTATTCTATCGTCAACTTTATTCTCTTCAGATTTAGCTGTAATTTTAGAACTGTCTGCAGGATCATCCTCATTTTGCTTGGTATTAGCCGATGCAGAAGAGCCAATATAAGAGTCTTTCATGGAATCGACGAACTTATCCTGCACCGTTTCAGTAAAAGTATTAGAATTGTTATCGAAAACAATTCCATTAGAGTGGTTACTAACTGCAAACTGATTTCTTCCTCCACAACCAATTCTGCTTGTAGTTTCAACATCACTAATTGGGATTGGATCTGCATTCATAGGCGACAGGTTATATGGAACTATTGAACTTGATGAGCCATAATAATCTCCATATAGGGTTACAGAAGGACCTCCAGCTTCATGGATGTACGGGTAGTAATTATACTGGACTGGTAAACTACTATATGGCAAAGCATAGAAGGGAGGAAAGGGGTTGTAAAATGAAGAATAATAAGGGAAGTAATTAGAATAATAAACCGGATCGTAACTAGATGGCAAAAAATAATTAGAACAATAGAAAAGATTGTAAGAAGACGGCGAGGCTAATTGGAGACCAGAGGCTTCAGAAGTGTTTGTCTTTTTTTTATGACCAATGTAAGGCTCCGCCCTTTTTACCTCCACCATCTTCTCGTTCAGTGGAATAAATCTTAACGCAATAACCCTCTGTACAGCTTTGTCAGAATCAAAAGTTATAAATCCAAACCCTCTTGGTTTTCTATCTTCTTTCCTGTAAATAAGAACCACTTCTACAACTCTGCCAAATTTTTCAAAACATTGTTTGCATTCTTCTTCTGTTACTCCGGATGGTAAACCGCCAACAAAGATCCTTCGCTCTATGTATGGAACTGTACTACCACTTGGTAACATCGCCATCGTATCTCTCACACCAACGTGATCAAATACTAAGTGAGACATAACCTTTTATAAAAGAACCAAGTTGTTTCCTATTTGGATAAGGATTTAGTTTTGGGCTCAATTTTGAATAAAAATCATGTTTTTAAAAAGTATTAGATATTCAATTTGAATTGATTTTCTTAGATAACTGTACAAAGGTTATTCACACAATAATTAAATAATGGATGACGCCATTCAATAAAAAAATATATTTTTGAGTAAAAAAATATATTTTTGAGTAAAAAAATATATTTTTGAGTAAAAAAATATATTTTTGAGTAAAAAAATATATTTTTGAGTAAAAAAATATATTTTTGAGTAAAAAAATATATTTTTGAGTAAAAAAATATATTTTTGAGTAAAAAAATATATTTTTGAGTAAAAAAATATATTTTTGAGTAAAAAAATATATTTTTGAGTAAAAAAATATATTTTTGAGTAAAAAAATATATTTTTGAGTAAAAAAATATATTTTTGAGTAAAAAAATATATTTTTGAGTAAAAAAATATATTTTTGAGTAAAAAAATATATTTTTGAGTAAAAAAATATATTTTTGAGTAAAAAAATATATTTTTGAGTAAAAAAATATATTTTTGAGTAAAAAAATATATTTTTGAGTAAAAAAATATATTTTTGAGTAAAAAAATATATTTTTGAGTAAAAAAATATATTTTTGAGTAAAAAAATATATTTTTGAGTAAAAAAATATATTTTTGAGTAAAAAAATATATTTTTGAGTAAAAAAATATATTTTTGAGTAAAAAAATATATTTTTGAGTAAAAAAATATATTTTTGAGTAAAAAAATATATTTTTGAGTAAAAAAATATATTTTTGAGTAAAAAAATATATTTTTGAGTAAAAAAATATATTTTTGAGTAAAAAAATATATTTTTGAGTAAAAAAATATATTTTTGAGTAAAAAAATATATTTTTGAGTAAAAAAATATATTTTTGAGTAAAAAAATATATTTTTGAGTAAAAAAATATATTTTTGAGTAAAAAAATATATTTTTGAGTAAAAAAATATATTTTTGAGTAAAAAAATATATTTTTGAGTAAAAAAATATATTTTTGAGTAAAAAAATATATTTTTGAGTAAAAAAATATATTTTTGAGTAAAAAAATATATTTTTGAGTAAAAAAATATATTTTAGAGAAGAATAAAAAAACGAAAAGTAAAATCAAAATAACAATAAATCCTTTTAGGAAATAAAAGTAATATCATAACAAAAGTAATAATATCAAGTTATCAACGGCCATGACAGAGAAACTGTAACGACCCCGTTACTATTCCTAATCTCCCGTATAAAATTTTTCTTTTTAAGCCTCTAAATCAATTAAAAACATCCTCGAAAACCTTTAAAGAAAATTCATTTATCATACAAAAACAGTTTACATAAAACCACTCAACCTTCTATCATTCCTCAATTTATCAACTTATCACTTCTTCACAATATCATTTCTATCTCCATTTCAATTATACATTTTACATAAACTTTCCAAACATTCATACGTTCTCGTAACTCTACCCAAAACCGACTCTAAACACGATTAAAATAAAGTACATTTTCATGAAAACAAACTGCATGGTTCCGTTTAAAAGTGTGACATATCCTCCTGTTTACAAAATCACCATGCAGTTCATAAAAATCCAAATAAAAATCTTAACAAACATTTTTATAAAACAAATCTATCAACTAAACGTAATCAAACACTCTAAAATGTATCATGAAAACATAATGCAGAAATTCATTTTCTTAAAAACGATGTGGTACTGTGACAAGCCCCTGTCGTGCCTTCACAATAGATCAATAGCCCCACCTTCTGGCCACACCTCTTTTCATGAAAACATAATGCAGAAATTCATTTTCTTAAAAACGATGTGGTACTGTGACAAGCCCCTGTCGTGCCTTCACAATAGATCAATAGCCCCACCTTCTGGCCACACCTCTTTTCATGAAAACATAATGCAGAAATTCATTTTCTTAAAAACGATGTGGTACTGTGACAAGCCCCTGTCGTGCCTTCACAATAGATCAATAGCCCCACCTTCTGGCCACACCTCCTTTCATGAAAACATAATGCAGAAATTCATTTTCTTAAAAACGATGTGGTACTGTGACAAGCCCCTGTCGTGCCTTCACAATAGATCAATAGCCCCACCTTCTGGCCACACCGATGTGGTACTGTGACAAGCCCCTGTCGTGCCTTCACAATAGATCAATAAATGCATGCTAATGAAACGTGGAAATTCATTTTCTTTATAACGGTGTGGTACTGTGACAAGCCCCTGTCGTGCCTTCACAATAGATCAATAGCCCCACCTTCTGGCCACACCGATGTGGTACTGTGACAAGCCCCTGTCGTGCCTTCACAATAGATCAATAGCCCCACCTTCTGGCCACACCTCCTTTCATGAAAACATAATGCAGAAATTCATTTTCTTAAAAACGATGTGGTACTGTGACAAGCCCCTGTCGTGCCTTCACAATAAATCAATAGCCCCACCTTCTGGCCACACCTCTTTTCATGAAAACTATGCTTATTTGAAAACCATGATGCATGAACTATAACGTAACACAAACATACATAACGAGCATACCATCAAAACGATAAGACACATAATCTATAAAACAATAAACCTAACTACCGAGCATACCATCAAAACGATAAGGCACATAATCTATAAAACAATAAACCTAACTACCCATCCAAAACAATTAAATAAACACGTCACCAAAATTCCTCGAAACGACCTCGACGTACGGTGTAGGCCAATCGGCCAGTGAAGATCACAAGAACTTACCTGTCGTCCGTAGTTTGTTGGTTTTGGCACATCACGTCACATATGGCTCGACCTATGTCAAACATTCACACTTCATTAAATCAAACTTACATTCACCAATTACTCTCAAATTACTATTTCTAGCCTAATCCAATTAAAACCTAATTAAACGGGCCACTAATTCGGGTTCGGTAAAAACCGACTCAAAACTTCGAACGTGCATAACTTTCGCGTCGGTTATCGGAATCGAATGATTCTAGCGGCCACGTACTCCTCTAATAACCTATTTTAATCTGCCAAAAGGAATTTTAAAACAAATAACCGGAACTAGGTCAAAAAGGGCAAAACCCGATTCTGCCCCTAACCCGGAAAATCCCTCATTCCGATTTTTCATCAATTCTCATCAATTTCTTCACCAATCGTCCACATATACACTCAATTAGCAATATCTAACCAAAAATCGAAGCTACACTCACCAAAACCAAAATGCCCTAAATCGGCTTCACTGATTTTCGCCCAAATTGGGCATTCCACAGCCAAGCAACAATAGCCGGCCCAAGGGTTGGCAAACCCACGCCGGAAGTGACAAAAAACGGCCGGTGATCGGAGCTCAATCGAGCTCGCCACCCAAGGCCATGCACAGACCCGAAACAGGGCAAAAAAACCGAACCAAAACAGAGGAGAAAACAGAGACATACCGTCGGTTCGTGCGAAGAGACAGGCCGGAATCTCCTCGTCGCCGGCGTCTGGTCGGAGAGGGCCGGTGTTCGTCGGTGAACGGCGCCGCGTCGCCGTCGTCTCCCTCTCCCCCTCGCGCTCGGGCTCGGGTGTTCGACGAACAACAGAATAGAATTCTGTTGTTTTTATTGTTTTTGTTTTTTTTTTTTATTAATAATAATAATAATAATAATAACTATAAAACTAACCATTAATTAATCGAATCCTCATTTACCGTTTTGCCCTCCCGTGTTTTCGACCATTTCGACTTTCGTTAAATCTCGTTCTTAATTATAATCCACGGCTTAATTTCACAGGACATGCCCAAATCTAAATTAATTAACCAATTAGGTTATCCAAACTTATTCACTTTTCTTTTAAATTACTTAAAACAATTATTTTATTATTCTTTTACTTGCTCTCCAATTTTTCCCTTTTAAAAATTCCCGGGCGTTACAGAAACAAACAAAGTATCAAACAGAATATTCGCTCCAAGCTTTCAACTATTCCACCAATATTGGAAGAATATCTTCTTCTCCATTAGTTGATGTGAAATCTACAAAATATAGTTGATAAACCAATTACATAAAATGAATTAGAAGTATGAAACAGAATGAAAACAAAGATATAAACATATAATATAACAACTAACCATTAATTAATCGAATCTCATTTACCGTTTGCCCTCCCGTGTTTTCGACCATTTCGACTTCGTTAAATCTCGTTCTAATTATAATCCACGGCTTAATTTCACAGGACATGCCCAAATCTAAATTAATTAACCAATTAGGTTATCCAAACTTATTCACTTTTCTTTTAAATTACTTAAAACAATTATTTATTATTCTTAACAGTACATACCTTGTTCAATTTCATCAATATTTGCCACTGAAGAATTAAAGTTGGTAGATTGATGTTTTGCCGTCCGAATCCAACTTTGAGTGCAAATAAGCGCCTCGACAGTCTTTGGGGACAAAGAACTACGAAATGAATCGAGCACACGTCGTCCGTTACTAAAGGCTGATTTTGAAGCAACTGTTGAAATGGGGATAACTAATACATCCCTTGCTATTTTACTCAATAGTGAAAATTTCAAGGAATTCACTTTCCACCATGCTAGAAAATCAATTTTATCTGAAAACTTTGTTAATCTTTCAGTTAAATATTGATGAACTTCAGTCTGATTAATTGAATCGCCATCATCATCTTGATCATTAAAAAACATCTCATGCACCTTATTCCGGGTTGAAGTACTACTTTGTCTCGTTACGGTAGAAGTCGTTCCAACCATCATACTAGAATTGTCTTCTGAAGTATCAAAATCAGATTTATAATGGAGATATAATCTTTCTATCACAATTTCTACTTGTCTCACTAAATCATTTGTCTTGTCACTATCAAACAACATGGTAAGACAATGTTTCAAAACTTTCATTTTATATCTAGGGTCTAGTACAATTGCTACACACATCAACATAATGAATTTATCACAACTCCCCCAATATTTGTCAAACTTTCTTTGCATGTCAATAGTCATTCTTCTCAACAATGGATTATCACACTAAGAGTACTCATGGATAATCATTTTCAAATTACACACTTCACTAATATAAATATTGAAGGTGACATGTGAGGAGGCCAAAACGGAAACAATTGTATCGTAAAAGATCTACAAAAACTTGACAAGCTCTCTAATATTAGCCCAGTCTTCTATTGTGGGTGGTCTTTCACTTTCCCCGCCCAAAAAAAAAAAAAAAAAAAAAAAAAAAAAAAAAAAAAAAAAAAAAAAAAAAAAAAAAAAAAAAAAAAAAAAAAAAAAAAAAAAAAAAAAAAAAAAAAAAAAAAAAAAAAAAAAAAAAAAAAAAAAAAAAAAAAAAAAAAAAAAAAAAAAAAAAAAAAAAAAAAAAAAAAAAAAAAAAAAAAAAAAAAAAAAAAAAAAAAAAAAAAAAAAAAAAAAAAAAAAAAAAAAAAAAAAAAAAAAAAAAAAAAAAAAAAAAAAAAAAAAAAAAAAAAAAAAAAAAAAAAAAAAAAAAAAAAAAAAAAAAAAAAAAAAAAAAAAAAAAAAAAAAAAAAAAAAAAAAAAAAAAAAAAAAAAAAAAAAAAAAAAAAAAAAAAAAAAAAAAAAAAAAAAAAAAAAAAAAAAAAAAAAAAAAAAAAAAAAAAAAAAAAAAAAAAAAAAAAAAAAAAAAAAAAAAAAAAAAAAAAAAAAAAAAAAAAAAAAAAAAAAAAAAAAAAAAAAAAATCTTCGGCGCTTTCTAACATTAAATATGTAGAATTCCATCTAGTAGGTACGTCAAGACAAACATTACTTTTGCAAGTGATCTTTACATTTTCAATACAATTTCTAAATTGTTGTAGCCTTGCAGGAGAAGATCGAACATATTTCATCATTCTACGAACTCTTGCAATAGACTCTTGATGATCTTTTAAACCATCACACACAATCAAATTCAATATATGTGCAAAACATCTCACATACATGTGTTCTCCATTCAAAACTAACTCATTCCAATTTCTAATACTTTTGACCAAATACGAAATTGCAACATCATTCGATGAAGCATTGTCAACTATAATCGTCAAAACATTTTCAATTCCCCATTCAAACAAACATCTTTCTATTTCTTTACCAATTGTTTCGCCTTTATGATTCGAAATCAAACAAAAATTGATAATTCTCTTACCCAATATCCAATCACTATCAATGTAATGAGCAGTTAATACCATGTAATTCAAATTTTGAACAGAAGTCCATGTATCTGTATCGTTGAGATGTATTTCTAAAATAATCTTTCAATTTCAATTTTTCTTTCACATAAATACTCATAATATCTCGTCCAATGGTAGTTCTAGAAGATATGAAAAACTTAGGTTGAACATATTGCGAATATGTTCTAAAACCCTCTCCTTCAACGAATTTCAAAGGCAATTCATCAACAATAATCATCTTTGCAAGCAATTCTCAACAAGTTTCAAGTCTAAAACAAGTTACACTCGATCCCCCTCCCATATTCTGATAGCTTAATGTCTTTTGCTTCCTATCAACACTTGTCAATAATTTGTTGTAATTAAGAATGTGTTTTTTCAAGTTTGTTGTCCCATTCTTCGATGCATGACATGCATATGACTGTGAGCAATGATTACATTTTGCTCTAGAATTGCTACTATCAGAACTGTCAATTTTCGTAAAATGATTCCAAACTTCTGATTTTTTTCCTTTTCGTTTGACTACGTGCAAAACCCTCTACACTATCATTAATGCTTTCCATCCTAAAACAAATTTAATCAATCAAAATCAATGACTGCATCAAAAATACTACACATGTTGCTCTAATCTAATGTTCTCAGCCATGATTGAGCATCACAAAACAAATAAATAAAACACATAAATTGCTCTCGGCCACGCCCGAAGAGTCTCCCAAAACAGAAATATTAATAAAACAGCACATAACAAACAAAGAAAACATATAAATTGCTCTCGGTCATGCCCGAAGAGTCTCCTTAAACAGAAACATTATGTAACTAACTAACTATACAGTAGAAAATTTAAAGATTAATAAAACAAACATGCTAAACAATATAGCTCTTAGTCAAAAATAGAAGAGAACTTGAGAAATGAGTATTGGGAATGGGATTCTCAAGTATTCTCTCGGTCAAAAACTGATTTTGCTTTGTCAAAACCACTAACCAGGAGAGCAAAATGTGATTTTGCTCTCTGTGAAGTGTGAACAAACGACAAAGAGCAAAACTTGTTGATTTTGCTCTCTGTCGTGTTTTTACAGAGAGCAAAAACAATTTTTGCTCTCTATGAACAAATGACAGAGAGCAAATTCAACACATTTTGCTCTCTGTCATTTGTTCACAGAGAGCAAAATCATTGATTTTGCTCTCTATGAACAAACGACAGAGAGCAAAATTAACAAGTTTTGCTCTCTGTCGTTTCTTTACAAAGAGCAAAATCAAATTTTGCTCTCTGTCAAACACAAAAACAAGCAACGAATGAAAGTGTAACAATTAGAAATTTAATTGAAAAATTTCCATTTTCAATTCAAATTTTCCCAAATCAAGATAACCTAAATCAATTTCAAATTTCCAAAATTCTGAGGGTAATCACAAATTCGGATTTTGGGGAAACACATCCGACGTGAACATAGTCTGGAAATCGTCCAGAAACAAGAAGAAAATCCGATGAAGAAATCGGATTGCTAATTTTCAGCAACTTCCCGATTTGGAAGCTCAATATCCGGCAAGAACTTGGTATGGATTGGTGACCAAGTTCGAATGAGGGAATCAGAATGGAATCGCTGGAAATCCGAACTCACTGTTTCCAGCTCGAAAAATCCGCGCGAGGGCGGATTCCACGGAAGGAGCGGGGGTGAGACTCCCCCTATAAATTGAGCCTTCGGTGAAGGAGAAAACTCACACCACAGCTCTTCCCGAGTTCACCCACAGAGAGGAAAACTTACCTCGATTCTCTGTCGCCGACCACTGCTCAGCCGATCCGACGAAGCCTTCCTCTCTGGCAGCCGAGCTCCGACGAAGCTCCGAGACCACCGACGACGACCCATCGGCGTAAGAACTCCCTCCCTCTCTCTCCCTCCGTTTTCTCTCTGTCGCACCTCCCTCTTTCTCTGAATCTCCCTCACTCTCACTCTCTCTGCAGAATCGCGAACGCGAGGAAGAAGAAGAAGGTTTGGTTTTTGTTTAAAAACCTGAACCGGTTCACTTATTTCACTCCAGACCGAACCGAACCAAGTTGACCCTACTTGAACCGGATCAACAGCGTCCCAACTCGAACCGGACCGGACCAGCAGTGAACCGACCAGACCCGTACTGTTCACCCGACCCAGCACTATTCACCTGAACCGGACCCGACCCGATTTTCGACCCGAATCGATCCGAACCGATCGAAAATTTAACCGGTAAGAAGTTCTGCCCAAATTCTTTTAAAGTTGGATTAAAATTAAGTGGGATTTTAATATTATTATTCGAATTAGGCAGAAAAGATTTTGGAACTGACCGATTCGATTCAAACCGATTCAACCGACCCGATCCGACTCGATAACACAACGTAAGTAAATTCTGCTCAATTTACTTTGGAAATTGGAATTATTAAGTAGGATATTAATATCAAAGATTTTAATTGAGCAGGATATTATTCTGTAAATTTTGGAAAATCCCGATAAACTCATATTGCTCGGAATCCAAGTAAGTGTAAATACAAAGTTTTGGCTACGGCCCTACATCACATGACACAAGATTATTTTATAATTATTTTATTTTTCAGTCACACGTTTTCAATGATTGAGCACGTATGTAGAATATCGACATAGAATAGTTTAAAAGATAAAATGGATAGGTTCTTTGCATGTGTGTTGAAATGTAAAAGAAAATGCGATAGCAAAGCTGAACGACAGTGAGATGGTGAGCTTGAGCATATGTTTTAACGTGATAGCAAAAGTCTGAACGACAGTGAGATGGTGAGCTTGATCGTTAAAATTAAAAGTAAAAGATGACGAAGCCTGAACGACAATGAGATGGCTAAGTCTTAACAGGATTCGGTAAAAGTAAAAGTAAAAGTTTTGCACGTATTTCCACTTACTGAGTTTTTCTCACCTTTTTATTTTTAAACTTGTGATGTAGGTGAGTTTTTGTCTGAGGAAGAAATTGCTGCAATTGAGAACCATCCAGTGGCAAGCGAGCATACAGATGAAGGTCATATTGTGGATTTCGAAGAAAATGATTTAAATTAGTATGCTTTACTTTTTCAAACGATATTTAATGCTTTGTTTTAATTTAAGACTTTAGAAATTATGATGAAATTTTTATCATTAAACAAAGTTTCATTTATTGTTTTAATTATGCATTGGTTTCAAGATTTCGAAAAAAATTTATTTTCAAAGCTTCCGTATTATTTAAGTTTTTAATTAATATGTTTTAAATTTTAAAAATTATGATCTTAACACTCGATTTCAAAATCAATTTTGGAAAAATTTTAGGGTTTTCAAATTAGGGTTTCAAAATTGGGGATTTTAAAATTGGGGTGTTACAGAAAGAATAGAACATACCCGGTTATTCAGTTGCCTGCTCAGTACTGCTGTCATCGGTGCTGCTGTGAGCTGTCGTCGTCCCTTGTGTCTGTCGTCGTCTGCCGGGTCTCTTGTGATGACCCATATGTGCACGACTGGCCTGTATACTGGATCCGGACCCGGATGGCGATGCGTCGGCGCGGAAAAAAGGCCGGTGAAGGGGGTAGGTCGTAATGTGGGGGTCGTCACAATCTCATATTGCTTGGGGAAGTATGTAGAAATGAAACATATGTAAAGAGACCCTCCCAAAATAGTAGACGCGTTTTGAAGCACAATTGGCAACGGATCCCATAAGAACTCCGAAGTTAAAAGTGCTTCGGCGAGAGTAGTACCAGGTTGGGTAACCGACTGGGAAGTCCTCGCCAAACAAAGCCGTGAGGGGAGGATATTGGGCTACGACCGAATCCCCAGGGCGGACAATATCTTGCTGGGAAAAAGGGGTCGTTACAAACGGTATCAGAGCCTGTACCCAACAGGAAATGTGGCCAACGAGGACGTTGGGCCCCCGAGGAGAGGTGATTGTGATGACCCATATGTGCACGACTGGTCTGTATACTGGATCCGGACCCGGATGGCGGTGCGTCCGCACAGGAAAAAGGCCGGTGAAGGGGGTAGGTCGTAATGTGGGGGTCGTCACAATCTCATATTGCTTGGGGAAGTATGTAGAAATGAACATATGTAAAGAGACCCTCCCAAAATAGTAAGACGCGTTTTGAAGCACAATTGGCAACGGATCCCATAAGAACTCCGAAGTTAAAAGTGCTTCGGCGAGAGTAATACCAAGTTGGGTGATCGACTGGGAAGTCTTCGCCAAACAAAGCCGTGGGGGGAGGATATTGGGCTACGGCCCAATCCCCAGAGCCGACAATATCTTGCTGGGAAAAAGGGGTCGTTACAAACGGTATCAGAGCCTGTACCCAACAGGAAATGTGGCCAACGAGGACGTTGGGCCCCCGAGGAGAGGTGATTGTGATGACCCATATGTGCACGACTGGTCTGTATACTGGATCCGGACCCGGATGGCGGTGCGTCCGCACAGGAAAAAGGCCGGTGAAGGGGGTAGGTCGTAATGTGGGGGTCGTCACAATCTCATATTGCTTGGGGAAGTATGTAGAAATGAACATATGTAAAGAGACCCTCCCAAAATAGTAAGACGCGTTTTGAAGCACAATTGGCAACGGATCCCATAAGAACTCCGAAGTTAAAAGTGCTTCGGCGAGAGTAATACCAAGTTGGGTGATCGACTGGGAAGTCTTCGCCAAACAAAGCCGTGGGGGGAGGATATTGGGCTACGGCCGAATCCCCAGGGCGGACAATATCTTGCTGGGAAAAAGGGGTCGTTACAAACGGTATCAGAGCCTGTACCCAACAGGAAATGTGGCCAACGAGGACGTTGGGCCCCCGAGGAGAGGTGATTGTGATGACCCATATGTGCACGACTGGCCTGTATACTGGATCCGGACCCGGATGGCGGTGCGTCCGCACAGGAAAAAGGCCGGTGAAGGGGGTAGGTCGTAATGTGGGGGTCGTCACAATCTCATATCGCTTAAGGAAGTATGTGGAAATGAAACATATGTAAAGAGACCCTCCCAAAATAGTAGACGCGTTTTGAAGCACAATTGGCAACGGATCCCATAAGAACTCCGAAGTTAAAAGTGCTTCGGCGAGAGTAGTACCAGGTTGGGTAACCGACTGGGAAGTCCTCGCCAAACAAAGCCGTGAGGGGAGGATATTGGGCTACGACCGAATCCCCAGGGCGGACAATATCTTGCTGGGAAAAAGGGGTCGTTACAAACGGTATCAGAGCCTGTACCCAACAGGAAATGTGGCCAACGAGGACGTTGGGCCCCCGAGGAGAGGTGATTGTGATGACCCATATGTGCACGACTGGTCTGTATACTGGATCCGGACCCGGATGGCGGTGCGTCCGCACAGGAAAAAGGCCGGTGAAGGGGGTAGGTCGTAATGTGGGGGTCGTCACAATCTCATATCGCTTAAGGAAGTATGTGGAAATGAAACATATGTAAAGAGACCCTCCCAAAATAGTAAGACGCGTTTTGGAGCACAATTGGCAACGGATCCCATAAGAACTCCGAAGTTAAAAGTGCTTCGGCGAGAGTAATACCAAGTTGGGTGATCGACTGGGAAGTCTTCGCCAAACAAAGCCGTGGGGGGAGGATATTGGGCTACGGCCCAATCCCCAGAGCCGACAATATCTTGCTGGGAAAAAGGGGTCGTTACAAACGGTATCAGAGCCTGTACCCAACAGGAAATGTGGCCAACGAGGACGTTGGGCCCCCGAGGAGAGGTGATTGTGATGACCCATATGTGCACGACTGGTCTGTATACTGGATCCGGACCCGGATGGCGGTGCGTCCGCACAGGAAAAAGGCCGGTGAAGGGGGTAGGTCGTAATGTGGGGGTCGTCACAATCTCATATTGCTTGGGGAAGTATGTAGAAATGAACATATGTAAAGAGACCCTCCCAAAATAGTAAGACGCGTTTTGAAGCACAATTGGCAACGGATCCCATAAGAACTCCGAAGTTAAAAGTGCTTCGGCGAGAGTAATACCAAGTTGGGTGATCGACTGGGAAGTCTTCGCCAAACAAAGCCGTGGGGGGAGGATATTGGGCTACGGCCCAATCCCCAGAGCCGACAATATCTTGCTGGGAAAAAGGGGTCGTTACAAACGGTATCAGAGCCTGTACCCAACAGGAAATGTGGCCAACGAGGACGTTGGGCCCCCGAGGAGAGGTGATTGTGATGACCCATATGTGCACGACTGGCCTGTATACTGGATCCGGACCCGGATGGCGGTGCGTCCGCACATGGTCAAAACCGATCCGAACCGAATCTATTTCACCGGTTCCGGTTCGGTTCATCGGTTCCGGTTCGGTTCATCGGTTCCGGTTCAGTTTGCACACCTCTAGTTTCGATTTAGTTTTTCTAGTTCAAAAAAGTCTTCATGATTTTCCTTCTATTTTTAAATTATCCGTTTGTTTATTTTCACACTTAAATTAACCAAAATATCATACCTGACCATATTTAATCCCCTTGATCCCTCTAAGTCATTGACGAGATGGATTAAATTTAGAATTCATTTAATTATTTTAAATTAAAACCTTTAAAAATTAATCTTTTGTGAAGAGAGTGAAATTTGTGAAGATAGGAATCAAATTGTGTCGGTAGTGATGAACTTGTAATAAAATGGGTATGTAAAAATTAAAATAAATTTCCACTTCCCTTCATTAGGGGTTTCACGAATTTGTCAATGTGGTAGGGTAACGTTGGGTGCCCATTCAATTTAAAAATTAAAATTAAAATTAATATTATGAAAATATAAAAATTCAATGTTGAATTTGGATTTATTTTCTTGACATTGAGTTAGGTTTGTGCTAATCATAGGTTTTTTTTCCGGTTTTTTTCATACTTGTTGTTTCTGATTCTAACTGTAGTTTTGGTCTAATTCTGCCAATCGAGAATCGATTTTGGTCAATAATAAATACATCTGACCTTAAAAATGTAAGTTTCAATTAAATAAAAACTCAATAAACGTAGAAAAAAGAATCAAATCAAAACTTTAGTTAGATTTTAGTGTTTTATTTTATGTAAACTTCAATTAATAATTCAAAATATGTGTGTGTAATGTGTGTTAGCATCTGTGTATATTATATGTTTAGAATTGAGTTTTTGGCTTAAATTACACGATTTTAAGAGTAGAAATTTTGTTTTAAACTTTGAAAGTTAGTTTGTTTTCCTAATTATTTCATGCATTGTTTAAACCTCAATTGACTCATCTCAAATATACTTAACAAAATCATTCAATAAATAATATTAAATTAATGATATCAAAGTAAATAAGTCAAACTCTCACAACATAAAAACATAATGTTACATAAAAAATCATATAATTTGTAATATACTTAATTATGGTTGAATCCACTCTTGTTATTTTTGCAATCTACAATTGTAGGTCATGACTATTCAGGACGTTGAATTTCCATTACAATGAGCGCAAAGATTGCCGCCGTTACAATTCAAGCTTATTCTATCGTCAACCTTATTCTCTTCAAATTTAGTTGTAATTTTAGAACTGTTTGCAAGATCATCCTCATTTTGCTTGGTATTAGCCGGTGCAGAAGAGCCAATATGAGAGTCTTTCATGGAATCGACGAACTTATCCTGCACCGTTTCAGTAAAAGTACTAGAATTGTTATCGAAAACAATTCCATTAGAGTGGTTACTAACTGCAAACTGATTGCTTCCTCCACAACCAATTCTACTTGTAGTTTCAACATCACTAATTGGGATTGGAACTGCATTCATAGGTGACAGGTTATATGGAACTATTGAACTTGATGAGCCATAATAATCTCCATATAGGGTTACAGAAGGACCTCCAACTTCATGGATGTACGGGTAGTAATTATACTGGACTGGTAAACTACTATATGGCAAAGCATAGAAGGGAGGAAAAGGGTTGTAAAATGAAGAATAATAAGGAAAGTAATTAGAATAATAAGCAGGATCGTAGCTAGATGGCAAAAAATAATTAGAACAATAGAAAAGATTGTACGAAGACGGCGAGGCTAATTGTAGACCAGAGGCTTCAGAAGTGTTTGTCTTTTTTTTATGACCAATGTAAGGCTTCGCCCTTTTTATTTCTACCATCTTCTCATTCAGTGGAATAAATCTTAACGCAGTAACTTTCTGAACAGCTTCGTCAGAATCAAAAGTTATAAATCCAAACCCTCTTGGTTTTCGATCTTCTTTCCTGTAAATAAGAACCACTTCTACACACTCTGCCAATTTTTCCAAAACATTGTTTGCATTTTCTTCTTGTTACTCCGGATGGTAAAACCGCCAACAAGATCCTTCGCTCTATGTATCGAACTGTACTAGCACTTGGTAACATCGCCATCGTATCTCTCACACCAACGTGATCAAACACTAAGTGAGACACAACCTTTTATAAAAGAACCAAGTTGTTTCCTATTTGGATAAGGATTTAGCCTGGGTATCAATTTTGAATAAGATCATGTTTTTAAAATGTATTAGATATTCAATTTGAATTGAGTTTCTTAGATAACTGTACCAATATTGAAGTTGTTAATTTAAATTTGAGAAGATTAGTTTTTTATCTATCAATTTTGAATCAAATCGTGCAACTAGAAAATATTTTTTAAATATTTTGGAGAATTTTGATATTAAGTTCGAAATGATTTGTTAATAAATCCAATTTGTAAAATCCAAAGAATTAATGGGTAAGTAACGTAAATTTGGTTAGCTCTTTTAATTTTTGTTAATGGTAGAAGTCACCATTTGTGGAGAATAACCTCTCCTTCATGGGTTACAAAACAAATCACGGGAAACTCTCTTTGTTCATAATCCAGAGAGCATTTATAGGGAGAAATTGCGAGTATGTAGCAAAATTCTTGTAAGAGGAATTGAGATTTTTGTGGGTTTGTGTTGTGAAAAATAATTCGCAAGTGACGAGTCGCCACAAGTAATAAAGTGGCTAAATAGAGTGTCGAACTACGAGGACTTTTAAATTAATAATTGTTGTGAAAATTATTTCGCAAGTGTACGAGTCGCAACAAGTAATAAAGTGATAAAATAGAGTGTCGAACCCACGAGGACTTGTTAATTAATAACCGAAGTAATTAATCTTAATTCTAAATTGAACACACGGTTTGTATGGTTTTAAGAATTAAAATTAAATTAAACAACTAAACATTAAAATAAACTAATGTAAAATACTCGAAACAGATAAAATGAGATTAAATCTGATTAATAAAAGCCTACGTACTACGATTTACCAAGACAACATTTATTTAATTCCTTCGTAATTATATCCATAAATATTCTTCCTATGTTGATGATCGATTTCGCTAAATTCTAATACAATCTCTCTCGAGCATTACATAGTTTATCTGATTTATGGGTTATCACTTCTCACTCTCAAATCCTACATTAATCAAATACAAATAAATTAAGAAATCACAATGATCATATCAATACCGTAACTATCTCTAGCCTACGCATATTTATGACATTAATTTCAGTGCTCGGGTGTTTATCATCTCTTAGTCTCAAAACACCCCAAATATCAAGTAAAGATTGGCCAGAAATTTACAAGCATTAAGAACAGAAATTCAATGCGTCAACACTGTTGGAAGAAATACTTATAGAATATAATTAAACGAAGAAACAGAAAATAAACATCGTCTAGCTACATCGTAGCCCTAGAAGAGAAATTTAGTTCATGCTAAAAGAAGATAAAACACAAATATAAATAAAAGTAAACATAGTTTCAATAAAAGAAAGAGAACAAAAACTCGATTTGCAGGTAATTTCTCTAATCCTCTAGCTTTTCTCCTCTCTGGTCTCTAAGAAATCTCTTCGCCTCCCTTGTGACGACCCGAAACCGAACCCGATCGGGATCCGAGAACCGAGCCGTCACTCCGGGACATTTGCAGAAAACGGGCACATATATTTTTTTTTTTAAAACTTTATACTTTTAAAACCTTAACAGAGAGTATAAACCTTCTCTGGAAGTGAAACTGGAAAACACATTTAAGCTGGATGTGAATAATGGATAATGAGAATAAGACAAAAAGTGAACAGTGACCGGATTGGTTAAAAATGTGAACAGTGACCGGATGACTAAAATTGTGAACAGTGACCGGATTTGTTAAAAATGTGAACAGTGACCGGATTGGTTAAAAATGTGAACAGTGACCGGATGACTAAAAATGTGAACAGTGACCGGATGACTAAAATTGTGAACAGTGACCGGATTTGTTAAAAATGTGAACAGTGACCGGATGACTAAAAATGTGAACAGTGACCGGATTGGTTAAAAATGTGAACAGTGACCGGATGACTAAAATTGTGAACAGTGACCGGATTGGTTAAAAATGTGAACAGTGACCGGATGACTAAAAATGTGAACAGTGACCGGATTTGTTAAAAATGTGAACAGTGACCGGATGACTAAAAATGTGAACAGTGACCGGATGACTAAAAATGTGAACAGTGACCGGATGACTAAAAATGTGAACAGTGACCGGATTGGTTAAAAATGTGAACAGTGACCGGATGACTAAAAATGTGAACAGTGACCGGATGACTAAAAATGTGAACAGTGACCGGATGACTAAAAATGTGAACAGTGACCGGATGACTAAAAATGTGAACAGTGACCGGATTGGTTAAAAATGTGAACAGTGACCGGATGACTAAAAATGTGAACAGTGACCGGATTGGTTAAAAATGTGAACAGTGACCGGATGACTAAAAATGTGAACAGTGACCGGATGACTAAAAATGTGAACAGTGACCGGATGACTAAAAATGTGAACAGTGACCGGATGACTAAAAATGTGAACAGTGACCGGATGACTAAAAATGTGAACAGTGACCGGATGACTAAAAATGTGAACAGTGACCGGATGACTAAAAATGTGAACAGTGACCGGATGACTAAAAATGTGAACAGTGACCGGATGACTAAAAATGTGAACAGTGACCGGATTGGTTAAAAATGTGAACAGTGACCGGATTGGTTAAAAATGTGAACAGTGACCGGATGACTAAAAATGTGAACAGTGACCGGATTGGTTAAAAATGTGAACAGTGACCGGATGACTAAAAATGTGAACAGTGACCGGATTTGTTAAAAATGTGAACAGTGACCGGATGACTAAAAATGTGAACAGTGACCGGATGACTAAAAATGTGAACAGTGACCGGATTGGTTAAAAATGTGAACAGTGACCGGATGACTAAAAATGTGAACAGTGACCGGATTGGTTAAAAATGTGAACAGTGACCGGATGACTAAAAATGTGAACAGTGACCGGATTGGTTAAAAATGTGAACAGTGACCGGATTTGTTAAAAATGTGAACAGTGACCGGATGACTAAAAATGTGAACAGTGACCGGATGACTAAAAATGTGAACAGTGACCGGATGACTAAAAATGTGAACAGTGACCGGATTGGTTAAAAATGTGAACAGTGACCGGATGACTAAAAATGTGAACAGTGACCGGATGACTAAAAATGTGAACAGTGACCGGATTGGTTAAAAATGTGAACAGTGACCGGATTGGTTAAAAATGTGAACAGTGACCGGATGACTAAAAATGTGAACAGTGACCGGATGACTAAAAATGTGAACAGTGACCGGATTTGTTAAAAATGTGAACAGTGACCGGATGACTAAAAATGTGAACAGTGACCGGATGACTAAAAATGTGAACAGTGACCGGATGACTAAAAATGTGAACAGTGACCGGATGACTAAAAATGTGAACAGTGACCGGATGACTAAAAATGTGAACAGTGACCGGATGACTAAAAATGTGAACAGTGACCGGATTTGTTAAAAATGTGAACAGTGACCGGATTGGTTAAAAATGTGAACAGTGACCGGATTGGTTAAAAATGTGAACAGTGACCGGATTGGTTAAAAATGTGAACAGTGACCGGATGACTAAAAATGTGAACAGTGACCGGATGACTAAAAATGTGAACAGTGACCGGATTGGTTAAAAATGTGAACAGTGACCGGATGACTAAAAATGTGAACAGTGACCGGATGACTAAAAATGTGAACAGTGACCGGATGACTAAAAATGTGAACAGTGACCGGATGACTAAAAATGTGAACAGTGACCGGATGACTAAAAATTTGAACAGTGACCGGATGACTAAAAATGTGAACAGTGACCGGATGACTAAAAATGTGAACAGTGACCGGATGACTAAAAATGTGAACAGTGACCGGATGACTAAAAATGTGAACAGTGACCGGATTTGTTAAAAATGTGAACAGTGACCGGATGACTAAAAATGTGAACAGTGACCGGATGACTAAAAATGTGAACAGTGACCGGATGACTAAAAATGTGAACAGTGACCGGATGACTAAAAATGTGAACAGTGACCGGATGACTAAAAATGTGAACAGTGACCGGATGACTAAAAATGTGAACAGTGACCGGATTTGTTAAAAATGTGAACAGTGACCGGATGACTAAAAATGTGAACAGTGACCGGATGACTAAAAATGTGAACAGTGACCGGATGACTAAAAATGTGAACAGTGACCGGATGACTAAAAATGTGAACAGTGACCGGATGACTAAAAATGTGAACAGTGACCGGATGACTAAAAATGTGAACAGTGACCGGATGACTAAAAATGTGAACAGTGACCGGATGACTAAAAATGTGAACAGTGACCGGATGACTAAAAATGTGAACAGTGACCGGATGACTAAAAATGTGAACAGTGACCGGATGACTAAAAATGTGAACAGTGACCGGATGACTAAAAATGTGAACAGTGACCGGATGACTAAAAATGTGAACAGTGACCGGATGACTAAAAATGTGAACAGTGACCGGATGACTAAAAATGTGAACAGTGACCGGATGACTAAAAATGTGAACAGTGACCGGATGACTAAAAATGTGAACAGTGACCGGATGACTAAAAATGTGAACAGTGACCGGATTTGTTAAAAATGTGAACAGTGACCGGATGACTAAAAATGTGAACAGTGACCGGATGACTAAAAATGTGAACAGTGACCGGATGACTAAAAATGTGAACAGTGACCGGATGACTAAAAATGTGAACAGTGACCGGATGACTAAAAATGTGAACAGTGACCGGATGACTAAAAATGTGAACAGTGACCGGATGACTAAAAATGTGAACAGTGACCGGATTTGTTAAAAATGTGAACAGTGACCGGATTTGTTAAAAATGTGAACAGTGACCGGATGACTAAAAATGTGAACAGTGACCGGATGACTAAAAATGTGAACAGTGACCGGATGACTAAAAATGTGAACAGTGACCGGATGACTAAAAATGTGAACAGTGACCGGATGACTAAAAATGTGAACAGTGACCGGATGACTAAAAATGTGAACAGTGACCGGATGACTAAAAATGTGAACAGTGACCGGATGACTAAAAATGTGAACAGTGACCGGATTTGTTAAAAATGTGAACAGTGACCGGATGACTAAAAATGTGAACAGTGACCGGATGACTAAAAATGTGAACAGTGACCGGATGACTAAAAATGTGAACAGTGACCGGATGACTAAAAATGTGAACAGTGACCGGATGACTAAAAATGTGAACAGTGACCGGATGACTAAAAATGTGAACAGTGACCGGATGACTAAAAATGTGAACAGTGACCGGATGACTAAAAATGTGAACAGTGACCGGATGACTAAAAATGTGAACAGTGACCGGATGACTAAAAATGTGAACAGTGACCGGATGACTAAAAATGTGAACAGTGACCGGATGACTAAAAATGTGAACAGTGACCGGATTTGTTAAAAATGTGAACAGTGACCGGATTTGTTAAAAATGTGAACAGTGACCGGATTTGTTAAAAATGTGAACAGTGACCGGATGACTAAAAATGTGAACAGTGACCGGATGACTAAAAATGTGAACAGTGACCGGATGACTAAAAATGTGAACAGTGACCGGATGACTAAAAATGTGAACAGTGACCGGATGACTAAAAATGTGAACAGTGACCGGATGACTAAAAATGTGAACAGTGACCGGATGACTAAAAATGTGAACAGTGACCGGATGACTAAAAATGTGAACAGTGACCGGATGACTAAAAATGTGAACAGTGACCGGATGACTAAAAATGTGAACAGTGACCGGATTTGTTAAAAATGTGAACAGTGACCGGATTTGTTAAAAATGTGAACAGTGACCGGATGACTAAAAATGTGAACAGTGACCGGATGACTAAAAATGTGAACAGTGACCGGATGACTAAAAATGTGAACAGTGACCGGATGACTAAAAATGTGAACAGTGACCGGATGACTAAAAATGTGAACAGTGACCGGATTTGTTAAAAATGTGAACAGTGACCGGATGACTAAAAATGTGAACAGTGACCGGATGACTAAAAATGTGAACAGTGACCGGATGACTAAAAATGTGAACAGTGACCGGATGACTAAAAATGTGAACAGTGACCGGATGACTAAAAATGTGAACAGTGACCGCACTAACTCTATCTCCCCGAACCCACGGCAGACCTATACCTCCAAGTTTGTAGGGCCTTAAGGGCCAACGTAGATGCATGAACTTACCTGTGTGCAGCCAAGTAGTATGCCGAACGTCTCTGGAAAGCTCGGACCTGTAGCATGAATGTTCAGAGTTTAAACACGCTACAAATGCTAACTAATATCCGTAGGAAATGCAGCAAACACATTTCAACTCTTTAGAAAACACACCAACGTGTTTTCATCCAAAAACAGTGAGTTTTCACCGAAAACAGAAACCCTAAACTTCGGTAAAACCTCACCTTAAACTTGTCCAAATTTATTAGTGTGAGTAGATGCTTACCTTTGCTGAAGGAAAACGGAGAAATGCTAGAGAAACAAGGCGTGGAAGTTTCGTCTTAATCGCCTGGAAGAGAGAAAACAGAGAGTGCTTCACGTAGAGTGAAGAGAAAAGAGGAAGGATGGAAGAGAAAAGGCATTGGCTCCTTCAGCAAGTCTTTGCCAAGTGTCACTCATCCACTTGATCTTTCCCAACCACCTTAATTGCTTCCCTATTTACCCCTCCATTGGTTTTTAACTAATTTGCTTTGTTTTGGTTACACATTAGTTTAGTTTCACTAACCATTTCCAACAATTCAACCAAAACATACGTTGTATAAATATAATGTTAATCCCGCATAAATGATTCGGGAAAACAATTACATGGCAAAAATGCCGGGTGTTACATCCCTTCTCTGAATTTTTCTCTCTCGAGAACTGCTTAATCTCCCAGAATACCTCCCTCGTCTTTTTCTTTCTCTTTTCTTTAGGTCAAACTCCCTCTCTCTCCTCAGATCAACGGTTGAGATTAGACGAATTAACTTTCCAAATTTGTAGCCGATCGATCGCCTGAATTGGCTGATCGATCGGCTCTTGTTCTGTCTTCATAACACATATCTTCTTCAGCCGATCGATCACCTGAATTGTGGCGATCAATCAGCGCCTTCTCTGTCTCGTGCAATTTATTTTCTCTTCCACCGATCGATCGCCCAAAATGGCCGATCGATCGGCTACTTGTCTGCTTCTCCTATTTCTTGAAAATTTCTTAGCTTCAGCCGATCAATCGCTGTTAGTGATTTTCTACACCCTAACGCAAGTGCACGTGTCGCTAACGAAGTAATAAAGTAAGTAAAAGTCGATCCCACGAGAATATGCTTAATCAAATTAAATTGCTATAAAATTCTATAAAAATAAAAATGAGAATATTGAAAATAAATGAAGGTATTGAAATTAAATAAATAGTGCAGAATGATGAACTAAAATTACTCGAAATTAAATGAGACTAAAAATGGAAATGATCTAGGAAGATAATTATGGAAAAAACCTTAGTTAGGGTTGATTTCTTCTTTACATGCAATTATTACTGATGCTACAACAATGCTCTTGAACAAGCGAGATTTACAACGTCCCATCGTACACACTAAAGGACCCCCGTAGTGGCCATGGTAACCTTCTCGACCGTATCACCCTTTTTGGTCTTCTTATCATTTCCTTTAACATTCAGATTCTCCCAAAGAAGCTTTTGACTAAATCTCTTGATGTGTCCTTTCTTGCCACAATGATAACACTCAAAGTTGCCGTATTTTCCCGACTTGCTTTGACTTCAATTTCTGTTGTCCAGATATTTACTTTGACTCCTCTTGTTTTCAGTGAACAGGACATCTGACTGCAAAGAAGAACCCTGCGATTTTCTTCTTATCTCTTGATTGATGACACTACTCTTGACTACATCCATAACCAAAACACCATCTGGAGCAGAGTTAGACAACGACATTCTGAAAGTCTCCCGTGAGACTGGTAAAGTCACAAGAAGCAACGACCCTTAAACCTCCTCATCAAACTTGATTTTCATTCTAGTCAAATGGTTAATAATCCCCTGAAATGTATTCAAGTGATCAGACATTGTTTTTTCATTCTAGTACCTCCACCCTAGAAGCTGCTTGATCAAGTACAATTTGTTGTTGCCAGTCTTCCGAGCATACAACTTCTCAAACTTTTTCGTCACTAACATGGTTGAGGACGTTATCATCTACCCACTGTCGAATGTAACAACACACTTGACGAGGACACAACTCTCATTTGACGTCATATTTAGCTGCTGGCTTCGCACCAGCAAACACGGGCAGATAATAGTTTATCACATAGAGAAGATCCTTCATCTTCCCTTTCCACACATGTTAGTTGGATCCGTTCAACGTGACCATCCGACTGGAGTTACTTTCCATGATTCAAACACATAATAAATCCGCTCAACAAATAAAAATAATATATCTGAACCAATAACCTCGCCTAAATATTTTTGATAAATTATTTCGCCCCAAATCTTAGTAAAGCACAACTTTTCAATTCATAAAACACAGCTTCACACACAGAAAAACTAGCAAAGCACACAACTTGGCAGTTTGCAAATCGAAGTTCCTCCTTCGCACAGCCCCACAAAACAGAAAAATAATTCTGCTTCTTTTTTTCTTCACGCGGACCAAGGCAAACACAAACCAAAAAGAGAAAATTTAGAAAAACTTTTTCTTTTTTTCTCCAGCAAACAAATCTCAAACATTTGTGAGAGAAAAGATCAACCTTTAATTTTACCAACTGCAAACTGTGCAACAACGAACCACCCAGCCGCTCTGTAAGGGCCACTTCGGCGAACTGGCGTGTGGCCAGCTTGGAGACAGAGAACCGGCGTGGGCTCCCTCTCTATTTCTGCTTCATGTTTGGCAGTGGTGATAGCGAAGAAGCAGCGGCGCTCCGATTCTTCTTTGTCACTGAATGGTGGTGATCGCGTCTGTGGAGATCGAGCGTGGCGCGACGTGCGAGCAATCAAAATCCTCGGCAACTCTCCTCGTCATTCTGTCGGACGGCGGCTAGGGTACCCTCTTCTCTCGTCAGACGGCGGCGCTCTCCTAGGGCTGCATCTGTTCTTCTTCGCTGTGAGAAGAACAGAATAAAGAATTTTTTTTTCTAGTTTCTTTTTCCACAATTGCAATTTTACCAAAATTGCAAACCCGAAAAATCGTTTGTGTAACACCCGACATTTTTGCCCTTGTAATTTTTCCCCCGGATTATTTAGCGGGATGAATTTTTATATAAAATCTTATGTATGTTTTAATGCATTGTCGGAGAGTTTAATGGAAAAACCAGGTTGAAGAATTTATTTAACAAATTAGTCAAAAACCAATGGAAGGGTAAATTGGGAAGGAATTAAGGTTGGTGGGAGAAAGCCAATGGATGATTGACACTTGGCAACTTGTTGAAGAAGCCATGTTCTTCCTCCTACGTGAAATCTTCATTTCACTTCTCTGCTTCCTCCCTTCCTTCTTCTTATCTTCTCTTCCAGGCGACTGAAACAAAGTTCCACACTTTGTTTCTCTTGCATTCTTCTATTTTCTTCAGTGAAGGTAATTTCCGTAGGTAGTTAACAAGTTTAACTACACTATTTTCTGATCTTTGAGAGGTTTAGGGTTAATGACCGTATAATCACGTTTTAGGTTCACAAACTACTGAAACCGAGACGATCAAGAACATCAACTCTGCAGCAACCAGGTAAGTTCATATCTGTAGGTTGGCCCTTAAGGCCCTACATCACGGAGACTCTAGGTTTTTCTTCTGTCGGGGAGGTTCGGGTAGACAAAGTTAGAGTTAAGTTCTGAGTTATCTGTTTCCTCTCTAGATTCTGTTGTATTATTCTGTTAACTGCTGTTTCAAGTTAAGCATTGTGAAAGTTCATGCATACACGTTTTACCAAAAGTTCATACAAAACAATGTTTTCTGTACACGGTTTTGAAGTTAAGAAAGATAAAACAGAATCTGAATGTAATGTATTGGTTAAGTGTGGGACGGGGACTGGCCCTCTGGTTTTATCCCTCCTTAGGATTCTGAAAAATTGTTCTTGCCAAGGACCCTCTGGTTTTATCCCTCCCTGGGATTCTGAAAAACTACTGAATGTCTGAATGTGCCTATCGTGCACTTGCTAGTTCCCCTATAAGCCCCACTTATACCCCACTGCCACTGAAACGTAATGTTCTGTACTGTCACTGTATTTCTGAAAGTTCATGCATAGCATATGTGTGACGGCCCGAAACCGAACCCGATCCGGGTCCGGGATCGGAGCCATCACTCCGGGACAGATAACAGAAAACGGGGACTATATTTTTTTTGTACATTAAACTTTTAAAACATTTATAGAGGGAGAGAGTTCTCTGGGGTTGAAATGAAATGGGATACAGTTGAAATCAGAAGGCAGCAATTATGATAGAAGGAGGGGAGGCAGACGGAATTCGGAGAATGTAAACTACGGGTGACGTCATCGGAAGAGGAGATGACATCATCGGAAGATGAAGGCAGCAGATGAAATCGGCAGAAGAAAAACTATGGTGACATCATCAGAAGAGGAGATGACGTCATCGGAAGATGAAGGCAGCAGATGAAATCGGCAGAAGAAAAACTATGGTGACATCATCAGAAGAGGAGATGACATCATCGGAAGATGAAGGCAGCAGATGAAATCGGCAGAAGAAAAACTATGGTGACATCATCAGAAGAGGAGATGACATCATCGGAAGATGAAGGCAGCAGATGAAATCGGCAGAAGAAAAACTATGGTGACATCATCAGAAGAGGAGATGACATCATCGGAAGATGAAGGCAGCAGATGAAATCGGCAGAAGAAAAACTATGGTGACATCATCAGAAGAGGAGATGACATCATCGGAAGATGAAGGCAGCAGATGAAATCGGCAGAAGAAAAACTATGGTGACATCATCAGAAGAGGAGATGACATCATCGGAAGATGAAGGCAGCAGATGAAATCGGCAGAAGAAAAACTATGGTGACATCATCAGAAGAGGAGATGACATCATCGGAAGATGAAGGCAGCAGATGAAATCGGCAGAAGAAAAACTATGGTGACATCATCAGAAGAGGAGATGACATCATCGGAAGATGAAGGCAGCAGATGAAATCGGCAGAAGAAAAACTATGGTGACATCATCAGAAGAGGAGATGACATCATCGGAAGATGAAGGCAGCAGATGAAATCGGCAGAAGAAAAACTATGGTGACATCATCAGAAGAGGAGATGACATCATCGGAAGATGAAGGCAGCAGATGAAATCGGCAGAAGAAAAACTATGGTGACATCATCAGAAGAGGAGATGACATCATCGGAAGATGAAGGCAGCAGATGAAATCGGCAGAAGAAAAACTATGGTGACATCATCAGAAGAGGAGATGACATCATCGGAAGATGAAGGCAGCAGATGAAATCGGCAGAAGAAAAACTATGGTGACATCATCAGAAGAGGAGATGACATCATCGGAAGATGAAGGCAGCAGATGAAATCGGCAGAAGAAAAACTATGGTGACATCATCAGAAGAGGAGATGACATCATCGGAAGATGAAGGCAGCAGATGAAATCGGCAGAAGAAAAACTATGGTGACATCATCAGAAGAGGAGATGACATCATCGGAAGATGAAGGCAGCAGATGAAATCGGCAGAAGAAAAACTATGGTGACATCATCAGAAGAGGAGATGACATCATCGGAAGATGAAGGCAGCAGATGAAATCGGCAGAAGAAAAACTATGGTGACATCATCAGAAGAGGAGATGACATCATCGGAAGATGAAGGCAGCAGATGAAATCGGCAGAAGAAAAACTATGGTGACATCATCAGAAGAGGAGATGACATCATCGGAAGATGAAGGCAGCAGATGAAATCGGCAGAAGAAAAACTATGGTGACATCATCAGAAGAGGAGATGACATCATCGGAAGATGAAGGCAGCAGATGAAATCGGCAGAAGAAAAACTATGGTGACATCATCAGAAGAGGAGATGACATCATCGGAAGATGAAGGCAGCAGATGAAATCGGCAGAAGAAAAACTATGGTGACATCATCAGAAGAGGAGATGACATCATCGGAAGATGAAGGCAGCAGATGAAATCGGCAGAAGAAAAACTATGGTGACATCATCAGAAGAGGAGATGACATCATCGGAAGATGAAGGCAGCAGATGAAATCGGCAGAAGAAAAACTATGGTGACATCATCAGAAGAGGAGATGACATCATCGGAAGATGAAGGCAGCAGATGAAATCGGCAGAAGAAAAACTATGGTGACATCATCAGAAGAGGAGATGACATCATCGGAAGATGAAGGCAGCAGATGAAATCGGCAGAAGAAAAACTATGGTGACATCATCAGAAGAGGAGATGACATCATCGGAAGATGAAGGCAGCAGATGAAAACCTTAGAGTCAGAATCTGTTACATTATTTTAAAATCTGAGGATCAGTACAGAACCTAACATATATTTGCAGATTCTACCAAAAGAAGAGTTTTTACAGAATTTTTACAACACAACCAAAACTTCCAGAAGACTTTACAGAATATAGACATTACAGAAAACTTAAACCTCGGGTCAGAATTTATCTGGCTGCAGCAACCACACCCCCATGAGTTCGATCCACCAGCCACCTATTCGTCAGACTGAGGCACGAAGTCCTCATTTTCGGGTTCAGTACCTACATCAGAGAGTTCATCTATGAGCCTAAAGCTCAGTAAGAACATAATAGATATGCAGTGATGCAAAATGCTATGCATGCGGTTTTCAGAAATACAGTGACAGTACAGAACATTACGTTTCAGTGGCAGAGGGGTATAAGTGGGGCTTATAGGGGAACTGGCGAACAGTGGGTGCACTATCAGGCACAAACAGTAATACAGAACAGAACAGAAATAGATCTGGGGCCAGTCTCCGTCCCGCACTTAGCCAGTACATTTCAGTCAGATTTTATCTTGTTTAGCTTCAAACCGTGTACAAAAAACAGTTTTGCATGAACTTTCGGGAAAACGTGTATGCATGAACGGTGTCTGAACTTAAGCTGGCAGATAACAGAAATAATACAACAAACAACAGAAAAATACAGACATCTCAGGACATAACTCTAACTTTTCTACCCAAAGCAAGCCGACAGAACAGAAAACCTAGTACCTCCGAGATGTAGGGCCTTAAGGGACAACCTACGGATATGAACTTACCTGTTGCTGCAGAGTTGATGGTCCTGAATGTCTCGGAAATGCTCAAACCTGTACATGCACGTTCAGAAAATAAACAAGCTGCAAATGCTAACAAATAAGTTAGAAGAATTTGCTCCAAACTCATTCAAACCCTTAGAAAACAAATCGGTGTGTTTTCATCCAAAAACAGTGAGTTTTACCAAAATATTACAATCCTTCATTCCAACCAAAACTCACTTTAAACTTGTCCAAACTTGTTAGCATTTAAAAGATGCTTACCCTAGTAGAAAAACATAAAGGAGCCGAGGAGATCGAAGTAGCTTCGATAGCTGATTGACGACGACTGGAAGAGAGAATGTCGAGAAGAGAATGGAGAGAGAGCAGAAAAGTGAAATGAAGAGGGTTTCACGTAGGAGGAAGAACTTAGCTTCTTCAACAAGTTGCCAGATGTCAGTTATCCATTAGCTATCTCCCACCAACTATAATTTCTCCCCAATTTGCCCTTCCATGCATTCTAAACTTAGTGTTTAGTTAGTTACACATTAGTTAGGTTCTCCCCACACTAAATGCCCCAAAATTTTACAATGAAATTGTTATCGTATTTATGGCAATTTAAATCCATACAACAATTCAACAGATTATTACATGGCCAAAATGCCGGGTGTTACAATATGCATCACTGCATTGTTTTAAATGTTCTTACTGAGTTTTAGACTCATAGGTGAACTCCCTGATGTAGGTACTGAACTCGAAAATGAGGACTTCGTGCCTCAGTCTGATGAATAGGTGGCTGGTGGTTCGAGCTCCGGGGGTGGTTGCTGCAGCCAGACATAATTTTCTGTTTTGAGGTTTAAGTCTTTAAAGTAAAGTTAATATCTGTAAAGCTTTCTGAAATTCTGGTTTTTGTGTCAAAAACTCTGTAGAGAAATTCTGTTTTGGGAAATTCTGCAATTACATGTTAAGTTCTGTACTGTCTCTGAAATTTTGAAATAATGTATAGATTCTGGTGTTTTGGTTTTAAAAACTCTGTTAGGAATTCCGGAAATGTATGTCAAGTTCTGCTTAACTGCTGAAATTTTAAAATAATGCATAAACCTCTGTATTTGACAGTTGAATTCATGTTCTGAAGTATTCTGGAATTGTTTGGAATATTTTATGTTGGCCTGTGCATGGATGGTTTCTGGTCTTAGAGCTATCCATGCAGTTTGATTTTCTTAAGTTTCTGCCGTGGTTTACTGTTATGTCTGAAAAATCATGTTTTGAATCGGTTTTGAAGGTTTGAAATGTTTATGTTTTTATGCTCTCTGTTTGTTTGTCTTCCTGTTAAAAGTTGTCAAATTCTGCCTTTAAAACTATGTCTTCCGATTGTACTGTTCACATCTACCGATCACTGTTCACTTTTGTCCTATTATATCCACCGATTGCACTGTTCACATCTACCGATTTCTTTGTTCTCCTTGTTGTAGTTTGCATCCACCGATCACTATTCACTTTTGTCCTATTATATCCACCGATTGCACTGTTCACATCTACCAATTTTTTTGTTCTCCTTGTTGTAGTTTGCATCCACCGATCACTGTTCACTTTTGTCCTATTATATCCACCGATTGCACTGTTCACATCTACCGATTTCTTTGTTCTCCTTGTTGTAGTTTACATCCACCGATCACTGTTCACTTTTGTCCTATTATATCCACCGATTGCACTGTTCACATCTACCGATTTCTTTGTTCACCTTGTTGTAGTTTACATCCACCGATCACTGTTCACTTTTGTCTTATTATATCCACCGATTGCACTGTTCACATCTACCGATTTCTTTGTTCTCCTTGTTGTAGTTTACATCCACCGATCACTGTTCACTTTTGTCCTATTATATCCACCGATTGCACTGTTCACATCTACCGATTTCTTTGTTCTCCTTGTTGTAGTTTGCATCCACCGATCATTGTTCACTTTTGTCCTATTATATCCACCGATTGCACTGTTCACATCTACCGATTTCTTTGTTCTCCTTGTTGTAGTTTGCATCCACCGATCATTGTTCACTTTTGTCCTATTATATCCACCGATTGCACTGTTCACATCTACCGATTTCTTTGTTCTCCTTGTTGTAGTTTACATCCACCGATCACTGTTCACTTTTGTCCTATTATATCCACCGATTGCACTGTTCACATCTACCGATTTCTTTGTTCTCCTTGTTGTAGTTTACATCCACCGATCACTGTTCACTTTTGTCCTATTATATCCACCGATTGCACTGTTCACATCTACCGATTTCTTTGTTCTCCTTGTTGTAGTTTGCATCCACCGATCACTGTTCACTTTTGTCCTATTATATCCACCGATTGCACTGTTCACATCTACCGATTTCTTTGTTCTCCTTGTTGTAGTTTGCATCCACCGATCACTGTTCACTTTTGTCCTATTATATCCACCGATTGCACTGTTCACATCTACCGATTTCTTTGTTCTCCTTGTTGTAGTTTACATCCACCGATCACTGTTCACTTTTGTCCTATTATATCCACCGATTGCACTGTTCACATCTACCGATTTCTTTGTTCTCCTTGTTGTAGTTTACATCCACCGATCACTGTTCACTTTTGTCCTATTATATCCACCGATTGCACTGTTCACATCTACTGATTTCTTTGTTCTCCTTGTTGTAGTTTGCATCCACCGATCACTGTTCACTTTTGTCCTATTATATCCACCGATTGCACTGTTCACATCTACCGATTTCTTTGTTCTCCTTGTTGTAGTTTGCATCCACCGATCACTGTTCACTTTTGTCCTATTATATCCACCGATTGCACTGTTCACATCTACCGATTTCTTTGTTCTCCTTGTTGTAGTTTACATCCACCGATCACTGTTCACTTTTGTCCTATTATATCCACCGATTGCACTGTTCACATCTACCGATCACTGTTCACTTTTGTCCTATTATATCCACCGATTGCACTGTTCACATCTACCGATTTCTTTGTTCACCTTGTTGTAGTTTACATCCACCGATCACTGTTCACTTTTGTCCTATTATATCCACCGATTGCACTGTTCACATCTACCGATTTCTTTGTTCTCCTTGTTGTAGTTTGCATCCACCGATCACTGTTCACTTTTGTCCTATTATATCCACCGATTGCACTGTTCACATCTACCGATTTCTTTGTTCTCCTTGTTGTAGTTTGCATCCACCGATCACTGTTCACTTTTGTCCTATTATATCCACCGATTGCACTGTTCACATCTACCGATTTCTTTGTTCTCCTTGTTGTAGTTTGCATCCACCGATCACTGTTCACTTTTGTCCTATTATATCCACCGATTGCACTGTTCACATCTACCGATTTCTTTGTTCTCCTTGTTGTAGTTTGCATCCACCGATCACTGTTCACTTTTGTCCTATTATATCCACCGATTGCACTGTTCACATCTACCGATTTCTTTGTTCTCCTTGTTGTAGTTTACATCCACCGATCACTGTTCACTTTTGTCCTATTATATCCACCGATTGCACTGTTCACATCTACCGATCACTGTTCACTTTTGTCCTATTATATCCACCGATTGCACTGTTCACATCTACCGATTTCTTTGTTCTCCTTGTTGTAGTTTGCATCCACCGATCACTGTTCACTTTTGTCCTATTATATCCACCGATTGCACTGTTCACATCTACCGATTTCTTTGTTCTCCTTGTTGTAGTTTACATCCACCGATCACTGTTCACTTTTGTCCTATTATATCCACCGATTGCACTGTTCACATCTACCGATTTCTTTGTTCTCCTTGTTGTAGTTTACATCCACCGATCACTGTTCACTTTTGTCCTATTATATCCACCGATTGCACTGTTCACATCTACCGATTTCTTTGTTCTCCTTGTTGTAGTTTGCATCCACCGATCACTGTTCACTTTTGTCCTATTATATCCACCGATTGCACTGTTCACATCTACCGATTTCTTTGTTCTCCTTGTTGTAGTTTGCATCCACCGATCACTGTTCACTTTTGTCCTATTATATCCACCGATTGCACTGTTCACATCTACCGATTTCTTTGTTCACCTTGTTGTAGTTTGCATCCACCGATCACTGTTCACTTTTGTCCTATTATATCCACCGATTGCACTGTTCACATCTACCGATTTCTTTGTTCTCCTTGTTGTAGTTTGCATCCACCGATCACTGTTCACTTTTGTCCTATTTTGATTCCAAATCCAGAAAATGTTTCCTTCTCTGCTTAAGCTTTAAGATTTTTACTCTTAAAAGTTCAGTCCATTTTCTGTTTGTTTTAAAAGTATAAATGTTTAAAAAAAAAATAGTTACCGTTTTCTGTTAAATGTCCGGAGTGATGGCTTGGCACTCGGATTCCGTTCGGGATCCGGTTTCGGGCTGTCACAGCTTGATACCTTTAATAAATAAAAATCTGATTTTTGGAAAACCTTCAACTTCGTTCTGATACCAATTGTTGAAAACCCGAACGAGAAATCGAAAAAGAAAACGAGAAAATAATAGACATCGAATTTACGTAGAAACCCTATAAGGGAAAAAAACAACAAGCAGAGGAGAGAAATCATTAATCAAAATAGATACAATGAGTTTTGCGACTCGAGCATTAATATATAGAGAAAACATAAAACCCTAATATTAATATACGGGCCCGACCTGATCCAACTAGAATTTTGGTCACACCAAATTCAAATAGTCATTTGGTATAAGAGCATTCATTTTTGGGTCCCTTGCTAGAACTTGAAGATTAGTATGCTAGGGACTTGGATTGAAATATAAAACTCGCTCCAGCTCTCTCTCGTTCTCTCCTCTCAATTAAAACACCCAAAACTTGGAAGAACTCCTCCCCCTATATAATTAAAAAAAAAAAAATCCTTTTAATAAATAATTATGTAATACCATATAATAAAAAATATTATATCATATTATTTATTAAATAAACTAATAAAAAATTCTTATTTTTAATAAATCCAACTGCTATCTAAAACTCTATTCGAGATAATTCTAATTTATCTAACGTTATTTAAAGATTTTAATGACGAATTGACTTCTAATTTTTAACGATTTGACCATTTGATAGAAAAATCACATGTGACTGACGTTAACGATGTGATGACCTGAATTGACACGTATGAGTAGGAACCACCCAGTACTCCGCGAATCTCGAGTGGGACTTGGGCCGGAGGGTGACGTGATGGGTTAAAACTCTGTGGATCCCGGGTTGGACTTGGGCCGAAGGGTTCGGTCGTAGAAAGGGGGGTCGTCACAATCCCACATCGGTTGGGGAAGTATGTGGAAATGAAACATATGTAAGGAAACCCTCCCAAGATAGCAAGAAGCTTTTTGGAGCACAATTGGCAACGGATCTCATAAGAAATTTGAAGTTAAAAGTGCTTCAGCGAGATTAGTACTAGGTTGGGTGACCGACTGGGGAGTCCTTGCCAAACAAAGCCGTGAGGAGAGGATATTGGGCTACGGCCCAATCCCCAGAGCGGACAATATCTTACTGGGAAAAAAGATCGTTACAAATGGTATCAGAGCCTCTACCCAACCGAAAATATGGCCAACGAGGACGTTGGGCCCCTGAGGGGGGTGATTGTGATTACCCAAATGGACACGTATGAGGAGGAACCACCCAGTGCTCCGCGAATCCCGAGTGGGACTTGGGCAGGAGGGTGACATGCTGGGTTAAAACTCTGCGAATCCTGGGTTAGACTTGGGCCGGAGGGTTCGAATGTAGAAAGGGGGGTCCTCACAATCTCACATCACTTGGGGAAGTATGTGGAAATGAAACATATGTAAGGAAACCCTCCCAAGATAGCAAGACGCGTTTTGGAGCACAATTGGCAACGGATCGCATAAGAACTCTGAAGTTAAAAGTGCTTCGGCGATAGTAGTACCAGGTTGGGTGACCGACTGGGAAGTCCTCGCCAAACAAAGCCATGAGGGGAGGATATTGGGCTACGGCCCAATCCCCAGAGCGGACAATATCTTACTGGAAAAATGGGTCGTTACAAACGAACTATGAAAATTTGACTAAACACGATAAAATTGACCTTGAAAAAAGCAAAAAAATTACTCAAATTTTTATTTATATAAAAATTGGTGGATTTTAGATTATAAAAATTCTCTTGGTGTTCAATCTTCTTTTTCATAAATAAGAACAACTTTTATCACTTACCCGAATTTCTATTCCGGATGGTAACCATCTCATAAAGATCCCCCCCTACATGTATGGAAATGAATAGACATTTGTGAAACTGTATTTTCTCGGCCTCGCTCGCTTGTGTGGATAAAACATCATCATCGTATTTCTTAAATAAACTTGACAAGACATTAGTCAAAAGACCAGAGTGTCATATATCAATAGTAAGAGAGACAACATTTTGTAAAAACAAAGAAGTTCTTTTAGAAAAAAGGATTTGGAAATTTTGAATGCACTTATGTTATTAAAAAATATTTTTGAATATTTTTTTAACTATATTGTTGTTTAATTTGAAATAATTTGCTTTGGTAACTATTTTAAATTAATGATGTTAAATTATGTGATGGTAAATTATGATGGGATATGTTATATTTAGATATTTCAAAAGTGAAATTGTGATTTAATAAATTTGAAAAACTAAAATGGAAAACCAAGTTTTAAAAGCAAAAAATTCAGCTAATATAAGGGGAAGCGTATGCAACTATTAAATGGAATATTTAAAAGAAATAAACGTTCAAATATTAAAGTGTACATCGTTGTACATGGTATAAAAGATAATTTGTATTATATATTTAAACTTGGAGATGTATAATAAAAATAAGTAATATTAAATTTATCTTCTAATTCTACTCTCTATTGTTACATTTTGATATGTCGCTCATTAATTGTTAAAATTGATATATTTATTTAGCTTTTATAATTTATCTTAATTATCAAATATGTTAGTGAGTAATACGTAAACAGCACATCAGATGGTAAAATTATAAGGTAAAATTAGGTTGCATATTTAAATATGATGAAACAAAAAATTTAAGATATTTTGTATATTGAAATATTGAAAGTTAGTATACACAAGTGTTTCTATGCACTATTTTGGTTTGAATATATAAAATACAAAGGTTATTCACCCAATAATTAAATAATGGACGACGCCATTCAATAAAAAAAATATTTTTTGAGTAAAAAAATATAGTTTAAATAGTTGTTTCGATTTAGTTTTTCTAGTTCAAAAAAGTCTTCATGATTTTCCTTCTGTTTTCAAATTATTCGTTTGTTTATTTTCACACTTAAATTAACGGAAATATCATACGTGACCATATTTAATCCCAATGATCCCTCTAAGTCATTGATGAGATGGATTAAATTTAGAATTCATTTAATTATTTTAAATTAAAACCTTTAAAAATTAATCTTTTGTGAAGAGAGTGAAATTTGAGAAGATAGGAATCAAATTGTGTCGGTAGTGATGAACTTATAATAAAATGAGTATCTAAAAATTAAAATAAGTTTCCACTTCCCTTCATTAGGGGTTTCACGAATTTGTCAATGTGGTAGGGTAAGGTTGGGTGCCTTCAATTTAAAATTATATTAATATTAATATTATATTAATATTATTAAATATAAATTCAATGTTGAATTTGGATTTATTTTCTTGACATTGAGTTGGGTTTGTGCTAATCATAGGTTTTTTTTTCCGGTTTTTTTCATACTTGTTGTTTTTTATTCTAACAGTAGTTTTGGTCTAATTCTGCCAACCGAGAATCGATTTTGGTCAATAATAAATACATCTGACCCTAAAAGTGTAAGTTTCAATTAAATAAAAATTGAATAAATGTAGGAAAAAAAATCAAATCAAAACTTTAGTTAGATTTGAGTGTTTTATTTTATGTAAATTTCAATTAATAATTCAAAATATGTGTGGGTAATGTGTGTTAACATATGTGTATATTATATGTTTAGAATGGAGTTTTTGGCTTAAATTAAATGATTTTAAGAGTAGAAATTTTGTTTTAAACTTTGAAAGTTTATTTGTTTTCCTAATGATCTCATGCATTGTTTAAACCTCAACTAACTCGTCTCAAATATACTTAACAGAAATCATTCAAATAAATAATATGAATTAATGATATCAAGTAAATAAGTCAAACTCTCACAACATAATGTTACATAAAAAAATCATATAATTTGTAATATACTTAATTATGGTTGAATCCACTCTTGTTATTTTTGGCAATGTACAATCGTAGGTCATGACTATTCAGGACGTTGAATTTTCATTACAATGAGTGCAAGGATTGTTGCCGTTACAATTCAAGCTTATTCTATCGTCAACTTTATTCTCTTCAGATTTAGTTGTAATTTTAGAACTGTTTGCAAGATCATCCTCATTTTGCTTGGTATTAGCCGGTCCAGAAGAGCCAATATGAGAGTCTTTCATGGAATCGACGAACTTATCCTGCACCGTTTCAGTAAAAGTATTAGAATTGTTATCGACAACAATTCCATTTGAGTAGTTACTAACAGCAAACTGATTTCTTCCTCCGCAACCAATTCTACTTGTAGTTTCAACATCACTAATTGGGATTGGATCTGCATTCATAGGCGACAGGTTATATGGAACTATTGAACTTGGTGAGCCATAATAATCTCCATATAGGGTTACAGAAGGACCTCCAACTTCATGGACGTACGGGTAGTAATTATATTGGACTGGTAAACTACTATATGGCAAAGCATAGAAGGGAGGAAAAGGGTTGTAAAATGAAGAATAATAAGGAAAGTAATTAGAATAATAAGCAGGATCGTAGCTAGATGGCAAAAAATAATTAGAACAATAGAAAAGATTGTAAGAAGACGGCGAGGCTAATTGGAGACCAGAGGCTTCAGAAGTGTTTGTCTTTTTTTTATGACCAATGTAAGGCTCCGCCCTTTTTACCTCTACCATCTTCTCATTCAGTGGAATAAATCTTAACTCAATAACCCTCTGTACAGCTTCGTCAGAATCAAAAGTTATAAAACCAAACCCTCTTGGTTTCCGATCTTCTTTCCTGTAAATAAGAACCACTTCTACAACTCTGCCAAATTTTTCAAAACATTGTTTGCATACTTCTTCTGTTACTCCGGATGGTAAACCGCCAACAAAGATCCTTCGCTCTATGTATGGAACTGTACTAGCACTTGGTAACATCGCCATCGTATCTCTCATACCAACGTGATCAAACACTATGTGAGACACAACCTTTTATAAAAGAACCAAGTTGTTTCCTATTTGGATAAGGATTTAGCCATGTTTTTAAAAAGTTTTAGATATTCAATTTGAATTGATTTTCTTAGATAACTGTACCAATATTGAAGTTGTTAATTTAATTTAAATTTGAGAAGATTAGTTTTTTGTCTATCAATTTTGAATCAAATGGTGCAACTAGAAAATATTTTTTAAATATCGAACTGATTTGTTAATATATCCAATTTGAATCAATATTCAAGATCTTATTTCTATTTAGAGATAAATTGAATAAAAAAATTTGATTATGTGATTGAATGATAATTTGAATATTATATGCAATTTAAATTAATAAAATAATATACAGAAATTATTTTATCCGATTGCATTTTTAAATATTAGATAATTATCCAAAAGATGTTACATTTAAAATACTAGCATGTATAAAAGAATAATATTGTATATTATTGCCTTATATATGTGCTGAAAAGTTCTTCAAATTATTTCATGTTTATATGTAATAATTGTTAACATTAGTCATGCATCCAGATGTAACATGAATAATTCTACTTTTGTTTATTTCAGAATTTGTAAAATCCAAAGAATTAATGGGTAAGTAAAGTAAATTTGGTTAGTTCTTTTAATTTTTCTAAATGGTAGTAGTCACCATTTGTGGAGAATAACCTCTCCTTCATGGGATACAAAACAAATCGCGGGAAACTCTCTTTGTTCATAATTCAGAGAGCATTTATAGGGAGAATTGCGAGTAGGTAGCAAAATTCTTGCAAGAGGAAATTAAATTGTAACACCCGGTATTTTACCTATGTAATTATTCCTTGAATAATTAAGCGGAGTTACTCTGATGTTAATGAAATGACTATTTTAATGAAATTGTCGACGTGTTCAATTGAATGAAAGTGATTCGTAAAACCGATTCGACGAACTAAATAGTAATTTAGTTAAAAACCAATAGTTAGAAATGCATGGAGGGGTAAATTGGGAAGGAATTAAGGTAGGTGGAAGTGTAATACCCGGTTGTACGGACTTGTATATTATATTATTATTATATTATCGGATGACATTTTTATATTTATGTCAAATCAGGTCCGTTTTACGAAAAGAAAGCGTCACTACGATCCTAACGATAAATAGGAATTTTAAGGAAATTATGAGAATTTTCGGAGATTAAACGATATATTCCGAGTAATTACCTTTATCGTAATGTAGAGGACGTTTTAGTAAAAATAGTAAACGAGGTCCGAATTGCGAATGGACAGTTTTATTAAGTCCCGAATATTAAGCTGGACTTATGGGTGAAGTAAGGAGATTCGATGAAACCGATTGGCTAGACGATTAACGAACCGAATGACGAAACAAATATAAAATCTATGGAAGGGCATTTTAGTAAATTGCCAAATCAAATTTTATAAAAATAACCTGATGGGATTCGGGGTGCCAACCGTGACACTCGAATCACATTTGCGGAAGCAGTCGAAATGGAGAGGTGGGTGAGTTGGCTAACTCACAGAGAACGTCGTTTGGATTGAAGGGGTTCCTTGCCGGCCGGTAGACGTTCATTGCGCTACGTCGGAAAACTCCTTCGCTGACGAAGAGAGTTCCAGCAACAGGATGAAAGGCCCTTGAATTCTGTTTCTTCCTCAGAAGAGACCGACGGGGAAGGGGCGAGGTCGAGGTGCCCATGGCTGGCTGAGGAGTCGAAGTCGGTAGCTCTCGGCGCATGTCTTTCCATAGAAAGAACAACAACTTTTGGGGACAGGTTTCTCCAACCTTTCTCCTGATTCCAACTCGTGGAAGAGAAGAGAAGAGGATGGGATAAGAGTACCTCCAAGCAACCATGAGCTTGAGGTACAATGGAGGCGCGACTCCTCGGTGATTCATCACCGAACATTCGGTGCTTTGCACCAACGAAGGAAACTCCTTCAGAAGAAACGATCTTCGATTTCCAAATATTTAATGTTCAAAACTGAGTTACAAATGTTTCAGAGCATAACCTTATAGCCTCTGGAGATCGATGGTTACAAAAGGAAAGAAAACATAAAAGGAACATGCGAGAAAGGCTCAAAAGAGCCGTTGGAGCATTGACCAAACTAGCCGTTGGAGTGTTCAACGCTTCGGCCTCGTGCGCGCGCATCATGGTGCTGATTTCGCTCGTGACCCGATCCGTGCAACGCTGCTGCGTCGTGAGTCCTTCAGGCAAAGGTTCGTCGATTGTGGGCATCCATTGAGCTGAAGCTTTTCACTTGTGAGCTTCATCTTGCGAGCAGATATTGGAATTGGGTTTTTCTTCTTCTTGGGCTTAATTGTTTCTTCAATTGTAGCTTGTATTAGTGGGCTAATGAAATGGGCCATTTTTTCATGGCTAACTTAGAGTTGAATAACCAATTGCTTTTGGGTCATCTTGTTCTTGGGCTTTGAATGCATCAACTCCTTTATTAGCCAAGCTTTATTAAGAAGTCACCTACATAATCAACAAACTTTATTAGAAATATAATAATTGGTGAACTTACCTCGATGTGTAACTTGATCCTCGGGATCCAAAGCGTATCATCCTCTCCGGGTTAGAAGAAAATTTGTCCTCAAATTTTAAATTTTGCTCCTTTGTAAACTTTGTGACACCCTAGCGTTAATACGCTTAAGTGGATCCACTGAATCATGGTCCCGTTTTCATTCAAAGGTCCTTACTTGACTCACGAGAATAAATTTGAAATAACCACAATGCTTCAAATAGATTTCAAAATTTGATTTGTTCAATCATAACAATTTGGACGCAAGCATACAAGATAAAATTTTCACAGCAAGAGCTTTTTGAACAAATTCTTTTCATGCTAACCCCACAATTCATTAACAACTCAAAGAATAATTCATCTTTTCAATCCAATGAGTAAAAGACATACGGATACTCATAACTCAAGTTAAACTAGACAAGTAACTTTAAGCTCAAAGAATTCATCCCTAGAAAAATTATTTGCAAAGCCTAGCATATGATTACTCCAAAATTCAAAGAATAGATGCTAAATTTTAAACAAACAAGTAAATCATTAAACAAAAATTTCTAAATTGGGCATCATCAATTTTAGCAATTAAAATACTTTTCCCTAATTATCTTCATCACTTATACTAGCAAAAATAGCAAGAAAAATGAAGGTGATATCAACAAAAATTTTCCAGCTTCTGCTGGCATTTTATCAAACAGGTTATGGGCATTTTGGAAAATAAATAAAACAGCTAGATTTCAAATGCTAAATACCCTAGAAGAAGAGCAGAGAACAAAAGAAAACTTAGCACAATATGTATCCAGAACATGTTGAACGAACTTAGAAGATGATCATGGAATAAAACATTAATTTGATGCAACATTTTCAATAACAGCAAGATAAAACAACCTAAACAAATACCACAACAGCACAGGATATTAATCCTAAAGAAAATCATAGAGAATGAAAGATAATCATATTAAAAACTTCACGGTGAAATAGTAGGGTAGTCAAAACAAAAATTTTGATTTTTAGAAGACCTACTTGTAGCATCAAAACTCTTTTCACAAGCTCTAAAAATAATTATGATTTAAATCTCAGCAAATAGTTTGATGCAAACAAATTGAATAATAACCAGAAAAACACAGCAATCAGTTTAGATGATTGAACTAGAAAAAGGTGCAGCAAACAGCTTCAATATCCTTGGGAATTCTAGTTTTAGTTCATTAAATTTTCAGTTTGATCCCCAAAACTCAGCAATAGTCTAAATTGACCAACAATTATAACAGAAAAACAACAGTAAATTTTCAGCATTCTAAAGGTTAAAACACAGCAAATTGTATGGCTGGATTCATGCTAGTATTCAAGGAACAGAAGAGTAAAAATTCCATCAATATGCAATATTAGCAGCGATTTAACGTTATCAATAGGTGCTCAATAATGCAGTTTATCTTTGGGGTTTGCTGCAATAATAGAAAAAGAGAGTCAATCTAGTTTCATAGCAGAATATATTCTGATTATGTATATCACAAGGAAATTAATTGCTCAATCAAGTTTAGCAAGGCAATTTAACAAGAGAATCTGGGTAACAAATAGAATATGGACATGACAGAAAACCATAAAAGACAGAAAATATTTTGTTAACAAAAAAAATAACAGAGTATGCCGGTTTAGACAGACAGATTGACAGCTCCTGCAACATGGGTTATTTGTGTAAACAAAACAGGTCAGACATGTGAACAGAAAACAAGAACAAAACAATATGCTGACAGAAATGCAAAACACTTTACTATCCTAAACAGAATGAAACGAGACTAAACATGATGATAGTGGGTGAAACATAAATGAAACATGACAAGAAAACAGATAACAATGACAATATGCTAAAAATGAGACAACACAAAGAAGAAAACAAAGGCAACAAGATGACACTCACGGGTAAGAAACAGAAATGAAAAATGAGAAAACACTAAACAATCATCATGAAGTTCAATTCTGGAAAGTAAAATCAGAAAATCAAGTTATCAATCCTAAACATGCTAGTCTCTGCAGACAAAATTAGATATGCATACGAAAGTTAACAAGTTTTAATAAAGGCAGAAAATAAATCATGATGAAAAGAGACCACCAAACATTCAATAGTCTAACTTCTAATTCAAACACAATGGATGGTCAACGTTAACAATTTTTGGCTTTGTAAAAACAAAAGTAGACATGCAAACGTGAGTTAATCTGAACAACTTAAAAACAGAACATAAAACATGCTGACAGACATCGCCATAACAGAAAAGAAAATGAATGAAGACAAACAAAAGACAACCTGTAAACTAAACGTATTCCTTGATGATTATGCATGCGAAGTTCTTTCTGTTATGTGAAGAAAACATATCAAAATCTCAAGCAAACGTGGAATGCTTTGTTTTAGCAAAACAGGAACAATGACAGACTTACAACAAAACAAACTCACAACTCAGACAGACAACAATTAAACAGATTAATAATTTGCTAATAAAATTTCTCTGCATGCAAGTTATGAGTTCAAGAAGCATAGATTATTTTTAGTTAGCAAAAACACAGACTAAACAGACTTTAAACAAGATACAGACACAACGAAACAGTGAGTAAAACACAAAATAGAAAATGTGAAAACTAACCTTCAATCGAGATATTGAGAACTGCTGTCAACTAAATAGAAATGAAAGCCTAAGCAAATGGGTTATGCTGGTTATTAGACAGAATTGAACGACAAAACATACTAGACAGAAACAAAACGAAAACAGAGAATAAAAACTACAAAGAAACACAAACAACGAACTAGACTCAACAAAACAGAACAGGAAAACAAAGTGAATATATTTTTGTTAACATAAATATTCAAGCATTCTGGTTATTTCAGTTAGAAAAATAATAGAACAGAAAACTACGAAGAGACGGAACAAATAAGACACAGAGACAACAAACAGAAAAACTCAAAACAACGAGCCAGAGATCAACTCTAGCTCTGATACCAAATGATGGGATTCGGGGTGCCAACCGTGACACTCGAATCACATTTGCGGAAGCAGTCGAAATGGAGAGGTGGGTGAGTTGGCTAACTCACAGCGTCGTTTGGATTGAAGGGGTTCCTTGCCGGCCGGTAGACGTTCATTGCGCTACGTCGGAAAACTCACAGCAGAATTATAACCATAAGAGTGTGCTATAGTAGAAAACATCTATCATGCAATAAAAGCCAATAAGATTTTATCCATTCTCGGCTATACACTAAAAACAGAATGTAAGTTTTAGACAATCAAAACATAACTAGCACATTAATAGTCTCATCAACTTTAGTTCATCAAAACAGCAACAACAAATGGAAGTTCATAGCACATTTAAACACTCAGTTAGCATGCTACAACAGAAAATTATTAAACTGCTAAACATAATCAATTGTCATGCAAAATAGGCCATCAATAATTAACCATTCTCGGCTATACCAGAAAAGAGATTGTAAGTTGAAAAACAAATAGCATGTTCAGACAATTGAAACAACTAACATTAACAGTTTCATTACTTAGCAGCAAACACAAAAGGAAATTTCAGCAAAATCATTCCAAAGCAATTCCTTATCAGTGCTGCTCAAGACACTAGAAACAGTACCAATTTCTTTTTAAGATTTTATCTTTACCTCATTCAACAAGTTAACTACTTGACCGAGTACTAGACCTTAAGGAAAGAACTAAAACAAAGACAGCAACTACACATAAGTTGACAACAAACTCACCAAACATTAAACTCAAACCATAAAACACTCAACAAAATGATGCATTTAAAACTAAGATTCAAAACAGAACATGGTATGAACAGATTTTTTTTTTTTATTAACTCCATCCATTAAGTGCAATTGGGTCCATGCTTATTATTCTGAATTTAACTTAACACATCAAGGACTCAAAGCACACAAATCAGAACAAAGACACAAGTAGACACAAAATAGATGCATTAATATTAAGGTATGAAATAGATTCATAAGCATTGTCAAAACAGAATTTCCCACGTTCCACTTTTAACATGCATTTTGATTCAAGCTTTCATCCTAGCAATTACATCAATATAACTAAACACAACACAAGACACTACATTAATCACCTAATCATCATTTCTACTTCTTGGCTAAGCAAAATAGATTTGTTTAAGCCTCTTAAGTGTGAACAACAATGATGAAATCAGATAATTAACAACCTAACAATTATCTAAGACACACAAACAGGAACTATCTTAGAAACAAAAACAAACAGCATAATGAAATTAAAATAAAAACAGCAACTACCCAAACAGCTACAATCCTTTTAAATTTTGGTTTAACAAGATTAACAACAAAGGATGATGCATTCAGATAATTAGACATAACTCTAAACAAAAATAGCAAATAGAAACCAAAAGAAATTGTAATCCAAAACAACAGACCTCCATTTTGGTCAAAGAATTCAGCATTAATCTTAACCAATCTAGAGTTATAACATGATGGATTAATATACCTAAACATGCTTCTATACATTTAACTTAAACAAAACACAAATTGAAACACAATTCCTAAAACAGAATGGAAACATGAAATGCTTGTGGGTGAAACTGGAATGAACATATGACCATAAAACAGAACAACTAGAACGAAAGACTAACAACATCAGAGAAGAAAAAACAAAGGAAATAAATCACAAGACACTCAAGAGCTCCAGGTTTAGCTCTGATACCAAATGATGGGATTCGGGGTGCCAACCGTGACACTCGAATCACATTTGCGGAAGCAGTCGAAATGGAGAGGTGGGTGAGTTGGCTAACTCACAGAGAACGTCGTTTGGATTGAAGGGGTTCCTTGCCGGCCGGTAGACGTTCATTGCGCTACGTCGGAAAACTCCTTCGCTGACGAAGAGAGTTCCAGCAACAGGATGAAAGGCCCTTGAATTCTGTTTCTTCCTCAGAAGAGACCGACGGGGAAGGGGCGAGGTCGAGGTGCCCATGGCTGGCTGAGGAGTCGAAGTCGGTAGCTCTCGGCGCATGTCTTTCCGTAGAAAGAACAACAGCTTTTGGGGACAGGTTTCTCCAACCTTTCTCCTGATTCCAACTCGTGGAAGAGAAGAGAAGAGGATGGGATAAGAGTACCTCCAAGCAACCATGAGCTTGAGGTACAATGGAGGCGCGACTCCTCGGTGATTCATCACCGAACATTCGGTGCTTTGCACCAACGAAGGAAACTCCTTCAGAAGAAACGATCTTCGATTTCCAAATATTTAATGTTCAAAACTGAGTTACAAATGTTTCAGAGCATAACCTTATAGCCTCTGGAGATCGATGGTTACAAAAGGAAAGAAAACATAAAAGGAACATGCGAGAAAGGCTCAAAAGAGCCGTTGGAGCATTGACCAAACTAGCCGTTGGAGTGTTCAACGCTTCGGCCTCGTGCGCGCGCATCATGGTGCTGATTTCGCTCGTGACCCGATCCGTGCAACGCTGCTGCGTCGTGAGTCCTTCAGGCAAAGGTTCGTCGATTGTGGGCATCCATTGAGCTGAAGCTTTTCACTTGTGAGCTTCATCTTGCGAGCAGATATTGGAATTGGGTTTTTCTTCTTCTTGGGCTTAATTGTTTCTTCAATTGTAGCTTGTATTAGTGGGCTAATGAAATGGGCCATTTTTTCATGGCTAACTTAGAGTTGAATAACCAATTGCTTTTGGGTCATCTTGTTCTTGGGCTTTGAATGCATCAACTCCTTTATTAGCCAAGCTTTATTAAGAAGTCACCTACATAATCAACAAACTTTATTAGAAATATAATAATTGGTGAACTTACCTCGATGTGTAACTTGATCCTCGGGATCCAAAGCGTATCATAACCTAAACCTATTTTCTCCTCATTCTTTCTTCTTCTTCTCTGGAATCCACGAAACCAGAGAGTTTTCTCTCCCTCGGCCGCCGACAATTCCCCAACGATCCGACCTCCGTTCTCCTCCGTTTTTCCTCCGGTTCTTCATGTTTTCTCCTCTAATCGACGTTCTAGGTATGAGCCTACAATCTTAGAGCTTTTATTTCTATATTTACGGCGTTTTAGGCAATTAGGGTTTCGATAGTTTTTCGTTAAAAACGCGAATTAGGGTTCGTAATTAATAGGTTAGCCGTGATTAAGTATATATTGCACATATTCGACGTTATTGGACGAAGTTAAATCAATTCGTGAAAATGTTAAAATTAGGGATTTTCGAGATTTTAGGAATAACTCGTAAATTGGAATTCGAGGTGCCGAACGTGAGTTGCTCGAATAAATAACCCGGTGAATGGGATTAGAACTTTAGAAAGTCTCCTTAGTTAAGATTTTGTAAATTTGGACGATCAATAGCTTAAATTAGTTTTAACGTCGAAATTGTGTTTTGCTTCAGACAAACAACGCTCGTGGACGGAGCTTGAGCTGCTTTGGACACGAGGTAAGTTCTCGTGATTCTTCTCTGGCCGATTGGCCTACACCGTACGTCGAATGTCGTCTCGAGGAGTTTTGGAGATGCGTTAGTTTAAATTGTACTTGGTTTGGGTAGTTAGGTTATAGGAGTTTATAGTTTATGCTTTACAGTCTTGATTGTACATGTTATTGTTTGTTTACTTTAAAATATTGAACTGTTCACGCATCATTTGTTTTAAAGAAAAACATGAAAATGAACTTCGCACAGAGTTTTAAAGATAACGTAAAGCATAGCATTGGCCTTCGGGCATACAGGCCTTCGGGCATACAGGCCTTCGGGCATACAGTTTACAGGTCACGCGAGGTGGGGCTCAGGCACGGCTGTACGGGTTGTAAGCGTGTACCCCCCTCTTCTAGCTGGAAAGAGTAGTCCGCCCGCTGGATGAGCTCTCTCCGGTTAGAAGGTATAGGATCTCGGTGACACCTATAGTGCATGGCATAGTAAGATAAAAATAAAGCATGGTTTAATGAACTCATAGCACAGCATGCATCGCATTTACGTAGAGCTTATTGGGATTTTATCTCATAGTGTGTTGTATGGTGTAGGTGACATAGACTTCGAGGTACCATGTGAGGACGATGTCCCTCCACCTGAGGCATGATTCAGTTGACGGAGGATGGCTGCGGAGGTGTGCTGGCGCAGTCGAGGCTCCCCTGACCCGTGGGGATAGTATGTATAGATTTTGGGATGTTTTGGCTGGATGATTGTGTAGACGTTATAGGATGTTTGGTTCTGGTAGTTGATAGGTTTACATTTGAATATTTTGGGTAAATTGTTTATAAAACAGTATTTAAACGTTATAGAAATGTTTTGGAAATGTTGTAGGTTGGATACGGATAAGCTCGATTTTTAGAGCTATCCATGCAGTTGGATTTCGCAAAGTCCGCTGTGGGTTGATTGAGTTTAAAATACGTTATAAACTGATACTTTGTTAGGAGTAGGTTGAAAGGAGTAGGTTGAATTGTGTTAGGTTGAATTGTGTTGGTTGCTCTCTGGAATCCAGAGAGCACTTGTGAAAATAAAGGAAACAGAGAAGAAGAGAAAACAGAAGAGAAAACAGAAGGGATCGCGTGGTGATCGCTGCATAGAGTGCAGCGATCGATCTCTGTAGCAATGCAGAGATCGATCGCTGGCTTACTAGCTGCAGCGATCGATCTCTGTAGCAATGCAGAGATCGATCGCTGCATTGCTGCAGAGATCGATCGCTGCAGCATGCAGTGCATGCAGCGATCAGTCACTGCAGCATGCAGTGCATGCAGCGATCAGTCACTGCATGCTGCAGCGATCAGTCACTGCATGCTGCAGCGACTGAGCGCGGCCTCCTTTCCTCGGGCAGAATGTCAATTCTGCCCTCCCAATTTTATTTTAATCGAAATTAGTTTTAAATAATGGTTTTATTTAATTTGTTTTAAGTTGTTTTAAATGGTTTTAAACTTAGATTTTAATTCCGATTTCGATTTCGGTTTCGATTTCGGTTTAGGTTCCGCCCAGTGTTTAAATAAAGATATTAGGTTAAAAAAAATATGGTACGGAAAATACGGGTACAGTATTAGGGTCGCTACAGGAAGGGACCCAATGGATGGTTGCCAAATGTCCATACTTGCTGAGGAACCTACCTATTGTCTTCTCTTCTCTTCTCTTCTACGTAAACCTTCATTTTCATCATCTTCTCTGTTTTCTCTCTTCCAGACAACTGAGACAAATCTCCAAAACTTGTTTCTCCTGTTTTCTTCTGTTTCCTTCAGCAAAGGTAATCATCTAACCTAGTTAACGAGTTTGGACAAGTTAAGTTGTGAGTTTTGTAGAAGTTTAAGGTTAAGGTATTTTGGAGAAAACTCACTGTTTTTGTATGAAAACACATTGGTTTGTTTTCTAAAGGTTTGAATGGAGTTTGCTGCATATTCTACTAAGTTATTAGTTAGCATTTGCAGCTCTGTTTATTTTCTTTACGTGCATGTTTTAGGTCCGTTCATAACCGAGACGTTCAAGACTTGCAACTCTACAGCAACAGGTAAGTTCATACGTATAGGTTTGGCCCTTAAGGCCCTACAATACGGAGGTACTAGGTTTTATGTTGTTGGGATTTCTGTTGGGTAGTTAGACCATAGGTTATATTTTAGGTTAAGTGTGTTCTGTTTTATATCCTGCTTATTATTCTGTCGTCTGTCTATGAATGTTCATGCATACACGTTTTCTCTGAAAGTTATGTAAATATTTTCTGCACACGGTTTGAAGTTAATTAAGATAAAACCTGTAATGTAATGTATGGTTAAGTGTGGACGAGGACTGGCATCCTGTCATGTACTCCTGTTATGTCCTGTTGTGGCATGTACTCCTATTGTGCCAGCTCTTCTTCCCAGTTATACCTTCCTGTCCAGTGAAGTGTAATGTAATGTTCATGTATTTGAAAATGTTCATGCATAGCACGTGCATCACTTTGCATTGTATGTTCTTACTGAGCTCTAGGCTCATAGTTGAACTCCCTGTTGTAGGTATGGATCTTCCAGAAGAGGACATTGTGCCTCAAGATGACGAGTTGATGTAGTTGGCGGGATGAGCTCACGGGGTGGTTGTTGCAGTCAGATAAATGTATTTCCTGTGAGGATGTATATTTCTAAAGTTATGTCAAGTTCTGTACAGTTTTTGGGATTTTAAAACGATGTACAAACTTTTTGTTGATGTATTTAAAACCTTTGTTTGACAGTTGTATCTATGTTTTGAAAACATTCTGGAACTACTTGAGTCCTTCCTTTTTAGGTTGTGCATGGATGGTCTCGATTTTTAGAGCTATCCATGCAGTTTGTTTTCTTGAATCTCTGTATTTGTAAAGCATGTTTTATAACTTTGTTTTTAATCGAGTTTTGAGGGTCTGAAACTTTTTATGCCTTCTGTTTTAAGCTCTCTGTTTACATGTCTTCCTGTTAAATGTTGTTAATTCTGTCCTTAAAAATCACATCCACCGCTGCCTTTAAAATCACATCCACCGCTGCCTTTAAAAATCGCTTCTTCCGTCTGACGTCATCCATCCACATCTTCCGCCTAGTTCACTTTTGCCGGTGAACAGTAAACTTTTGCCTGTAGTTCACTTCTACCGGTGAACAGTAATCTTTTGCCTGTAGTTCACTTCTACCGGTGAACAGTAATCTTCTGCCTGTAGTTCACATCTGCCGGTGAACAGTCCACATCTGCTTGTAAATTACATCTTCCATTCCGGTTTATTTACATTCTCCGCCCTGTTTAATTGCTTATTCTACCCTACATCACCCGACCCTGTCATTCACTGTAGCCTTTCTTCCGGCATGACTTCCAGTTTTGTTTCCCATTTTATTAGGTTTCCCACTGCATGTCAAGTCGTCCATTTCTGTCTGTTTATTTCATCGCCCATTTATGTCTCCCCGTTTGCAATTCTCCCTGTCTCCCTGCACTAGTCCAGAGAAGGTTTACGTCCAAATCCTTAAGTATTCCAGTCTTCCTGCTTTCCCTTCTGTCATTCGTTCTGTAGTCTGATTTTAACCGTTTCCCGTTTCGCTTTTAATTCCAGAAAACGTTCTCTCTCCCTGTAAAGTTTTAAGGGTTTGTTTTTAAAGGTTCAGTCTGTTTATTCAAAAAAAAATAGTCCCCGTTTTGAATGTTCTGGAGTGATGGCTCCTCGGACCCCGATCCGGTCAGGGGTTGTCACATAAATAATGGATGACGCCATTCAACAAAAAAAATATTTTTTGAGTAAAAAAATATAGTGTAAATAGTTGTTTCGATTTAGTTTTTCTAGTTCAAAAAAGTCTTCATGATTTTCCTTCTGTTTTTAAATTATCCGTTCGTTTATTTTCACACTTAAATGAACGAAAATATCATACCTGACCATATTTAATCCCAATGATCCCTCTAAGTCATTGATGAGATGGATTAAATTTAGAATTCATTTAATTATTTTAAATTAAAACCTTTAAAAACTAATCTTTTGTGAAGAGAGTGAAATTTGTGAAGATAGGAATCAAATTGTGTCGGTCGTGATGAACTTATAATAAAATGGGTATCTAAAAATTAAAATAAATTTCCACTTCCCTTCATTAGGGGTTTCACGAATTTGTCAATGTGGTAGGGTAACGTTGGGTGCCCTTTCAATTTAAAAATTAAAATTAATTTTATATTATTAAAATATAAAAATTCAATGTTGAATTTGGATTTATTTTCTTGACATTGAGTTGAGTTTGTGCTAATCATAGATTTTTTTTTCAGTTTTTTTCATACTTGGTTGTTTCCTATTCTAACTGTAGTTTTGGTCTAATTCTCCACCCGAGAATAGATTTTGGTCAATAATAAATACATCTGACCTTAAAATGTAAGTTTCAATTAAATAAAAACTGAATAAACGTAAAAAAAAAAAAAAGGAATCAAATCAAAACTTTAGTTAGATTTTAGTGTTTTATTTTATGTAAATTTCAATTAATAATTCAAAATATGTGTGGGTAATGTGTGTTTTAAATTTTGAAAGTTTGTTTGTTTTCCTAATGATTTCATGCATTGTTTAAACCTCAACTAACTCGTCTCAAATATACTTAACAAAAATCATTCAAATAAATAATATGAATTAATGATATCAAGTAAATAAGTCAAAATCTCACAACACATAAACATAATGTTACATAAAAAAATCATATAATTTGTAATATACTTAATTATGGTTGAATCCACTACTCTTGTTATTTTTGGCAATCTACAATCATAGGTCATGATTATTCAGGACGTTGAATTTCCATTACAATGAGCGCAAGGATTGCCACCGTTACAATTCAAGCTTATTCTATCGTCAACCTTATTCTCTTCAGATTTAGCTGTAATTTTAGAACTGTCTGCAAGATCATCCTCATTTTGCTTGGTATTACCCGGTGCAGAAGAGCCAATATAAGAGTCTTTCATGGAATTGACGAACTTATCCTGCACCGTTTCAGTAAAAGTATTAGAATTATTATCGAAAACAATTCCATTAGAGTGGTTACTAACTGCAAACTGATTGCTTCCTCCACAACGAATTCTACTTGTAGTTTCAACATCACTAATTGGGATTGAATCTGCATTCATAGGCGACAGGTTATATGGAACTATTGAACTTGGTGAGCCATAATAATCTCCATATAGGGTTTCAGAAGGACCTCCAGCTTCATGGATGTACGGGTAGTAATTATACTGGACTGGTAAACTACTATATGGCAAAGCATAGAAGGGAGGAAAAGGGTTGTAAAATGAAGAATAATAAGGTAAGTAATTAGAATAATAAACAGGATCGTAACTAGATGGCAAAAAATAATTAGAACAATAGAAAAGATTGTAAGAAGACGGCGAGGCTAATTGGAGACCACAGGCTTCAGAAGTGTTTGTCTTTTTTTTATGACCAATGTAAGGCTTCGCCCTTTTTATCTCCACCATCTTCTCATTCAGTGGAATAAATCTTAACGCAGTAACTTTCTGAACAGCTTCGTCAGAATCAAAAGTCATAAATCCAAACCCTCTTGGTTTCCGATCTTCTTTTCTGTAAATAAGAACCACTTCTACAACTGTGCCAAATTTTTCAAAACATTGTTTGCATTCTTCTTCTGTTACTCCGGATGGTAAACCGCCAACAAAGATCCTTCGCTCTATGTATGGAATTGTACTAGCACTTGGTAACATCGCCATCGTATCTCTCACACCAACGTGATCAAACACTATGTGAGACACAACCTTTTATAAAAGAACCAAGTTGTTTCCTATTTGGATAAGGATTTAGCCATGTTTTTAAAAAGTATTAGATATTCAATTTGAATTGATTTTCTTAGATAACTGTACCAATATTGAAGTTGTTAATTTAATTTAAATTTGAGAAGATTATTTTTTTGTCTATCAATTTTGAATCAAATCGTGCAAATAGAAAATATTTTTTAAATATTTTGGAGGATTTTGATATTAAATTCGAAATGATTTGTTAATATATCCAATTTGAATCAATATTCAAGATCTTATTTCTATTTAGAGATAAATTGAATAAAAAATTTTGATTATGTGATTGCATGATAATTTGAATATTATATGCAATTTAAATTAATAAAATAATATACAGAAATTATTTTATCCGATTGCATTTTTAAATATTAGATAATTATCCAAAAGATGTTACATTTAAAATACTAGCATGTATAAAAGAATAATATTGTATATTATTGCCTTATATATGTGCTGAAAAGTTCTTCAAATTATTTCATGTTTATTTGTGATAATTGTTAACATTATTCATACATCCAGATGTAACATGAATAATTCTACTTTTGTTTATTTCAGAATTTGTAAAATCCAAAGAATTAATGGGTAAGTAAAGTAAATTTGGTTAGTTCTTTTAATTTTTCTAAATGGTAGTAGTCACCATTTGTGGAGAATAACCTCTCCTTCATGGGATACAAAACAAATCGCGGGAAACTCTCTTTGTTCATAATTCAGAGAGCATTTATAGGGAGAATTGCGAGTAGGTAGCAAAATTCTTGCAAGAGGAAATTAAATTGTAACACCCGGTATTTTATCTATGTAATTATTCCCCGAATAATTAAGCGGAGTTACTCTGATGTTAATGCAATGACTATTTTTAATGAAATTGTCGACGTGTTCAATTGAATGAGAGTGATTCGTAAAACCGATTCGACGAACTAAATAGTAATTTAGTTAAAAACTAATAGTTAGAAATGCATGGAGGGGTAAATTGGGAAGGAATTAAGGTAGGTGGAAGGGACTCAATGGATGGTTGCCAAATGTCCATAACTTGCTGAGGAACCTACCTATTGTCTTCTCTTCTCTTCTCTTCTCTTCTACGTAAACCTTCATTTTCATCATTTTCTCTGTTTTCTCTCTTCCAGACGACTGAGACAAATCTCCAAAACTTGTTTCTCCTGTTTCCTTCAGCAAAGGTAATCATCTAACCTAGTTAACGAGTTTAGACAAGTTAAGATGTGAGTTTTGTGGAAGTTTAAGGTTAAGGTATTTTGAAGAAAACTCACTATTTTTGTATGAAAACACGTTGGTTTGTTTTCTAAAGGTTTGAATGGAGTTTGCTGCATATTCTACTAAGTTATTAGTTAGCATTTGCAGCTCTGTTTATTTTCTTTACGTGCATGTTTTAGGTCCGTTCATAACCGAGACGTTCAAGACTTGCAACTCTACAGCAACAGCTAAGTTTATACGTATAGATTTGGCCCTTAAGGCCCTACAATACGGAGGTACTAGGTTTTATGTTGTCGAGATTTCTGTTGGGTAGTTAGACCATAGGTTATATTTTAGGTTAAGTGTGTTCTGTTTTATATCCTGCTTATTATTTTGTCGTCTGTTTATGAATGTTCATGCATACACGTTTTCTCTGAAAGTCATGTAAATGTTTTCTGCACACGGTTTGAAGTTAAGTAAGATAAAACTTGTACTGTAATGTATGGTTAAGTGTGGACGAGAACTGGCATCCTGTCATGTACTCATGTTATGTCCTGCTGTGGCAATGTACTCCTATTGCGCCAGCTCTTCTTCCTACTTATACCTTCATGTCCAGTGAAATGTAATGTAATTCTTACTGAGCTCTAGGCTCATAGTTGAACTCCCTGTTGTAGGTATGGATCTTCCAGAAGAGGACATTGTGCCTCAAGATGACGAGTTGATGTAGTTGGCGGGATGAGCTCACGGGGTGGTTGCTGCAGTCAGATAAATGTATTTCCTGTGAGGATGTATATTTCTAAAGTTATGTCAAGTTCTGTACAGCTTTTGGGATTTTAAAATGATGTACAAACTTTTTGTTGATGTATTTAAATCCTCTGTTTGACAGTTGTATCTATGTTTTGAAAACATTCTGGAACTGCTTGAGTCCTTCCTTTTTAGGTTGTGCATGGATGGTCTCAAATTTTAGAGCTATCCATACAGTTTGTTTTCTTGAATCTCTGTCATTTGTAAAGCATGTTTTATAACTTTGTTTTGAATCGAGTTTTGAGGGTCTGAAACTTTTTATGCCTTCTGTTTTAAGCTCCCTGTTTACATGTCTTCCTGTTAAATGTTGTCAATTCTGCCTTATAAAATCACATCCACCGCTGCCTTTAAAATCACATCCACCGCTGCCTTTAAAAATCACATCCACCGCTGCCTTTAAAATCACATCCACCGCTGCCTTTAAAAATCGCTTCTTCCGTCTGACGTCATCCATCCACATCTTCCGCCCAATTCATTTCTGCCGGTGAACAGTAAACTTTTACCTGTAGTTCACTTCTACCGGTGAACAGTAATCTTTTGCCTGTAGTTCACTTCTACCGGTGAACAGTAATCTTTTGCCTGTAGTTCACTTCTACCGGTGAACAGTAATCCTCTGCCTGTAGTTCACATCTGCCGGTGAACAGTCCACATCTGCTTGTAAATTACATCTTCCGGCCCGGTTTATTTACATTCTCCGCCCTGTTTAATTGCTTATTTCGCCCTTCATCACCCGACCCTGTCATTCACTGTAGCATTTCTTCTGGCATGACTTCCAGTTTTGTTTCCCATTTTATTAGGTTTCCCACTGCATGTCAAGTCGTCTATTTCTGTCTGTTTATTTCATCGCCCATTTATGTCTCCCCATTTGCAATTCTCCTGTCTCCTTGCACTAGTCCAAAGAAGGTTTACGTCCAAATCCTTAAGTGTTCCAGTCTTCCTGCTTTCCCTTCTGTCATTCGTTTTGTAGTTTGATTTTAATCGTTTCCCGTTTCGCTTTTAATTCCAGAGAACGTTCTCTCTCCCTGTAAAGTTTTAAGGGTTTGTTTTTAAAGGTTCAGTCTGTTTATTAAAAAAAAAATAGTCTCCGTTTTGAATGTTCTGGAGTGATGGTTCCTCGGACCCCGATCGGGTCAAGGGCTGTCACATAAATAATAGATGACGCCATTCAACAAAAAAAATATTTTTTGAGTAAAAAAATATAGTGTAAATAGTTGTTTCAATTTAGTTTTTCTAGTTCAAAAAAGTCTTCATGATTTTCCTTCTGTTTTTAAATTATCCGTTCGTTTTTTTTCACACTTAAATGAACGAAAATATCATACCTGACCATATTTAATCCCAATGATCCCTCTAAGTCATTGATGAGATGGATTAAATTTAGAATTCATTTAATTATTTTAAATTAAAACCTTTAAAAACTAATCTTTTGTGAAGAGAGTGAAATTTGTGAAGATAGGAATCAAATTGTGTCGTTAGTGATGAACTTATAATAAAACGGGTATCTAAAAATTAAAATAAATTTCCACTTCCCTTCATTAGGGGTTTCACGAATTTGTCAATGTGGTAGGGTAAGGTTGGGTGCCCGTTCAATTTAAAAATTAAAATTAATATTAATATTATTAAAATATAAAAATTCAATGTTGAATTTGGATTTATTTTTTTGACATTGAGTTGGGTTTGTGCTAATCATAGGTTTTTTTTCCGGTTTTTTTCATACTTCGTTGTTTCCGATTCTAACTGTAGTTTTGGTCTAATTCTGCCAACCGAGAATCGATTTTGGTCAATAATAAATACATCTGACCTTAAAAATGTATGTTTCAATTAAATAAAAACTAAATGAACGTAGAAAAAGAAATCAAATCAAAACTTTAGTTAGATTTTAGTGTTTTATTTTATGTAAATTTCAATTAATAATTCAAAATATGTGTGGGTAATGTGTCTTAGCATATGTGTATATTATATGTTTATAATTGAGTTTTTGGCTTAAATTACATTATTTTAAGAGTAGAAATTTTTGAAAGTTTGTTTATTTTCCTAATTATTTCATGCATTGTATAAACCTCATCTAACTCGTCTCAAATATACTTAACAGAAATCATTCAAATAAATAATATGAATTAATAATATCAAGTAAATAAGTCAAACTCTCACAACATAGAAACATAATGTCACATGAAAAAATCATATAATTTGTAATATACTTAATTATGGTTGAATCCACTCTTGTTATTTTTACAATCTACAATCGTAGGTCATGACTATTCAGGACGTTGAATTTCCATTACAATGAGCGCAAGGATTGTCGCCGTTACAATTCAAGCTTATTCTATCGTCAACTTTATTCTCTTCAGATTTAGCTGTAATTTTAGAACTGTCTGCAGGATCATCCTCATTTTGCTTGGTATTAGCCGATGCAGAAGAGCCAATATAAGAGTCTTTCATGGAATCGACGAACTTATCCTGCACCGTTTCAGTAAAAGTATTAGAATTGTTATCGAAAACAATTCCATTTGAGTAGTTACTAACAGCAAACTGATTTCTTCCTCCGCAACCAATTCTACTTGTAGTTTCAACATCACCAATTGAGATTGGATCTGCATTCATAGGCGGCGACAGGTTATATGGAACTATTGAACTTGGTGAGCCATAATAATCTCCATATAGGGTTACAGAAGGACCTCCAACTTCAGGGACGTACGGGTAGTAATTATACTGGACTGGTAAACTACTATATGGCAAAGCATAGAAGGGAGGAAAAGGGTTGTAAAATGAAGAATAATAAGGAAAGTAATTAGAATAGTAAGCAGGATCGTAGCTAGATGGCAAAAAATAATTAGAACAATAAAAAAGATTGTACGAAGACGGCGAGGCTAATTGGAGACCAGAGGCTTCAGAAGTGTTTGTCTTTTTTTTATGACCAATGTAAGGCTTCGCCCTTTTTATCTCCACCATCTTCTCATTCAGTGGAATAAATCTTAATGCAGTAACTTTCTGAACAGTTTCGTCAGAATCAAAAGTTATAAAACCAAACCCTCTTGGTTTCCGATCTTCTTTCCTGTAAATAAGAACCACTTCTACAACTGTGCCAAATTTTTCAAAACATTGTTTGCATTCTTCTTCTGTTACTCCGGATGGTAAACTGCCAACAAAGATCCTTCGCTCTATGTATGGAACTGTACTAGCACTTGGTAACATCGCCATCGTATCTCTCACACCAACGTGATCAAACACTAAGTGAGACATAACCTTTTATAAAAGAACCAAGTTGTTTCCTATTTGGATAAGGATTTAGTTTTGGGCTCAATTTTGAATAAAAATCATGTTTTTAAAAAGTGTTAGATATTCAATTTGAATTGATTTTCTTAGATAACTGTACAAAGGTTATTCACACAATAATTAAATAATGGATGACGCCATTCAATAAAAAAAACATTTTTTTGAGTAAAAAAATATAGTTTAAATAGTTGTTTCGATTAGGGGTGTGTAAAATCAATTTCGGTTCGGTTTTGGGGAGGAACCGAACCGAACTAATCGGTTTTGGTTTCGGATTTACCGAACTGAAACTGGTCTTTTAACATACCAAAACCGAACCAGATCCGAACCGAAAGTTCCGATTCGGTTTCGGTTCTACAACCTATTTTCCAAAAATTAAAATAATGTAAATTTAAATTGGAGGAAATAAAAAACAATTAGATATATAGTCAAATATAAATAAAAAAATGTATTAGAAGAATAAAAAAACGAAAAGTAAAGTCAAAATAACAATAAATCCTTTTAGGAAAGAAAATTAATATCATAACAAAAGTAATAATATCAAGTTATCAACGGCCATGATAGAGAAACAAACAGAGTATCAAACAGAATATTCGCTCCAAGCCTTCAACTATTCCACAAATATTGGAAGAATATCTTCTTCTCCATTAGTTGATGTGAAATCTACAAAATATAGTTGATAAACTAATTACATAAAATGTGTCACACCCCTAAATCCGTACCCATATTTCCGTAATAAAATTTTTCATTTTAACTTTAAGCTTATACTTGAGCGGAAACTAAATCAGAATTTAAAACGGAATCGAAATCGGACCTCCAAAACATTTAAAACAAGACGTTTAATAATTAAATAAAACTTAAAACATTTATTTAAACATTTAAAATCGTTCAGAAAAGTGGGAGGGCAGAATTGGGATTCTGCCCCCAAAATTTCAAGCAGCGATCAGGCGCTGTGCATAGCAGCGACTGATCGCTGCCATGCATTGATCAAGCAGCGATCGGTCTCTGCTGAAGGCAGAGACCGATCGCTGATGGTGATGATCGCTGCCAAAGCAGCGATCGATCTCTACCAAAGGCAGAGATCGATCGCCGCATATGGCTGCCAACGCAGCAAGCAGAGCAGCGATCGATCTCTGCTTGCTGCAGAGATCGATCGCTGCACACCTTATGCAGCGATCGCCCAAGCGATCAGACTTCTCCCTTGTTTCTTCCTTCTGTTTTCGTTCAGTTTTCGTTCAATACTTAGCTCTCTGGAATTCCAGAGAGCAGAACACAATCTCAGCTCTCTTGAATCCGATTCCAGAGAGCAATACACTTCACTTTTCCTTCAACATTTTCACATTTCATTCATTACATTCATCAACATTATCAACCAACTCATAGCTTCAATTCCACTCAAACGTATTCTAAACTCAATCGTATTACGGCGGACTTGGCGAAGTCCAACTGCGTGGATAGCTCCAAAAACCGAGCATACCCGTAACCATTTAAAATCATTCAAAACACTTCGATAACACTAATTAAACTTTAACAAACGTTTTAAATACATTTACCAAACAGTTATAAACCAGGTTTCAAATCGTCCAAACATAAACCTATTAACCAACCAGACCAAACATCCTAATATATTCAATTTACACAATTCATATCACGTCCCCAAAACATATACCTACGTCCCCATGGGTCAAAACGCGCCTCGACTACTCAGCACACTCCCGCGGGCCATCTTTCTTCAACCGATCATGCCTCGGGTGGAGGGATCTCATCCTCACCTGTGTAGAGGTCACCTACACCATAAACATAAGTCGTGAGCTTAAGGCTCAGTAAGTCTACGTGAATGCAATGCATGCCATGCGTGCAGATCATAAAACATGTTTCCTACCTTTTCGCTAATCATTTCATTCCATTCCATTCCATTACTTTTACTTCACCGTGGCCACACTCTCGCTAGATAGGAACGGCACATCCCGCGATTGGATAGCCCCTCGTATCTAACCGGGGGGAAGACATGCTCCCCAAGCAGCCATGTCTGAACCACCACCACCGTCGACAACAGATTACATTCATTCATACATTTCGTTATCCTTTTCCTTTTCATGAAAACATGCATAGAAATCCTTTTTCGTGCTTTTCAGAAACATGATGCGTGACATGTGCGATACTATAAACATAATCAGAGCATAAACAAACAATTAACAACCTAATCAAAACTAAACTAACTACCCATTCAAATTACCCGAAACACACAAACATCTCCAATTTCCTCGATCAATACAAATCTTATGGTGTAGGCCAATCGGCCAAACAAGTCACAGAAACTTACCTGAAGTCCTTAGCAAATCGAGAGCCGTCAGGGAGCTTTGTTCACCTAAGCCAATTTACAACAGTTTTCGTTAAAATTAGTTTAAACTCCTAAACGTCCAATTTAACAAAACCTTAACTAAAGAATTTTCCTAAAATCTTAACTTAACTAATCGAAGCATTTAAACCAACAATTAATGCTCGATAGTCCGTAATCCAAATTAACGAGTTTTGCCCTAAAACCCGAAAATTAACCAATTTATAACATTTTCACAAATTGATTTAACTTCGTCCCATAACGTCCAATACGTTCAATATATACCTAATCACGGCTAACCTATTAATTACGAGCCCTAATTCGCATTTTTAACGGATTTAAATCGAAACCCTAACTTTCTAAAACATCGTAAAACTTGAAATAAAGGCTCTAAGATTATAGACACATACCTAGGGTAGCGAGAGAAGGAAGAAACGCGAAGGAAACGGAACTAACGGGAGGCGAAACGGAGCTCGGATCGACGGAACGTCGTCGGCCAGAGGAGAGAGCTTGCTCTCTGGTCTTCGCGCGGGCAGGGAGAAATGAAGAAGCAGGGAGAAAGAAAATATTAGGTTAGGTTTATATTTTTGATTTTGTAAATTACTATATTGCCCTTCTCACTTAAATCTTTTTGTTTCATCCTTCGTTTCGTTAATTGGCTGACCGTTCGGATTCTCCAAATTTCCTTATTTCACCAATAAATTCAACTTATGATTTGGGTTCTAACAAAACTGTCCGTTCGCAAAACGGACCTCGTTTACTATTTTTACGAAAACGTTCATTATATTACGAGAAACGTAATTCTCGTAAATTTAGTGTTTGAACTCCTAAAAATCCCATAATATTCCTAAAATCCATATAAATTATTAAGATTCTAATGACGCTTTCCTTTCGTAAAACGGAGTTAATCTGACATATTTACGAAAATGCCATTTTATATTAAAATAATAATATCCCATAAAGCGGGATATTACAAAATGAATTAGAAGTATGAAACGGAATGAAAACAAAGATATAAAATAAAACAGTACATACCTTGTTCAATTTCATTAATATTTGCCACTGAAGAATTAAAGTTGGTAGATTGATGTTTTGCCGTCCGAATCCAACTTTGAGTGCAAATAAGCGTCTCGACAGTCTTTGGGGACAAAGAACTACGAAATGAATCGAGCACACGTCGTCCGTTACTAAAGGCTGATTCTGAAGCAACTGTTGAAATGGGGATAACTAATACATCCCTTGCTATTTTACTCAATAGTGAAAATTTCAAGGAATTCACTTTCCACCATGCTAAAAAATCAATTTTATCTGAAAACTTTGTTAATCTTTCAGATAAATATTGATGAACTTCAGTCTGATTAATTGAATCGCCATCATCATCTTGATCATTAAAAAACATCTCATGCACCTTATTCCGGGTTGAAGTACTACTTTGTCTCGTTACGGTAGAAGTCGTTCCAACCATCATACTAGAATTGTCTTCTGAAGTATCAAAATCAGATTTATAATGGAGATATAATCTTTCCATCACAATTTTTATTTGTCTCACTAAATCATTTGTCTTGTCACTATCAAACAACATGGTAAGACAATGTTTCAAAACCTTCATTTTATATCTAGGGTCTAGTACAATTGCTACACACATCAACATATTGAATTTATCACAACTCCCCCAATATTTGTCAAACTTTCTTTGCATGTCAATAGTCATTCTTCTCAACAATGGATTATCACACTAAGAGTACTCATGGATAATCATTTTCAAACTACACACTTCACTAATATAAATATTGATGAACTTCAGTCTGATTAATTGAATCGCCATCATCATCTTGATCATTAAAAAACATCTCATGCACCTTATTCCGGGTTGAAGTACTACTTTGTCTCGTTACGGTAGAAGTCGTTCCAACCATCATACTAGAATTGTCTTCTGAAGTATCAAAATCAGATTTATAATGGAGATATAATCTTTCCATCACAATTTTTATTTGTCTCACTAAATCATTTGTCTTGTCACTATCAAACAACATGGTAAGACAATGTTTCAAAACCTTCATTTTATATCTAGGGTCTAGTACAATTGCTACACACATCAACATATTGAATTTATCACAACTCCCCCAATATTTGTCAAACTTTCTTTGCATGTCAATAGTCATTCTTCTCAACAATGGATTATCACACTAAGAGTACTCATGGATAATCATTTTCAAACTACACACTTCACTAATATAAATATTGATGAACTTCAGTCTGATTAATTGAATCGCCATCATCATCTTGATCATTAAAAAACATCTCATGCACCTTATTCCGGGTTGAAGTACTACTTTGTCTCGTTACGGTAGAAGTCGTTCCAACCATCATACTAGAATTGTCTTCTGAAGTATCAAAATCAGATTTATAATGGAGATATAATCTTTCCATCACAATTTTTATTTGTCTCACTAAATCATTTGTCTTGTCACTATCAAACAACATGGTAAGACAATGTTTCAAAACCTTCATTTTATATCTAGGGTCTAGTACAATTGCTACACACATCAACATATTGAATTTATCACAACTCCCCCAATATTTGTCAAACTTTCTTTGCATGTCAATAGTCATTCTTCTCAACAATGGATTATCACACTAAGAGTACTCATGGATAATCATTTTCAAACTACACACTTCACTAATATAAATATTGATGAACTTCAGTCTGATTAATTGAATCGCCATCATCATCTTGATCATTAAAAAACATCTCATGCACCTTATTCCGGGTTGAAGTACTACTTTGTCTCGTTACGGTAGAAGTCGTTCCAACCATCATACTAGAATTGTCTTCTGAAGTATCAAAATCAGATTTATAATGGAGATATAATCTTTCCATCACAATTTTTATTTGTCTCACTAAATCATTTGTCTTGTCACTATCAAACAACATGGTAAGACAATGTTTCAAAACCTTCATTTTATATCTAGGGTCTAGTACAATTGCTACACACATCAACATATTGAATTTATCACAACTCCCCCAATATTTGTCAAACTTTCTTTGCATGTCAATAGTCATTCTTCTCAACAATGGATTATCACACTAAGAGTACTCATGGATAATCATTTTCAAACTACACACTTCACTAATATAAATATTGATGAACTTCAGTCTGATTAATTGAATCGCCATCATCATCTTGATCATTAAAAAACATCTCATGCACCTTATTCCGGGTTGAAGTACTACTTTGTCTCGTTACGGTAGAAGTCGTTCCAACCATCATACTAGAATTGTCTTCTGAAGTATCAAAATCAGATTTATAATGGAGAAAACATCTCACATGCATGTGTTCTCCATTCAAAACTAACTCATTCAAATTTCTAATACTTTTGACCAAATACGAAATTGCAACATCATTCGATGAATCATTGTCAACTATAATCGTCAAAACATTTTCAATTCCCCATTCAAACAAACATCTTTCTATTTCTTTACCAATCGTTTCGCCTTTATGATTCGAAATCAAACAAAAATTGATAATTCTCTTACCCAATATCCAATCACTATCTGTGATGACCCGGATGTGTATGTATGTGTACGATGGCTGCACGAACCGGAACCCGGATGGCGGTACGTCTGTGCGGGCGAGCCGGAAGGTGACGGGTCGTAAAAAAGGGGGTCGTCACAATCCCACATCGCTTGGGGAAGTATGTGGAAATGAAACATATGTAAAGAGACCCTTCCCACATAGCAAGACGCGTTTTGGAGCACAATTGACAACGGATCCCATAAGAACTCCGAAGTTAAAAGTGCTTCGGCGAGAGCAATTCCAGGTTGGGTGACCTTCCGGGAAGTTCTCACCAAACAAAGCCGTGAGGGGAGGATATTGGGCTACGGCCCAATCCCCAGAGCGGACAATATCTTGCTGGGAAAACGGGGTCGTTACAAATGGTATCAAAGCCTGTACCCAACCGGAAATGTGGCCAACGTGGACGTTGGGCCCCCGAGGGGGGGTGATTGTGATGACCCGGATGTGTATGTATGTGTACGATGGCTGCACGAACCGAAACCCCGGATGGCAGGTTGGGTGACCTTCCGGGAAGTTCTCACCAAACAAAGCCGTGAGGGGAGGATATTGGGCTACGGCCCAATCCCCAGAGCGGACAATATCTTGCTGGGAAACGGGGTCGTTACAAATGGTATCAAAGCCTGTACCCAACCGGAAATGTGGCCAACGTGGACGTTGGGCCCCCGAGGGGGGGTGATTGTGATGACCCGGATGTGTATGTATGTGTACGATGGCTGCACGAACCGAAACCCGGATGGCGGTACGTCCGCGCGGGCGAGCCGGAAGGTGACGGGTCGTAAAAAAGGGGGTCGTCACAATCCCACATCGCTTGGGGAAGTATGTGGAAATGAAACATATGTAAAGAGACCCTTCCAACATAGCAAGACGCGTTTTGGAGCACAATTGACAACGGATCCCATAAGAACTCCGAAGTTAAAAGTGCTTCGGCGAGAGCAATTCCAGGTTGGGTGACCTTCCGGGAAGTTCTCACCAAACAAAGCCGTGAGGGGAGGATATTGGGCTACGGTCCAATCCCCAGAGCGGACAATATCTTGCTGGGAAACGGGGTCGTTACACTATCAATGTAATGAGCAGTTAATACCATGTAATTCAAATTTTGAACAGAAGTCCATGTATCTATATCGTTGAGATGTATTTCTAAAATAATCTTTCAATTTCAATTTTTCTTTCACATAAATACTCATAATATCTCGTCCAATGGTAGTTCTAGAAGGTATGAAAAACTTAGGTTGAACATATTGCGAATATGTTCTAAAACCCTCTCCTTCAACGAATTTCAAAGGCAATTCATCAACAATAATCATCTTTGCAAGCAATTCTCAACAAGTTTCAAGACTAAAACAAGTTACACTCGATCCCCCTCCCATATTCTGATAGCTTAATGTCTTTTGCTTCCTATCAACACTTGCCAATAATTTGTTGTAATTAAGAATGTGTTTTTTCAAGTTTGTTGTCCCATTCTTCGATGCATGACATGCATATGACTGTGAGCAATGATTACATTTTGCTCTAGGATTGCTACTATCAGAACTGTCAATTTTCGTAAAATGATTCCAAACTTCTGATTTTTTCCTTTTCGTTTGACTACGTGCAGGACCCTCTACACTATCATTAATGCTTTCCATCCTAAAACAAATTTAATCAATCAAAATCAATGATTGCATCAAAAATACTACACATGTTGCTCTAATCTAATGCTCGCAGTCATGATTGAACATCACAAAACAAATAAATAAAACACATAAATTGCTCTCGGCCACGCCCGAAGAGTCTCCCAAAACAGAAATATTAATAAAACAGCACATAACAAACAAAGAAAACATATAAATTGCTCTCGGTCATGCCCGAAGTGTCACGACCCGGGAGAGGGCCTAACAGAAACGCCAGGTTATACGATCAACCTCAGGGAGGTCCACCGTCTAACCTAAGGCTAAGTGCGGAAGTTTAACGCTTATCCAGAACCTCCTCGAAGCAACAAACATAGGAGAGTACAAACAATAGCAGAAAGACAAGATAAATGGAAATATAATTACATGTCAAAGTAAGGTACAATCTCAAATGTTCATTTACATACTATGTAAAGCTGCCAAAATAAAAGGTGAGACTCAAGGGGAACCAACAGGATAGAGCTCACTTCCTAGCCTTGCTTCCTGAAAAGGGAAAGTCGATAAGGTGAGTGACAAACTCAGTATAAGATGTTATACCTACCACTATTCTACATAATGGGGCGTATAGACAGGAAGAATAAGTCACGCTAGGACGATCAGTGCAATACCCCTAGAAGGGCTGAGATAACACTAGACAGGGTCTTGCCAGGGAAAGACAAGAGACTCCATCTAGGAGAGGTCCCATAACCCCTCACCATGACGATTGGGGGGGGGGGGGAAACCGCGCAATGATTTTCCCAAACCAGGAGGGATCCAATAACCACTTTTCGTGGGCCATCGCGGAAACCGCCCAATGGACTTACCAAGCCAGAAGGGGTTGGATAACCACTCCCTGTGGGCCATCGGGGCAGGCATTAGGGCACATCATGCAGGGTCTCATAGGAAAGAGAAAAGATCAACCACTAAAAGGGGCGGACCTCTCAGCCATTCGTAGGGCGTACTGCACATTCCACCTATTTACAGGGAATACCCTTCACCTATTCGCAGGGGGTGAACCCTTCACCTATTAGCAAGGGGTGTACCCTTCACCTATTAGCAGGGGGTGAACCCTTCACCTATTCGCAGGGGGTGTACCCTTCATCTATTCGCAGGGGGTGTACCCTTCACCTATTAGCAGGGGGTGTACCCTTCACCTATTAGCAGGGGGTGAACCCTTCACCTATTCGCAGGGGGTGTACCCTTCACCTATTCGCAGGGGGTGTACCCTTCACCTATTAGCAGGGGGTGTACCCTTCACCTATTAGCAGGGGGTGTGCCCTTCACCTATTAGCAGGGGGTGAACCCTTCACAGAAAGGCCGCGATAACACCAGGCAGGGCCTCATAGGGAGAAGAGAAAAGGTCAACCACCAGGAGGGACAAACCACTCAGCCCTGGACCACCGGGACACACGCGCTAATGCACACCAGGAGGGACGAACCACTCAGCCCTGGGCCCAAGGGGACCACGCAGTGGATTTATAATACCGGGGTAGCAACGAACAGACACTGGCCAGGTCAGGTAACTGGGCGAGCATACTCCGAGCCCATTCCGCCTATTCTCAGGGGGCGTACCCTACATTCCGCCTATTCTCAGGGGGCGTACCCTATCCAAACAAGCGTGGGGAGTACCACAACCACTGGGCAAAACCCCCTGATACTCTTAGCATATGGGCCCAGCTAAGAGTGCCAGACGGTTACCTCCAGAATCAACTCCAAATGGCACAACAGAAAATCAATACATGTACAATATCTAATGCAGGTATAAAACCATCTGCATGCCAAACAATGACCAATCCCATGACAAATCTCAAATACAGCCCGTCGGCAAAGACAAGTAAAACATGGCATCTAAAATCCAATAGGCAGTATAAATCAGTGAAAAGTGTACCTATATGTAAGATTAGGTACTACGTAGTAAATATAATATCTCATACCTTTGAGGCGAGTCCTCCTATCCTCGGTAGACTGTGGCGCCTCATGAATAGTTTCGAACTCAGCAAAATCCTCCAAATCTTCGGAAACGCCTTTCACAAACGTTGATCTACGCTTCGAGACGAACGTTTTGACACCAAAAACTCGACGAACAGAGACGGATCAGACGTCGGCGCTTCTTCTCTCCCTTACGGCCTCTCTCCTTTTCTCTCTCTCCTCTCTTCTTTCTGCTCGTGGTTCTGTAAAGTGAAGGGATAAGGTTTTAATTGAAACCTTATCCTTTCATGTTTTTATTTCTTTTATTTATTAATTTAATTGTTTCCTTCACCTATTAGCAGGGGGTGTGCCCTTCACCTATTAGCAGGGGGTGAACCCTTCACCTATTCGCAGGGGGTGTACCCTTCACCTATTAGCAGGGGGTGAACCCTTCACCTATTCGCAGGGGGTGTACCCTTCACCTATTAGCAGGGGGTGAACCCTTCACCTATTAGCAGGGGGTGAACCCTTCACCTATTCGCAGGGGGTGTACCCTTCACCTATTAGCAGGGGGTGAACCCTTCACCTATTAGCAGGGGGTGTGCCCTTCACCTATTAGCAGGGGGTGAACCCTTCACCTATTAGCAGGGGGTGAACCCTTCACCTATTAGCAGGGGGTGAACCCTTCACCTATTCGCAGGGGGTGTACCCTTCACCTATTCGCAGGGGGTGTACCCTTCACCTATTAGCAGGGGGTGTACCCTTCACCTATTCGCAGGGGGTGTACCCTTCACCTATTAGCAGGGGGTGTGCCCTTCACCTATTAGCAGGGGGTGAATCCCTTCACCTATTAGCAGGGGGTGTGCCCTTCACCTATTAACAGGGGGTGTGCCCTTCACCTATTAACAGGGGGTGAACCCTTCACCTATTCGCATGGGGTGAACCCTTCACCTATTCGCAGGGGGTGTACCCTTCACCTATTAGCAGGGGGTGAACCCTTCACCTATTAGCAGGGGGTGTACCCTTCACCTATTAGCAGGGGGTGAACCCTTCACCTATTAGCAGGGGGTGTGCCCTTCACCTATTAGCAGGGGGTGAACCCTTCACCTATTAGCAGGGGGTGAACCCTTCACCTATTAGCAGGGGGTGAACCCTTCACCTATTAGCAGGGGGTGAACCCTTCACCTATTCGCAGGGGGTGTACCTTCACCTATTAGCAGGGGGTGAACCCTTCACCTATTAGCAGGGGGTGAACCCTTCACCTATTCGCAGAGGGTGATCCCTTCACCTATTAACAGGGGGTGATCCCTTCACCTATTAGCAGGGGGTGTACCCTTCACCTATTAGCAGGGGGTGATCCCTTCACCTATTCGCAGGGGGTGTACCCTTCACCTATTAGCAGGGGGTGAACCCTTCACCTATTAGCAGGGGGTGTGCCCTTCACCTATTAGCAGGGGGTGATCCCTTCGGCTATTAGCAGGGGGTGAATCCCTTCACCTATTCGCAGGGGGTGTACCCTTCACCTATTCGCAGGGGGTGTACCCTTCACCTATTCGCAGGGGGTGTACCCTTCACCTATTAGCAGGGGGTGAACCCTTCACCTATTAGCAGGGGGTGAACCCTTCACCTATTCGCAGGGGGTGTACCCTTCACCTATTCGCAGGGGGTGTACCCTTCACCTATTCGCAGGGGGTGTACCCTTCACCTATTCGCAGGGGGTGTACCCTTCACCTATTCGCAGGGGGTGTACCCTTCACCTATTCGCAGGGGGTGTACCCTTCACCTATTAGCAGGGGGTGAACCCTTCACCTATTCGCAGGGGGTGTACCCTTCACCTATTAGCAGGGGGTGAACCCTTCACCTATTCGCAGGGGGTGTACCCTTCACCTATTCGCAGGGGGTGTACCCTTCACCTATTCGCAGGGGGTGTACCCTTCACCTATTAGCAGGGGGTGTACCCTTCACCTATTAGCAGGGGGTGTACCCTTCACCTATTAGCAGGGGGTGAACCCTTCACCTATTAGCAGGGGGTGAACCCTTCACCTATTAGCAGGGGGTGAACCCTTCACCTATTCGCAGGGGGTGTACCCTTCACCTATTAGCAGGGGGTGAACCCTTCACCTATTCGCAGGGGGTGTACCCTTCACCTATTCGCAGGGGGTGTACCCTTCACCTATTAGCAGGGGGTGAACCCTTCACCTATTAGCAGGGGGTGAACCCTTCACCTATTCGCAGGGGGTGTACCCTTCACCTATTCGCAGGGGGTGTACCCTTCACCTATTAGCAGGGGGTGAACCCTTCACCTATTAGCAGGGGGTGTGCCCTTCACCTATTAGCAGGGGGTGAACCCTTCACCTATTAGCAGGGGGTGAACCCTTCACCTATTAGCAGGGGGTGAACCCTTCACCTATTCGCATGGGGTGTGCCCTTCACCTATTAGCAGGGGGTGAACCCTTCACCTATTAGCAGGGGGTGTGCCCTTCACCTATTAGCAGGGGGTGTGCCCTTCACCTATTCGCAGGGGGTGTACCCTTCACCTATTCGCAGGGGGTGTACCCTTCACCTATTAGCAGGGGGTGTGCCCTTCACCTATTCGCAGGGGGTGTACCCTTCACCTATTCGCAGGGGGTGTACCCTTCACCTATTAGCAGGGGGTGAACCCTTCACCTATTAGCAGGGGGTGAACCCTTCACCTATTAGCAGGGGGTGTGCCCTTCACCTATTCGCAGGGGGTGTACCCTTCACCTATTAGCAGGGGGTGAACCCTTCACCTATTAGCAGGGGGTGAACCCTTCACCTATTAGCAGGGGGTGAACCCTTCACCTATTAGCAGGGGGTGAACCCTTCACCTATTAGCAGGGGGTGTACCCTTCACCTATTAGCAGGGGGTGTACCCTTCACCTATTAGCAGGGGGTGAACCCTTCACCTATTAGCAGGGGGTGTGCCCTTCACCTATTAGCAGGGGGTGTACCCTTCACCTATTAGCAGGGGGTGTGCCCTTCACCTATTCGCAGGGGGTGAACCCTTCACACCTATTAGCAGGGGGTGAACCCTTCACCTATTAGCAGGGGGTGAACCCTTCACCTATTCGCAGGGGGTGTACCCTTCACCTATTAGCAGGGGGTGTGCCCTTCACCTATTAGCAGGGGGTGAACCCTTCACCTATTAGCAGGGGGTGAACCCTTCACCTATTAGCAGGGGGTGAACCCTTCACCTATTAGCAGGGGGTGAACCCTTCACCTATTAGCAGGGGGTGAACCCTTCACCTATTAGCAGGGGGTGTACCCTTCACCTATTAGCAGGGGGTGAACCCTTCACCTATTAGCAGGGGGTGAACCCTTCACCTATTTAATCTTTTATTTATTTTATAATAAAACCGTTTTGAGATTCAATTTCAAATTTCGATTTCTACCGGAAATTAGCAAAATTAATCCCAAAATTTACACTCTAAATTACGCGAAATGGGTATCTAAAAATTAAAATAAGTTTCCACTTCCCTTCATTAGGGGTTTCACGAATTTGTCAATGTGGTAGGGTAAGGTTGGGTGCCCATTCAATTTAAAAATTAAAATTAAAATTAATATTATGAAAATATAAAAATTCAATGTTGAATTTGGATTTATTTTCTTGACATTGAGTTAGGTTTGTGCTAATCATAGGTTTTTTTTCCGGTTTTTTTCATACTTGTTGTTTCTAATTCTAACTGTAGTTTTGGTCTAATTCTGCCAATCGAGAATCGATTTTGGTCAATAATAAATACATCTGACCTTGAAAATGTATGTTTCAGTTAAATAAAAACTGAACAAACGTAGAAAAAAGAATCAAATCAAAACTTTAGTTAGATTTTAGTGTTTTATTTTATGTAAATTTCAATTAATAATTCAAAATATGTGTGGGTAATGTGTGTTAGCATCTGTGTATATTATATGTTTATAATTGAGTTTTTGGTTTAAATTACACGATTTTAAGAGTAGAAATTTTGTTTTAAACTTTGAAAGTTAGTTTGTTTTCCTAATTATTTCATGCATTGTTTAAACCTCAACTGACTCATCTCAAATATACTTAACAAAAATCATTCAAATAAATAATATAAATTAATGATATCAAAGTAAATAAGTCAAACTCTCACAACATAAAAATATAATGTTACATAAAAAATCATATAATTTGTAATATACTTAATTATGGTTGAATCCACTCTTGTTATTTTTGCAATCTACAATTGTAGGTCATGACTATTCAGGACGTTGAATTTCCATTACAATGAGCGCAAGGATTGCCGCCGTTACAATTCAAGCTTATTCTATCGTCAACCTTATTCTCTTCAGATTTAGCTGTAATTTTAGAACTGTTTGCAAGATCATCCTCATTTTGCTTGGTATTAGCCGGTGCAGAAGAGCCAATATGAGAGTCTTTCATGGAATCGACGAACTTATCCTGCACCGTTTCAGTAAAAGTATTAGAATTGTTATCGAAAACAATTCCATTTGAGTAGTTACTAACAGCAAACTGATTTCTTCCTCCGCAACCAATTCTACTTGTAGTTTCAACATCACTAATTGGGATTGGATCTGCATTCATAGGCGACAGGTTATATGGAACTATTGAACTTGATGAGCCATAATAATCTCCATATAGGGTTACAGAAGGACCTCCAACTTCAGGGACGTACGGGTAGTAATTATACTGGACTGGTAAACTACTATATGGCAAAGCATAGAAGGGAGGAAAAGGGTTGTAAAATGAAGAATAATAAGGAAAGTAATTAGAATAATAAGCAGGATCGTAGCTAGATGGCAAAAAATAATTAGAACAATAGAAAAGATTGTACGAAGACGGTGAGGCTAATTGGAGACCAGAGGCTTCAGAAGTGTTTGTCCTTTTTTTATGACCAATGTAAGGCTTCGCCCTTTTTATCTCCACCATCTTCTCATTCAGTGGAATAAATCTTAACGCAGTAACTTTCTGAACAGCTTCGTCAGAATCAAAAGTTATAAATCCAAACCCTCTTGGTTTTCGATCTTCTTTCCTGTAAATAAGAACCACTTCTACAACTGTGCCAAATTTTTCAAAACATTGTTTGCATACTTCTTCTGTTACTCCGGATGGTAAACCGCCAACAAAGATCCTTCGCTCTATGTATGGAACTGTACTAGCACTTGGTAACATCGCCATCGTATCTCTCACACCAACGTGATCAATCACTAAGTGAGACACAACCTTTTATAAAAGAACCAAGTTGTTTCCTATTTGGATAAGGATTTAGCCATGTTTTTAAAAAGTTTTAGATATTCAATTTGAATTGATTTTCTTAGATAACTGTACCAATATTGAAGTTGTTAAATTAATTTAAATTTGAGAAGATTAGTTTTTTATCTATAAATTTTGAATCAAATCGTGCAACTAGAAAATATTTTTTAAATATTTTGGAGGATTTTTATATTAAATTCGAAATGATTTGTTAATGTATCCAATTTTAATCAATATTCAAGAACTTATTTCTATTTAGAGATAAATTGAATAAAAAAATTTGATTATGTGATTGCATGATAATTTGAATATTATATGCAATTTAAATTGATAAAATAATATACAGAAATTATTTTATCCGATTGCATTTTTAAATATTAGATAATTATCCAAAAGATGTTACATTTAAATATACTAGCATGTATAAAAGAATAATATTGTATATTATTGCCTAATATATGTGCCAAAAAGTTCTTCAAATTATTTCATGTTTATATGTGATAATTGTTAACATTATTCATACATACGTATGTAACATGAATAATTCTACTTTTGTTTATTTCTGAATTTGTAAAATCCAAAGAATTAATGGGTAAGTCACGTAAATTTAGTTAGTTCTTTTAATTTTTGTAAATGGTAGAAGTCACCATTTGTGGAGAATAACCTCTCCTTCATGGGTTACAAAACAAGTGGCGGGAAACTCTCTTTGTTCATAATTCAGAGAGCATTTATAAGGAGAATTGCGAGCAGAGAGCAAAATTCTTGCAAGAGGAAATCGAGATTTTTGTGGGTTTGCATCTTGGAAAACACGAGTATGTATTTCTTGATCATTTTGTTTTTTTGAGTGAATTCAAGAATGTAATATGGAATTCCATTTCCAAATTAGAGAAATTCGTTGAAGCATAGATATGGATTTCTGTTATGAGGGTTTGGATTCTTTGCAAAACAAAAGAGCTAAGGTGTTTTCCTGATTAAATTCAATATTTTTCCCAGATGTATGGGTGTTGGATCTTGGAAGTTTAGATTTTTATTTTTGGAATTACCATATGGATTGGTAAAATGTAAGGATTTATGCATGAAAACAAAATGAAATAAGTTTGTGTTTGATTCGTTATCTTTCAAAGTCGAATAATCTTCGAATAAAACTTTCACAGAATCAGAGGCAAGTTTTCAATACAGTAGTTGATTTGAGCGTATGCTCGGTCGACTGGGAGATCGCCTGGTCAAGCTGGTGGGCAAAACACTTCTTGGGTCGACTGAGACGTGTTTTTCTACGAGAAGTATTTTGACCGCAGCGCGAGGAAGGAAAAGATGATGGAATTCTCTCGGCTACGACAGTATGGATCGGTGGCCGAGTATATTCAGAAGTTCGAGTTACTGTCTCGCTACGCAACTCATCTAGTGGCAACGAAAACAAGGTACACCAGTTCATCCAGGGTCTGAAGATGGACCTTTTACGGGGAATCACGACGGGGGGTTTTGACGAAGCACCGTATGCAAAGGTGGTGGCCAAGGCTTATCAGTTGGAAGCCTTAGAGACGAACTTCTAGAGACAGAGGGATTCATCAGAAAGGTTCTATCAAGATGTTCCTCAGCAACAGCAAGGTCGTGGTTGGCAACCACAACAGCAACAAAATCGGGGCGTCAAAATGCTCAACGAGATTGCTGCTTATCAGGACAAGGGAAAAAGACCAATGGGAGCCCCTCAGCTTCCTGTTTGCCCGCGTTGCCTGAAGTATCACCGAGGTGAATGCAGACTCTTTAACGGCCATTGCTTTCGATGCGGCAAAGAGGGTCATCGCGTCTGGGATTGTCCAATGCCCAACACGAGACCGAATCTTGCCATGCCAGGGGTTTTTGCATTAACAGAGAACGACGATGATGCCTAGCACACAGCGATCACAGGTACGGTCCCAATGTAGAAGTTTATAGAATAGAGAACCTTAGAATGAGGGGAAAATGGATTGAAAGACCCTTAAGTCTAAGCGAATTTTGGGGACAAAATTCCATTTAAGATTGGTGGAATGTAACACTCGATATTTTGACCGGGAAATTATCCCTTGAATTATTGGTCGGGATTATTTCGCTATTAATATAGTGAATATTTTATTAGAATTGTGGGATGTTTAGTAGAAAACTAAACTAAGGAGTAACCAAAACAAATCATTTAGTTAGAAACCAATGGAGGGACAGTTTAGGTAGGAATTAAGGTAGGTGGGAGGACGCCAATGGATGGATGCCAAGTGTCCAAACTTGTTGAGGAAGCCATACAACCTCTCTTCCTCTCTTCCCTTCCCTCCTACGAGAAACACCTCTCTGTTTCTCTTCATTCTCTGTACTGTTTTCTCTCTTCCAGACGAAGTGCAACCATTTCCAAAAATCTGTCTTCTCCTGTTTTCTTCATTTCTCCTTTAAAGGTTTGAGACTCACCGAGACGAACAAAGCTTGCAACTCACAGACAACAGGTAAGTTCATACCTGTAGGTTGGCCCTTAAGGCCCTACATCACGGAGGTACTAGATTTTCATTTCTGTCGGGTTGTTTTGGGTAGATAAGTTATCTGTATTTCTCTTCACGACCTGTGGTGTTATTTTTGTTGTATGTCATAATAAGTTTAAGCACTGTAAAAGTTCATGCATACACGTTTTTCCTCGAAAGTCATAAAAATGTTTTCTGTACACGTTTTAGAATTCATTTAATTATTTTAAATTAAAACCTTTAAAAATTAATCTTTTGTGAAGAGAGTGAAATTTGTGAAGATAGGAATCAAATTGTGTGGTTAGTAATGAACTTATAATAAAATGGGTATCTATAAATTAAAATAAATTTCCACTTCCCTTCGTTAGGGGTTTCACGAATTTGTCAATGTGGTAGGGTAACGTTGGGTGCCCTTTCAATTTAAAAATTAAAATTAATATTATATTATTAAAATATAAAAATTCAATGTTGAATTTAGATTTATTTTTTTTTTTGACATTGAGTTGGGTTTGTGCTAATCATAGGTTTTTTTCCGGTTTTTTTCATACTTCGTTGTTTCCTATTCTAACTGTAGTTTTGGTCTAATTCTGCCAACCGAGAATCGATTATGGTAAATAATAAATACATCTAACGCTAAAAATGTAAGTTTCAATTAGATAAAAATTGAATAAACGTAGAAAAAGGAAACAAATCAAAACTTTAGTTAGATTTTAGTGTTTTATTTTATATAAATTTCAATTCATAATTCAAAATATGTGTGGGTAATGTGTGTTAGCATCTGTGCATATTATATGTTTAGATTTAAGTTTTTGGCTTAAATTACATGATTTTAAGAGTAGAAATTTTGTTTTAAACTTTGAAAGTTTGTTTGTGTTCCTAACGATTTCATGCATTGTTTAAACCTCAACTAACTCATCTCAAATATACTTAACAAAAATCATTCAGATAAATAATATAAATTAATGATATCAAGTAAATAAGTCAAACTCTCGTAACATAAAAACATAATGTTACATAAAAAAATTATATAATCTGTAATATACTTAATTATGGTTGAATCCACTCTTGTTATTTTTGGCAATGTACAATCGTAGGTCATGACTATTCAGGACGTTGAATTTCCATTACAATGAGTGCAAGGATTGCCGCCGTTACAATGCAAGCTTATTCTATCGTCAACCTTATTTTCTTCAGATTTAACTGTAACTTTAGAACTGTTTGCAAGATCATCCCCATTTTGCTTGGTATTAGCCGGTGCAGAAGAACCAATATAAGAGTCTTTCGTGGAATTGACGAACTTATCCTGCACCGTTTCAGTAAAAGTATTAAAATTGTTATCGAAAACAATTCCATTTGAGTAGTTACTAACAGCAAACTGATTGCTTCCTCCGCAACCAATTCTACTTGTAGTTTCAACATCACTAACTGGGATTGGATCTGCATTCGTAGGCGACAGGTTATATGGAACTATTGAACTTGATGAGCCATAATAATCTCCATATAGGGTTACAGAAGGACCTCCAACTTCAGGGACGTACGGGTAGTAATTATACTGGACTGGTAAACTACTATATGGCAAAGCATAGAAGGGAGGAAAAGGGTTGTAAAATGAAGAATAATAAGGAAAGTAATTAGAATAATAAGCAGGATCGTAGCTAGATGGCAAAAAATAATTAGAACAATAAAAAAGATTGTACGAAGACGGCGAGGCTAATTGGAGACCAGAGGCTTCAGAAGTGTTTGTCTTTTTTTTATGACCAATGTAAGGCTTCGCCCTTTTTATTTCTACCATCTTCTCATTCAGTGGAATAAATCTTAACGCAGTAACTTTCTGAACAGCTTCGTCAGAATCAAAAGTTATAAATCCAAACCCTCTTGGTTTTCGATCTTCTTTCCTGTAAATAAGAACCACTTCTACAACTCTGCCAAAATTTTCAAAACATTGTTTGCATACTTCTTCTGTTACTCCGGATGGTAAACCGCCAACAAAGATCCTTCGCTCTATGTATCGAACTGTACTAGCACTTGGTAACATCGCCATCGTATCTCTCATACCAACGTGATCAAACACTATGTGAGACACAACCTTTTATAAAAGAACCAAGTTGTTTCCTATTTGGATAAGGATTTAGCCATGTTTTTAAAAAGTATTAGATATTCAATTTGAATTGATTTTCTTAGATAACTGTACCAATATTGAAGTTGTTAATTTAATTTAAATTTGAGAAGATTAGTTTTTTGTCTATCAATTTTGAATCAAATCGTGCAACTAGAAAATATTTTTTAAATATTTTGAAGGATTTTGATATTAAATTCGAACTGATTTGTTAATATATCCAATTTGAATCAATATTCAAGATCTTATTTCTATTTAGAGATAAATTGAATAAAAAAATTTGATTATGTGATTGCATGATAATTTGAATATTATATGCAATTTAAATTAATAAAATAATATACAGAAATTATTTTATCCGATTGCATTTTTAAATATTAGATAATTATCCGAAAGATGTTACATTTAAAATACTAGCATGTATAAAAGAATAATATTGTATATTATTGCCTTATATATGTGCTGAAAAGTTCTTCAAATTATTTCATGTTTATATGTGATAATTGTTAACATTATTCATACATCCAGATGTAACATGAATAATTCTACTTTTGTTTATTTCAGAATTTGTAAAATCCAAAGAATTAATGGGTAAGTAAAGTAAATTTGGTTAGTTCTTTTAATTTTTCTAAATGGTAGTAGTCACCATTTGTGGAGAATAACCTCTCCTTCATGGGATACAAAACAAATCGCGGGAAACTCTCTTTGTTCATAATTCAGAGAGCATTTATAGGGAGAATTGCGAGTAGGTAGCAAAATTCTTGCAAGAGGAAATTAAATTGTAACACACGGCATTTTACCTATGTAATTATTCCCCGAATAATTAAGCGGAGTTACTCTGATGTTAATGCAATGACTATTTTTAATGAAATTTTCGACGTGTTCAATTGAATGAGAGTGATTCGTAAAACCGATTCGACGAACTAAATAGTAATTTAGTTAAAAACCAATAGTTAGAAATGCATGGAGGGGTAAATTGGGAAGGAATTAAGGTAGGTGGAAGGGACCCAATGGATGGTTGCCAAATGTCCATAACTTGCTGAAGAACCTACCTATCGTCTTCTCTTCTACGTAAACCTTCATTTTCATCATTTTCTCTGTTTTCTCTCTTCCAGACGACTGAGACAAATCTCCAAAACTTGTTTCTCCTGTTTCCTTCAGCAAAGGTAATCATCTAACCTAGTTAACGAGTTTGGACAAGTTAAGATGTGAGTTTTGTGGAAGTTTAGGGTTAAGGTATTTTGGAGAAAACTCACTATTTTTGTATGAAAACACGTTGGTTTGTTTTCTAAAGGTTTGAATGGAGTGTGCTGCATATTCTACTAAGTTATTAGTTAGCATTTGCAGCTCTGTTTATTTTCTTTACGTGCATGTTTTAGGTCCGTTCATAACCGAGACGTTCAAGACTTGCAACTCTACAGCAACAGGTAAGTTCATACGTATAGATTTGGCCCTTAAGACCCTACAATACGGAGGTACTAGGTTTTATGTTGTCGGGATTTCTGTTGGGTAGTTAGACCATAGGTTATATTTTAGGTTAAGTGTGTTCTGTTTTATATCCTGCTTATTATTCTGTCGTCTGTCTATGAATGTTCATGCATACACGTTTTCTCTGAAAGTCATGTAAATGTTTTCTGCACACGGTTTGAAATTAAGTAAGATAAAACCTGTAATGTATGGTTAAGTGTGGACGAGGACTGGCATCCTGCCATGTACTCCTGTTATGTCCTGTTGTGGCATGTACTCCTATTGCGCCAACTCTTCTTCCTACTTATAACTTCCTGTCCAGTGAAATGTAATGTAATGTTCATGTATTTGAAAATGTTCATGCATAGCACGGGCATCACTTTGCATTGTTTGTTCTTACTGAGTTCTAGGCTCATAGTTGAACTCCCTGTTGTAGGTATGGATCTTCCATAAGAGGACATTGTGCCTCAAGATGACGAGTTGATGTAGTTGGTGGGATGAGCTCACGGGGTAGTTGCTGCAGTCAGATAAATGTATTTCCTGTGAGGATGTATATTTCTAAAGTTATGTCAAGTTCTGTACAGCTTTTGGGATTTTAAAACGATGTACAAACTTTCTGTTGATGTATTTAAAACCTCTGTTTGACAGTTTTATCTATGTTTTGAAAACATTCTGGAACTGCTTGACTCCTTCTTTTTTAGGTTGTGCATGGATGGTCTCGAATTTTAGAGCTATCCATGCAGTTTGTTTTCTTGAATCTCTGTCATTTGTAAAGCATGTTTTATAACTTTGTTTTGAATCAAGTTTTGAGGGTCTGAAACTTTTTATATCTTCTGTTTTAAGCTCCCTGTTTACATGTCTTCCTGTTAAATGTTGTCAATTCTGCCTTTAAAAATCACATCCACCGCTGCCTTTAAAATCACATCCACCGCTGCCTTTAAAATCACATCCACCGCTGCCTTTAAAAATCGCTTCTTCCGTCTGACGTCATCCATCCACATCTTCCGCCCAATTCATTTCTGCCGGTGAACAGTAAACTTTTACCTGTAGTTCACTTCTACCGGTGAACTGTAATCTTTTGCCTGTAGTTCACTTCTACCGGTGAACAATAATCTTTTGCCTGTAGTTTACTTCTACCGGTGAACAGTAATCTTCTGCCTGTAGTTCACATCTGCCGGTGAACAGTCCACAACTGCTTGTAAATTACATCTTCCGCCCCGGTTTATTTACATTCTCCGCCCTGTTTAATTGCTTATTCCGCTCTTCATCACCCGACCCTGTCTGTGACAGCCCGAAATCGAATCTGATCGGGGTTCGGGATCAGAGCCATCACCCGGGACAGTTAACAGAAAACGAGGACTATTTTTTTTTTTAACATAGACAAAACAGGGAGCAGAACATCAGAGACAATCTGAACGTTTTCGAAACCTTAAAACTTCGCAGAGAGAGAGTGTCCTCTGGAGTAGAAATTTAAAACAGGTTTCATTAATGGATAACGGAACAGAAATTAGTATAAGGCTGACGGAAGACTTAGTTTAAAACTAGAAGCAGTGATTGATTCAAATAAGACAAAAATGAACGGAGTTCAGCGGAAGAGGCTGGGTAAAACTGGGCGGAAGAGCTTGGGTGACGTCAGCCGGAAGATGTAGTTTTAAACTGGGCGGAAGACTTATGCTGACGTCAGCCGGAAGACAAATACACTGGGCGGATGACTTGGATGACGTCAGCCGGAAGACAGAGTTTTAAACTGGGCGGAAGACTTATGCTGATGTCAGCCGGAAGACAAATACACTGGGCGGATGACTTGGATGACGTCAGCCGGAAGACAGAGTTTTAAACTGGGCGGAAGACAAATACACTGGACGGATGACTTGGATGACGTCAGCCGGAAGACAGAGTTTTAAACTGGGCGGAAGACTTATGTTGACGTCAGCCGGAAGACAAATACACTGGGCGGATGACTTGGATGACGTCAGCCGGAAGACAGAGTTTTAAACTGGGCGGAAGATTTAGGCATATAACTGGGGCGGATGACAGAATTGACTTTGACTGGGGCGGATGACTAAGGCATATAACCGGGGCGGATGACTAAGTTTTCAAGGCAGAATTTGACAACTCTTTAACAGAAAGACATACCAACAGAGAGCAGAAAAACAGAAAACATAACAATCTCAGATTCTCAAACCAATTCAAAACATGGTTCTCGAGCACAACAGAAGGCATACAGGTTTCAGACCTTCATTACAAATGACAGATTTCAAGAAAACAAACTGCATGGATAGCTCTAAAATTCGAGACCATCCATGCATGAACTTAACAGAAATATTCCAAACAAATTCCAGAATACTCTAGAATACAAACTTAACTGTCAAATACAGTGGTTTTAAACATTGACACAAAAGCTATGCATTGTTTCAGAGTTTCAGAGACAGTACAGAATTTAACATGTGATTACAGAACTTTCCAAAACAGAAGTTTTTACAACAAAAACCAGAATTTTCCAGAAAACTTAAACCTCGGGTCAGAATTTGTCTAACTGCAGCAACTACCCCGAGAGCTCGAGCCATCAACTACATCAGATCATCAGATTGAGGCACACAGTCCTCAGATTCGGGTTCAGTACCTACATCAGAGAGTTCACCTATGAGTCTAAAACTCAGTAAGAACATAAATCAGTATGCAGTGATGCAAAATGCTATGCATGCAGTTTTTAGAATACCGTGACAGAACAGAACTTTACATTTCAGTGGCAGAAGAATTAAGTGGGGCTTATAGGGGAACTGGTTCAGTGAGTGCACTATCAGGCACAGCAGTTTTTAGATTCCCATGGAGGGATAAAACCAGAGGGTCCTTGCCAGAGACATTATTTTCAGATTCCCAGGGAGGGATAAAACCAGAAGGGCCAGTCCCCGTCCCACACTTAACCTGATACATTTCAGTCGGATTTTATCTTATTAATTTCAAACAGTGTACAGAAGTCAGTTTTGCATGGATTTTCAGTAAAACGTGTATGCATGACATTCTCAGTGCCTGAACCTATAACAACAGACATCAGAAATAACAGGGCATATTGTGAGGCAGAAAACAGACAACTCGGGACATAAGCTGAACAGACAATACAAAACACAAACTGAACAGAAGCTATAACATTTCTACCCAAAACTACCCGACAGAACTGGGACCTTAGTACCTCTGTGATGTAGGGCCATGAGGGCCAACCTACTGTTATGAACTTACCTGTTTTCTGGAGGGTTGAAAACTTGGATGTCTCTGGAAAGAAAACTTGGACCTGTAGCAAGCATGTACAGAATTTAAACACGCTACAAATGCTAACTAAAATCATGTAGAATATGCAGCAAACACATTTCAACTCTTTAGAAAACACACCAACGTGTTTTCATCCAAAAACAGTGAGTTTTCACCAAATACCGAAACCCTAAACTTCGGTAAAAACTCACATTAAACTCATCCAAACTTGTTAGCATTAAAAAGGTGCTCACCTTTTCTGAAGAAGACGGGAAAATATAGGAGAAACAAAGCGTGGAAGTTTTGTTTCAAACGCCTGGAAGAGAGAAAGCCGAGAGAGATGGGAGGAAGCAGAGAAGTGAGTGAAAATTCACGTAGGAGGATGAACTTAGCTTCCTCAACAAGTTGCCACTTGGCAATCATCCATTGGCTTACTCCCACCAACCTTAATTTCTTCCCAATTTACCCCTCCATCCATTACCAACTAGCTTGTTTGTTTAGTTACCCTTTTGTTTGGTTTTTATCTCATTATCCAATTCAATATAAACTCATTCGTTTTGGTTTCCAACTAAACATACTTTGTATTAATATTGAATTAATCCCACTTAATAGTTCGGGAAAATAATTACATAGGTAAAATGTTGGGTGTTACACTGTCATTCACTGTAGCCTTTCTTCCGGCATGACTTCCAGTTTGGTTTCCCATTTTATTAGGTTTCCCACTGCATGTCAAGTCGTCCATTTCTGTCTGTTTATTTCATCGCCCATTTATGTCTCCCCGTTTGCAATTCTCTCTGTCTCCCTGCACTAGTCCAAAGAAGGTTTACGTCCAAATCCTTAAGTGTTCCAGTCTTCTTGCTTTCCCTTCTGTCATTCGTTCTGTAGTCTGATTTTAACCGTTTCCCGTTTCGCTTTTAATTCCAGAGAACGTTCTCTCTCCCTGTAAAGTTTTAAGGGTTTGTTTTTAAAGGTTCAGTCTGTTTATTCAAAAAAAAAAATAGTCCCTGTTTTGAATGTTCTGGAGTGATGGCTCCTCGGACCCCGATCGGGTAAGGAGCTGTTACATAAATAATGGACGACGCCATTCAACAAAAAAAATATTTTTTGAGTAAAAAAATATAGTGTAAATAGTTGTTTCGATTTAGTTTTTCTAGTTCAAAAAAGTCTTCATGATTTTCCTTCTGTTTTTAAATTATCCGTTCGTTTTTTTTCACACTTAAATGAACGAAAATATCATACCTGACCATATTTAATCCCAATGATCCCTCTAAGTCATTGATGAGATGGATTAAATTTAGAATTCATTTAATTATTTTAAATTAAAACCTTTAAAAACTAATCTTTTGTGAAGAGAGTGAAATTTGTGAAGATAGGAATCAAATTGTGTCGTTAGTGATGAACTTTTAATAAAATGGGTATCTAAAAATTAAAATAAATTTCCACTTCCCTTCATTAGGGGTTTCACGAATTTGTCAATGTGGTAGTGTAAGGTTGGGTGCCATTCAATTTAAAAATTAAAATTAAAATTAATATTATTAAAATATAAAAATTCAATGTTGAATTTGGATTTATTTTCTTGACATTGAGTTGGGTTAGTGCTAATCATAGGTTTTTTTTCATATTTCATTGTTTCCGATTCTAAATGTAGTTTTGGTCTAATTCTGCCAACCGAGAATCGATTTTGGTCAATAATAAATACATCTGACCCTAAACATGTAATTTTCAATTAAATAAAAACTGAATAAACGTAGAAAAATGAAACAAATCAAAACTTTAGTTAGATTTTAGTGTTTTATTTTATGTAAATTTCAATTAATAATTCAAAATATGTGTGGGTCATTATGTTAGCATATGTGTATATTATATGATGTCATGCATTGTTTAAACCTCAACTAACTCGTCTCAGATATACTTAACAGAAATCATTCAAATAAATAAAACGAATCAATGATATCAAGTAAATAAGTCAAACTCTCACAACATAGAAACATAATGTTACATAAAATCATATAATTTGTAATATACTTAATTATGGTTGAATCCACTCTTGTTATTCTTGCAATCTACAATCGTAGGTCATGACTATTCAAGACGTTGAATTTCCATTACAATGAGAGCAAGGATTGCCGCCGTTACAATTCAAGCTTATTTTATCGTCAACCTTATTCTCTTCAGATTTAGCTGTAACTTTAGTACTGTCTGCAAGATCATCCTCATTTTGCTTGGTATTACCCGGTGCAGAAGAGCCAATATAAGAGTCTTTCATGGAATCGACGAACTTATCCTGCACCGTTTCAGTAAAAGTATTAGAATTGTTATCGAAAACAATTCCATTTGAGTAGTTACTAACAGCAAACTGATTTCTTCCTCCGCAACCAATTCTACTTGTAGTTTCAACATCACTAATTGGGATTGGATCTGCATTCATAGGCGACAGGTTATATGGAACTATTGAACTTGATGAGCCATAATAATCTCCATATAGGGTTACGGAAGGACCTCCAACTTCATGAACGTACGGGTAGTAATTATACTGGACTGGTAAACTACTATATGGCAAAGAATAGAAGGGAGGAAAAGGGTTGTAAAATGAAGAATAATAAGGAAAGTAGTTAGAATAATAAGCAGGATCGTAGCTAGATGGCAAAAAATAATTAGAACAACAGAAAAGATTGTAAGAAGACGGCGAGGCTAATTGGAGACCAGAGACTTCAGAAGTGTTTGTCTTTTTTTTATGACCAATGTAAGGCTTTGCCCTTTTTATTTCCACCATCTTCTCATTCAATAGAATAAATCTTAACGTAGTAACTTTCTGAACAGCTTCGTCAGAATCAAAAGTTATAAATCCAAACCCTCTTGGTTTCCGATCTTCTTTTCTGTAAATAAGAACCACTTCTACAACTGTGCCAAATTTCTCAAAACATTGTTTGCATTCTTCTTCTGTTACTCCGGATGGTAAACCGCCAACAAAGATCCTTCGCTCTATGTATGGAACTGTACTAGCACTTGGTAACATCGCCATCGTATCTCTCATACCAACGTGATCAAACACTAAGTGAGACACAACCTTTTATAAAAGAACCAAGTAGTTTCCTATTTGGATAAGGATTTAGCTAGGTGCTCAATTTTGAATAAGATCGTGTTTGTAAAAAGTATTAGATATTCAATTTGAATTGATTTTCTTAGATAACTGTACCAATATTGAAGTTGTTAATTTAAATTTGAGAAGATTAGTTTTTTATCTATCAATTTTGAATCAAATCGTGCAACTAGAAAATATTTTTTAAATATTTTGGAGAATTTTGATATTAAGTTCGAAATGATTTGTTAATAAATCCAATTTGTAAAATCCAAAGAATTAATGGGTAAGTAACGTAAATTTGGTTAGCTCTTTTAATTTTTGTAAATGGTAGAAGTCACCATTTGTGGAGAATAACCTCTCCTTCATGGGTTACAAAACAAATCGCGGGAAACTCTCTTTGTTCATAATCCAGAGAGCATTTATAGGGAGAATTGCGAGTAGGTAGCAAAATTCTTGTAAGAGGAAATTGAGATTTTTGTGGGTTTGTGTTGTGAAAAATAATTCGCAAGTGTACGAGTCGCAACAAGTAATAAAGTTGTAAATAGAGTGTCGAACCTACGAGGACTTTTAAATTAATAATTGTTGTAAAAATTATTTCGCAAGTGTACGAGTCGCAACAAGTAATAAAGTGATAAAATAGAGTGTCAAACCCACGAGGACTTGTTAATTAATAATCGAAGTAATTAATCTTAATTCTAAATTGAACACACGTTTTATGGTTTTAAGAATTAAAATTAAATTAAACAACTAAAACAATTAAAATAAACTAATGTAAAATATCGAAACAGATAAAATGAGATTAAATCTTATTAATAAAAGCCTACGTACTACGATTTTACCAAGACAACATTTATTTAATTCCTTCGTAATTATATCCATAAATATTCTTCCTATGTTGATGATCGATTTCGCTAAATTCTAATACAATCTCTCTCGAGCATTGCATAGTTTATCTGATTTATGAGTTATCACTTCTTACTCTCAAATCCTACATTAATCAAATACAAATAAATTAAGAAATCACAATGATCACATAAATACCGTAACTATCTCTAGCCTACACATATTTATGACATTAATTTCAGTGCTCGGGTGTTTATCACCTCTCAGTCTCAAAACACCCCAAATATCAAGTAAAGATTGGCCAGAAATTTACAAGCATTAAGAACAGAAATTCAATGCGTCAACACTATTGGAAGAAATACTTATAGAATATAATTAAACGAAGAAACAGAAAATAAACATCGTCTGGCTACATTGTAGCCCTAGAAGAGAAATTTAGTTCATGCTAGGAGAAGATAAAACACAAATATAAATAAAAGTAAACATAGTTTCAATAAAAGAAAGAGAACAAAAACTCGATTTGCAGGTAATTTCTCTAATCCTCTAGCTTTTCTCCAAGAGAACAAAAACTCGATTTGCAGGTAATTTCTCTAATCCTCTAGCTTTTCTCCTCTCTGGTCTCTAAGAATCTCTTCGCCTCCCTTCTCTGAATTTTTCTCTCTCGAGAACTGCTTAATCTCCCAGAATACCTCCCTCGTCTTTTTCTTTCTCTTTTCTTTAGGTCAAACTCCCTCTCTCTCCTCAGATCAACGGTTGAGATTAGACGAATTAACTTTCCAAATTTGTAGCCGATCGATAGCCTGAATTGGCCGATCGATCGGCTCTTGTTCTGTCTTCATAACACGTATCTTCTTCAGCCGATCGATCACCTGAATTGTGGCGATCGATCAGCGCCTTCTCTGTCTCGTGCAATTTATTTTCTCTTCCACCGATCGATCGCCCAAAATGGCCGATCGATCGGCTACTTGTCTGCTTCGCCTATTTCTTGAAAATTTCTTAGCTTCAGCCGATCAATCGCTGTTAGTGATTTTTTACACCCTAATGCAAGTGCACGTGTCGCTAACGAAGTAATAAAGTAAGTAAAAGTCGATCCCACGAGAATATGCTTAATCAAATTAAATTGCTATAAAATTATATAAAAATAAAAATGAGAATATTGAAAATAAATGAAGGTATTGAAATTAAATAAATAGTGCAGAATGATGAACTAAAATTACTCGAAATTAAATGAGACTAAAAATGGAAATGATCTAGGAAGATAATTATGGAGACAGAGAACCGGCGGGGGCTCCCTCTTTATTTCTGCTTCATGTTTGGCAGTGGTGATAGCGAAGAACCAGCGGCGCTCCGATTCTTCTTTGTCACTGGATGGTGGTGATCGCGTCTGTGGAGATCGAGCGTGGCGCGACGTGCGAGCAATCAAAATCCTCGGCAACTCTCCTCGTCATTCTGTCGGACGACAGCTAGGGTACCCTCTTCTCTCGTCGGACGGTGGCGATCTCCTAGGGCTGCATCTGTTCTTCTTCGCTGTGAGAAGAACAGAATAAAGAATTTTTTTTTTCTAGTTTCTTTTTCCACAATTGCAATTTTACCAAAATTGCAAACCCGAAAAATCGTTTGTGTAACACCCGACATTTTTGCCCTTGTAATTATTCCCCCGGATTATTTAGCGGGATGAATTTTTATATAAAATCTGATGTATGTTTTAATGAATTGTCGGAGAGTTTAATGGAAAAACCAGGTTGAAGAATTTATTTAACAAATTAGTCAAGAACCAATGGAAGGGTAAATTGGGAAGGAATTAAGGTTGGTGGGAGAAAGCCAATGGATGATTGACACTTGGCAACTTGTTGAAGAAGCCATGTTCTTCCTCCTACGTGAAATCTTCATTTCACTTCTCTGCTTCCTCCCTTCCTTCTCTCTATTCTTCTCTTCCAGGCGACTGAAACAAAGTTCCACACTTTGTTTGTCTTGCATTCTTCTATTTTCTTCAGTGAAGGTAATTTCCGTCGGTAGTTAACAAGTTTAACTACACTATTTTCTTATCTTTGAGAGGTTTAGGGTTAATGACCGTATAATCACATTTTAGATTCACAAACTACTGAAACCGAGACGATCAAGAACATCAACTCTGCAGCAACCAGGTAAGTTCATATCCGTAGGTTGGCCCTTAAGGCCCTACATCACGGAGACTCTAGGTTTTTCTTCTGTCGGGAGGTTTCGGGTAGAGAAAGTTAGAGTTAAGTTCTAAGTTATCTGTTTCCTCTCTAGATTCTGTTGTATTATTCTGTTAACTGCTGTTTCAAGTTAAGCACTGTGAAAGTTCATGCATACACGTTTTACCGAAAGTTCATGCAAAACAATGTTTTCTGTACACGGTTTTAAAGTTAAGAAAGATAAAACAGAATCTGAATGTAATGTATTGGTTAAGTGTGGGACGGGGACTAGCCCTCTGGTTTTATCCCTCCTTGGGATTCTGAAAAATTGTCCTTGCCAAGGACCCTCTGGTTTTATCACTCCCTGGGATTCTGAAAAACTACTGAATGTCTGAATGTGCCTGTCGTGCACTTGCTAGTTCCCCTATAAGCCTCACTTATACCCCACTGCCACTGAAACGTAATGATCTGTACTGTCACTGTATTTCTGAAAGTTCATGCATAGCATATGTGTGACGGCCCGAAACCGAACCCGATCAGGGTCCGGGATCGGAGCCATCACTCTGAGACAGATAACAGAAAACGGGGACTATATTTTTTTTGTACATTAAACTTTTAAAACATTTACAGAGGGAAAGAGTTCTCTGGGGTTGAAATGAAATGGGATACAGTTGAAATCAGAAGGCATCAATTATAATAGAAGGAGGGGAGGCAGATGGAATTCGGAGAATGTAACCTACGGGTGACGTCATCGGAAGAGGAGATGACATCATCAGAAGATGAAGGCAGCAGATGAAATCGGCAGAAGAAAAACTATGGTGACGTCATCGAAAGAGGAGATGACGTCATCGAAAGATGAAGGCAGCAGATGAAATCGATAGATGTGTGATAACGTCAGCCGGAAGATGGATGACGTCATCGGCAGATACAGATAGTAAACGTAATCGGCAGAAGGTGATGACGTCAGCCGGAAGATGGATGACCGGAAGATGGATGACGTCATCGAAAGAGGAGATGACGTCATCGAAAGAGGAGATGACGTCATCGAAAGAGGAGATGACGTCATCGAAAGAGGAGATGACGTCATCGAAAGAGGAGATGACGTCATCGAAAGAGGAGATGACGTCATCGAAAGAGGAGATGACGTCATCGAAAGAGGAGATGACGTCATCGAAAGAGGAGATGACGTCATCGAAAGAGGAGATGACGTCATCGAAAGAGGAGATGACGTCATCGAAAGAGGAGATGACGTCATCGAAAGAGGAGATGACGTCATCGAAAGAGGAGATGACGTCATCGAAAGAGGAGATGACGTCATCGAAAGAGGAGATGACGTCATCGAAAGAGGAGATGACGTCATCGAAAGAGGAGATGACGTCATCGAAAGAGGAGATGACGTCATCGAAAGAGGAGATGACGTCATCGAAAGAGGAGATGACGTCATCGAAAGAGGAGATGACGTCATCGAAAGAGGAGATGACGTCATCGAAAGAGGAGATGACGTCATCGAAAGAGGAGATGACGTCATCGAAAGAGGAGATGACGTCATCGAAAGAGGAGATGACGTCATCGAAAGAGGAGATGACGTCATCGAAAGAGGAGATGACGTCATCGAAAGAGGAGATGACGTCATCGAAAGAGGAGATGACGTCATCGAAAGAGGAGATGACGTCATCGAAAGAGGAGATGACGTCATCGAAAGAGGAGATGACGTCATCGAAAGAGGAGATGACGTCATCGAAAGAGGAGATGACGTCATCGAAAGAGGAGATGACGTCATCGAAAGAGGAGATGACGTCATCGAAAGAGGAGATGACGTCATCGAAAGATGAAGGCAGCAGATGAAATCGATAGATGTGTGATAACGTCAGCCGGAAGATGGATGACGTCATCGAAAGAGGAGATGACGTCATCGAAAGAGGAGATGACGTCATCGAAAGAGGAGATGACGTCATCGAAAGAGGAGATGACGTCATCGAAAGAGGAGATGACGTCATCGAAAGAGGAGATGACGTCATCGAAAGAGGAGATGACGTCATCGAAAGAGGAGATGACGTCATCGAAAGATGAAGGCAGCAGATGAAATCGATAGATGTGTGATAACGTCAGCCGGAAGATGGATGACGTCATCGAAAGAGGAGATGACGTCATCGAAAGAGGAGATGACGTCATCGAAAGAGGAGATGACGTCATCGAAAGAGGAGATGACGTCATCGAAAGAGGAGATGACGTCATCGAAAGAGGAGATGACGTCATCGAAAGAGGAGATGACGTCATCGAAAGAGGAGATGACGTCATCGAAAGAGGAGATGACGTCATCGAAAGAGGAGATGACGTCATCGAAAGAGGAGATGACGTCATCGAAAGAGGAGATGACGTCATCGAAAGAGGAGATGACGTCATCGAAAGAGGAGATGACGTCATCGAAAGATGAAGGCAGCAGATGAAATCGATAGATGTGTGATAACGTCAGCCGGAAGATGGATGCGGTTTTCAGAAATACAGTGACAGTACAGAACATTACGTTTCAGTGGCAGAGGGGTATAAGTGGGGCTTATAGGGGAACTGGCGAACAGTGGGTGCACTATCAGGCACAAACAGTAATACAGAACAGAACAGAAACAGATCTGGGGGCCAATCCCCGTCCCGCACTTAACCAGTACATTTCAGTCAGATTTTATCTTGTTTAGCTTCAAACCGTGTACAGAAAATAGTTTTGCATGAACTTTCGGGAAAACGTGTATGCATGAACGGTGTCTGAACTTAAGCTGGCAGATAACAGAAATAATACAACAAACATTAGAAAAATACAGACATCTCAGGACATAACTCTAACTTTTCTACCCAAAGCAACCCGACAGAACAGAAAACCTAGTACCTCCGAGATGTAGGGCCTTAAGGGCCAACCTACGGATATGAACTTACCTGTTGCTGCAAAGTTGATGGTCCTGAACGTCTCGGAAATGCTTGAACCTGTACATGCACGTTCAGAAAATAAACAAGCTGCAAATGCTAACAAATAAGTTAGAAGAATTTGCTCCAAACTCATTCAAACCCTTAGAAAACAAATCGGTGTGTTTTCATCCAAAAACAGTGAGTTTTACCAAAGTATTACAATCCTTCACTCCAACCAAAACTCACTTTAAACTTGTCAAAACTTGTTAGCATTTAAAAGATGCTTACCCTAGTAGAAAAACAGAAAGGAGCCGAGGAGATCGAAGTAGCTTCGATGGCTGATTGACGACAACTAGAAGAGAGAATGTCGAGAAGAGAATGGAGAGAGAGCAGAGAAGTGAAATGAAGAGGGTTTCACGTAGGAGGAAGAACTTAGCTTCTTCAACAAGTTGCCAGATGTCAGCTATCCATTGGCTATCTCCCACCAACTATAATTTCTCCCTAATTTGCCCTTCCATGCATTCTAAACTTAGTGTTTAGTTAGTTACACATTAGTTAGGTTCTCCCCACACTAAATGCCCCAACATTTTACAATGAAATTGTTATCGTATTTATGGCAATTTAAATCCATACAACAATTCAACAGATTATTACATGGCCAAAATGCCGGGTGTTACAATATGCATCACTGCATTGTTTTAAATGTTCTTACTGAGTTTTAGACTCATAGGTGAACTCCCTGATGTAGGTACTGAACTCGAAAATGAGGACTTCGTGCCTCAGTCTGATGAATAGGTGGCTGGTGGTTCGAGCTCCAGGGGTGGTTGCTGCAGCCAGACATAATTTTCTATTTTGAGGTTTAAGTCTTTAAAGTAAAGTTAATATCTGTAAAGCTTTCTGAAATTCTGGTTTTTGTGTCAAAAACTCTGTAGAGAAATTCTGTTTTGGGAAATTCTGCAATTACATGTTAAGTTCTGTACTGTCTCTGAAATTTTGAAATAATGTACAGATTCTGGTGTTTTGGTTTTAAAAACTTTGTTAGGAATTCCGGAAATGTATGTCAAGTTCTGCTTAACTTCTGAAATTTTAAAATAATGCATAAACCTCTGTATTTGACAGTTGAATTCATGTTCTAAAGTATTCTGAAATTGTTTAGAATATTTTATGTTGGCTTGTGCATGGATGGTTTCTGGTTTTAGAGCTATCCATGCAGTTTGATTTTCTTAAGTTTCTGCGTGGTTTATTGTTATGTCTGAAAAATCATGTTTTGAATCGGTTTTGAAGGTTGAAACGTTTATGTTTTTATGCTCTCGTTTGTTGTCTTCCTGTTAAAAGTTGTCAAATTCTGCCTTTAAAACTATGTCTTCCGATTGTACTGTTCACATCTACCGATCACTGTTCACTTTTGTCCTATTATATCCACCGATTGCACTGTTCACATCTACCGATTTCTTTGTTCTCCTTGTTGTAGTTTACATCCACCGATCACTGTTCACTTTTGTCCTATTATATCCAACCGATTGCACTGTTCACATCTACCGATTTCTTTGTTCTCCTTGTTGTAGTTTGCAATCCAACGATCATTGTTCACTTCTTGTCCTATTATATCCACCGAATTGCACTGTTCACATCTACCGATTTCTTGTTCTCCTTGTTGTAGTTACATCCACCGATCACTATTCACTTTTGTCCTATATATCCCACTATATCCCACTGATTGCACTGTTCACATCTACCGATTCTTTGTTCACCTTGTTGTAGTTACATCCACCGATCACTGTCACTTTTGTCTTATATATCCACGATTGCACTGTTCACATCCACCGACTTACACTGTTCACCCTTGTTGTAGTTTACATCCACTGTTTCACTGTTCACGTCCACCGATTGCACTGTTCTCCTTGTTGTAGTTTACATCCACCGATCACTGTTCACTTTTGTCCTATTATATCCACCGATTGCACTGTTCACATCTACCGATTTCTTTGTTCTCCTTGTTGTAGTTTACATCCACCGATCACTGTTCACTTTTGTCCTATTATATCCACCGATTGCACTGTTCACATCTACCGATTTCTTTGTTCTCCTTGTTGTAGTTTACATCCACCGATCACTGTTCACTTTTGTCCTATTATATCCACCGATTGCACTGTTCACATCTACCGATTTCTTTGTTCTCCTTGTTGTAGTTTACATCCACCGATCACTGTTCACTTTTGTCCTATTATATCCACCGATTGCACTGTTCACATCTACCGATTTCTTTGTTCTCCTTGTTGTAGTTTACATCCACCGATCACTGTTCACTTTTGTCCTATTATATCCACCGATTGCACTGTTCACATCTACCGATTTCTTTGTTCTCCTTGTTGTAGTTTACATCCACCGATCACTGTTCACTTTTGTCCTATTATATCCACCGATTGCACTGTTCACATCTACCGATTTCTTTGTTCTCCTTGTTGTAGTTTACATCCACCGATCACTGTTCACTTTTGTCCTATTATATCCACCGATTGCACTGTTCACATCTACCGATTTCTTTGTTCTCCTTGTTGTAGTTTACATCCACCGATCACTGTTCACTTTTGTCCTATTATATCCACCGATTGCACTGTTCACATCTACCGATTTCTTTGTTCTCCTTGTTGTAGTTTACATCCACCGATCACTGTTCACTTTTGTCCTATTATATCCACCGATTGCACTGTTCACATCTACCGATTTCTTTGTTCTCCTTGTTGTAGTTTACATCCACCGATCACTGTTCACTTTTGTCCTATTATATCCACCGATTGCACTGTTCACATCTACCGATTTCTTTGTTCTCCTTGTTGTAGTTTACATCCACCGATCACTGTTCACTTTTGTCCTATTATATCCACCGATTGCACTGTTCACATCTACCGATTTCTTTGTTCTCCTTGTTGTAGTTTACATCCACCGATCACTGTTCACTTTTGTCCTATTATATCCACCGATTGCACTGTTCACATCTACCGATTTCTTTGTTCTCCTTGTTGTAGTTTACATCCACCGATCACTGTTCACTTTTGTCCTATTATATCCACCGATTGCACTGTTCACATCTACCGATTTCTTTGTTCTCCTTGTTGTAGTTTACATCCACCGATCACTGTTCACTTTTGTCCTATTATATCCACCGATTGCACTGTTCACATCTACCGATTTCTTTGTTCTCCTTGTTGTAGTTTACATCCACCGATCACTGTTCACTTTTGTCCTATTATATCCACCGATTGCACTGTTCACATCTACCGATTTCTTTGTTCTCCTTGTTGTAGTTTACATCCACCGATCACTGTTCACTTTTGTCCTATTATATCCACCGATTGCACTGTTCACATCTACCGATTTCTTTGTTCTCCTTGTTGTAGTTTACATCCACCGATCACTGTTCACTTTTGTCCTATTATATCCACCGATTGCACTGTTCACATCTACCGATTTCTTTGTTCTCCTTGTTGTAGTTTACATCCACCGATCACTGTTCACTTTTGTCCTATTATATCCACCGATTGCACTGTTCACATCTACCGATTTCTTTGTTCTCCTTGTTGTAGTTTACATCCACCGATCACTGTTCACTTTTGTCCTATTATATCCACCGATTGCACTGTTCACATCTACCGATTTCTTTGTTCTCCTTGTTGTAGTTTACATCCACCGATCACTGTTCACTTTTGTCCTATTATATCCACCGATTGCACTGTTCACATCTACCGATTTCTTTGTTCTCCTTGTTGTAGTTTACATCCACCGATCACTGTTCACTTTTGTCCTATTATATCCACCGATTGCACTGTTCACATCTACCGATTTCTTTGTTCTCCTTGTTGTAGTTTACATCCACCGATCACTGTTCACTTTTGTAAAAAGAAAACGAGGAAATAATAGACATCTAATTTATGTAGAAATAAGGGAAAAAAACAACTAGCAGATGAGAGAAATCATTTATCAAAATAGATACAATGAGTTTTGCGACTCGAGTATTAATATATAGAGAAAACATAAAACCCAAATATTAATATACGGGCCCGACCTGATCTGTGACAGTCCAAATCCGGAACCCGATCGAGGTCCGAGATCGGAGCCATCACTCCGAGACAGTGGACGGAAAACGGTGACTATTTTTTTTTTTAACATAAACAGGATGAGCTTTAAAAGTAAACTCGTAAACTTTTCAGAGGAAGGGAAAAACATCCCCTGTATTCGAAAGCGAAACGGGAAACAGAATAATATTAGGAGACGGGCTTCAGAAATAAATGACAGAATTAAAGGATAAAGCAGGAAGCAGAAATAAATAAGCTGGCGGAAGTCATAGTTTAAAAAACAAACAGAATACTGTTGGGAGGTGGATGCAAATTAAACCAGAACGGTGGATGTTAATTAATGAGACAACGAACCGGAACCGGTGGATGTAATTAAACTAAATCAGGTGATACAATTAAATCGGGCGGAAGATGTGAGCTGACGTCAGGCAGAAGATGCAGTTGCAAAGACGGAAATAAGGATGACGTCAGGCGGAAGATACAGGCAACAGACGGAATTCGGATGAAATGATGACGTCAGCCGGAAGAGGGTGCGTCAGCGGAGGATACAGACAATAAATGAAATCAGACGAGGTGATGACGTCAGCCGGAAGATGGATGACGTCAGCCGAAAGATACAGACAGAAAATGTGAATGAACTGGGCGGAAGAGATAAGCCGGCGGTGGATGTCGAATAAGACAAGACAGATGACGTCACCAGAAGATGTAATTACACTGGCGGAAGACTTGGGTGACGTCAGCCGGAAGATGGAGTTTTAAACTGGACGGAAGACTTATGCTGACATCAGCCGGAAGACATAAATACACTGGGCGGATGACCTTGATGTCGTCAGCCGGAAGACATAGTTTTAAAGGCAAAATTTGATAACTTTTAACAGAAATACACCCGGGCGGAGAGCATAAAACATAAGACATAAACGTCTCAGATTCTCAAACCACATCAAAACATGGTTCTCGAGCACGACAGAAACTTAAATATTTCACTCTGCATAGAAAGCTCAAAAACCAGAGACCATCCAGGCATAGACTAACAGAAATATCCCAAACCATCTCAGAATACTTCATAACATAATTAACTGTCAAATACAGTGCAAACAGAAGGTATGAAAATTGTAGACTTTCAATACCTGAATTCAAAACAAGATTGTAAAACGTACTCTACAATATACAGATTCAATGAAACAGACTGCATGGATAGTTCCAAAACCAGAAGTCATCCATGCACAAACAAACTAACAGAAATGTCCCCAAACAATTTCAGAAACATTCAGAATATAAACTTAACTGTCAAATACAGTAGTTTCTAAAACTGAGAAGTCAGAACTTGTACATTGTTTTAAAATCTGAGGATCAGTACAGGACCTAACATATATTTGCAGAATCTACCAAAAGAGAAGTTTTTACAGAGTTTTACCACAAAACCAGAATTTCCCAGAAAACTTTACAGATATAGACATTACAAAAAAACTTAAACCTCAGGACGGAAGACTATGTCTGGCTGCAGCAACCAAACCTCCATGAGCTCGAGCCACCAGCCACCTATTCATCAGATTGAGGCACAAAGTCCTCAGGTTCGGGTTCAGTACCTACATCAGGGAGTTCACCTATGAGTCTAAAACTCAGTAAGGACATAATCAGAATGCAGTGATGCAAAATGCTATGCATGCAGTTTTTTTTTTTAGAAATACGGTGACAGTACAGAGCATTAAGTTACAGTGGCAGTAGAATTAAGTGGAGCTTATAGGGGAACTGACAAACAGTGGGGGAGGGGGAGGGTGCACTATCAGGCACAATCAGGGATACAGTACAGTAAACGGTAAACAGTAAACAGTTCTGGGGCCAGTCCCCGTCTCGCACTTAACCTGGTACATTTCAGTCAGATTTTATCTTGTTTAGTTTCAAACAGTGTACAGAAAACATTTGCATGTCTTTCAGAGAAAACGTGTATGCATGAACGGTGCTTGAACTTAAACAGGCAGACAGCAGAAATAAGACAACAGAAAGTAAATCGAAGCCAGACATTTCAGAACATAGACTATAACCTTTCTACCCAAAACAACCCGACAGAACAACAAACCTAGTACCTCCGTGATGTAGGGCCTTAAGGGCCAACCTACGGTTATGAACTTACCTGTTTGCTGCAATGTAGAATGCTCGAATGTCTCTAGAACGCTCGGATCTGTTGCTGCAATGTAGTGAAATCAAACAAGCTGCAAATGCTAACAAATAACTTGTAGAATATGCAGCAAGCTCATTTCAACTCTTTAGGAAAACACACTAACGTATTTTCATCCAAAACAGTGAGTTTTCACAGAATTAATAATCCTAAACCCCAGTGAAAACTCGCATTAAACTTGTCCAAAATCAATAACTTCCGTAGATGATTACCTTGGTTTAAGGAAACAGAAGAAAAACGAGGAAACAAAGTGTTGGTGCTTTGTCAAAATCGCCAGGAAGAGAAAACAAAGAGCAGTGGGACGAAACAGATGAGAAGTGAGGGTTTCACGTAGGAGGAAGACTTAGCTTCTTCATCAAGTCGCCAGATGTCATTCAACCATTGGCTCACTCCCACCAACCTTAATTTCTCTCCAAATTGCCCTTCCATGCATTTTAAACTTAATGTTTTGTTTAATTACACATTAGTTTAGTTCTCCACAATTATTTCAACAGTTCCACCAAAACACTCCTTTGTATTAATATAATATTAATCCCGATTAAATGATCCGGGAAAACTATTACATGGCAAAATGCCGGTTGTTACATGATCCAACTAGAATTTTGGTCACACCAAATTTAAATAGTCATTTGATATAAGAGCATTCATTTTTGGGTCCCTTGCTAGAACTTGAAGATTAGTATGCTAGGGACTTGGATTGAAATATAAAACTCGCTCCAGCTCTCTCTCGTTCTCTCCTCTCAATTAAAACACCCAAAACTTGGAAGAACTCCTCCCCTTGTAAATAATAATAAAAAAAAAATCCTTTTAATAAATAATTATGTAATACCATATAATAAAAAATATTATATCATATTATTTATTAAATAAACTAATAAAAAATTCTTATTTTTAATAAATCCAACTGCTATCTAAAACTCTATTCGAGATAATTCTAATTTATCTAACGTTATTTAAAGATTTTAATGACGAATTGACTTCTAATTTTTAACGATTTGACCATTTGATAGAAAAATCACATGTAACTGACGTTAACGATGTGATGACCCGAATGGACACGTATGAGGAGGAACCACCCAGTACTCCACGAATCTCGAGTGAGACTTGGGCCGGAGGGTGATGTGATGGGTTAAAACTCTGTGGATCCCGGGTTGGACTTGGGCCGAAGGATTCAGTCGTAGAAAGAGGGGTCGTCACAATCCCACATCGGTTGGGGAAGTATGTGGAAATGAAACATATGTAAGGAAACCCTCCCAAGATAGCAAGACGCTTTTTGGAGCACAATTGGCAACGGATCCCATAAGAAATCTGAAGTTAAAAGTGCTTCGGCGAGATTAGTACTAGGTTGGTGACCGACTGGGAAGTCCTTGCCAAACAAAGCCGTGAGGAGAGGATATTGGGCTACGGCCCAATCCCCAGAGCGGACAATATCTTACTGGGAAAAAGGGTCGTTACAAATGGTATCAGAGCCTCTACCCAACCGAAAATGTGGCCAACGAGGACGTTGGGCCCCTGAGGGGGGGTGATTGTGATTACCCGAATGGACACGTATGAGGAGGAACCACCCAGTGCTCCGCAAATCCCGAGTGGGACTTGGGCAGGAGGGTGACGTGCTGGGTTAAATGTGACAGCCCGAAACCAAACCCGATTGGGGCCCGAGATCGGAGCCGTCACTCCCGGACAGTTATCAGAAGACGGTGACTATTATTTTTTTTTTAAAACAGGACAGTCAGAAGAAACAGTGAACAGAATATTTACAAACTTTAAAACTTCGCAGAGAGAGAGTTCTCTGGTGTCGAAATCAAACAAGGAAAAAACAGTTAACACCGAACTACAGGGTAAACAACAGAAGGAGATCAGAATCCTTGGAACAAAATCAGAAAAATATATTAATTATTGGACCACAGAAATGAACGACAGATTAATACAGGAAGCAGAGCACTTTAAGCATTTAAATTTGAAGACATACTTAAAATCGGAGTTCAGATTAAATGACAGAAGAATAACAGAACAAAATCCAGGAGGTTGGAAGCGGGAAGGAATGAAAACAGTCTTCGGGATATAATAAGACAGAAATGAACAGTGACCGGAAGATGAAGTTGTGAACAGTGACGGAAGATGAAGTGGTGAACAGTGACCGGAAGATGAAGTTGTGAACAGTGACCGGAAGATGAAGTTGTGAACAGTGACCGGAAGATGAAGTTGTGAACAGTGACCGGAAGATGAAGTTGTGAACAGTGACCAGAAGATGAAGTTGTGAACAGTGACCGGAAGATGAAGTTGTGAACAGTGACCGGAAGATGAAGTTGTGAACAGTACAGTGACCGGAAGATGAAGTTGTGAACAGTGACCGGAAGATGAAGTTGTGAACAGTGACCGGAAGATGAAGTTGTGAACAGTGACCGGAAGATGAAGTTGTGAACAGTGACCGGAAGATGAAGTTGTGAACAGTGACCGGAAGATGAAGTTGTGAACAGTGACCGGAAGATGAAGTTGTGAACAGTGACCGGAAGATGAAGTTGTGAACAGTGACCGGAAGATGAAGTTGTGAACAGTGACCGGAAGATGAAGTTGTGAACAGTGACCGGAAGATGAAGTTGTGAACAGTGACCGGAAGATGAAGTTGTGAACAGTGACCGGAAGATGAAGTTGTGAACAGTGACCGGAAGATGAAGTTGTGAACAGTGACCGGAAGATGAAGTTGTGAACAGTGACCGGAAGATGAAGTTGTGAACAGTGACCGGAAGATGAAGTTGTGAACAGTGACCGGAAGATGAAGTTGTGAACAGTGACCGGAAGATGAAGTTGTGAACAGTGACCGGAAGATGAAGTTGTGAACAGTGACCGGAAGATGAAGTTGTGAACAGTGACCGGAAGATGAAGTTGTGAACAGTGACCGGAAGATGAAGTTGTGAACAGTGACCGGAAGATGAAGTTGTGAACAGTGACCGGAAGATGAAGTTGTGAACAGTGACCGGAAGATGAAGTTGTGAACAGTGACCGGAAGATGAAGTTGTGAACAGTGACCGGAAGATGAAGTTGTGAACAGTGACCGGAAGATGAAGTTGTGAACAGTGACCGGAAGATGAAGTTGTGAACAGTGACCGGAAGATGAAGTTGTGAACAGTGACCGGAAGATGAAGTTGTGAACAGTGACCGGAAGATGAAGTTGTGAACAGTGACCGGAAGATGAAGTTGTGAACAGTGACCGGAAGATGAAGTTGTGAACAGTGACCGGAAGATGAAGTTGTGAACAGTGACCGGAAGATGAAGTTGTGAACAGTGACCGGAAGATGAAGTTGTGAACAGTGACCGGAAGATGAAGTTGTGAACAGTGACCGGAAGATGAAGTTGTGAACAGTGACCGGAAGATGAAGTTGTGAACAGTGACCGGAAGATGAAGTTGTGAACAGTGACCGGAAGATGAAGTTGTGAACAGTGACCGGAAGATGAAGTTGTGAACAGTGACCGGAAGATGAAGTTGTGAACAGTGACCGGAAGATGAAGTTGTGAACAGTGACCGGAAGATGAAGTTGTGAACAGTGACCGGAAGATGAAGTTGTGAACAGTGACCGGAAGATGAAGTTGTGAACAGTGACCGGAAGATGAAGTTGTGAACAGTGACCGGAAGATGAAGTTGTGAACAGTGACCGGAAGATGAAGTTGTGAACAGTGACCGGAAGATGAAGTTGTGAACAGTGACCGGAAGATGAAGTTGTGAACAGTGACCGGAAGATGAAGTTGTGAACAGTGACCGGAAGATGAAGTTGTGAACAGTGACCGGAAGATGAAGTTGTGAACAGTGACCGGAAGATGAAGTTGTGAACAGTGACCGGAAGATGAAGTTGTGAACAGTGACCGGAAGATGAAGTTGTGAACAGTGACCGGAAGATGAAGTTGTGAACAGTGACCGGAAGATGAAGTTGTGAACAGTGACCGGAAGATGAAGTTGTGAACAGTGACCGGAAGATGAAGTTGTGAACAGTGACCGGAAGATGAAGTTGTGAACAGTGACCGGAAGATGAAGTTGTGAACAGTGACCGGAAGATGAAGTTGTGAACAGTGACCGGAAGATGAAGTTGTGAACAGTGACCGGAAGATGAAGTTGTGAACAGTGACCGGAAGATGAAGTTGTGAACAGTGACCGGAAGATGAAGTTGTGAACAGTGACCGGAAGATGAAGTTGTGAACAGTGACCGGAAGATGAAGTTGTGAACAGTGACCGGAAGATGAAGTTGTGAACAGTGACCGGAAGATGAAGTTGTGAACAGTGACCGGAAGATGAAGTTGTGAACAGTGACCGGAAGATGAAGTTGTCTCAGATCTCAAACCAATTTAAAACATGGTTCTCGAACAACAGAAGGCATAACAAAACTAAGAAAGATCACACTACATGGATAGCTCTAAAACCAGAAAACTATCCACGCACAGATTAACAGAAATATTCCAAACAAATTCCAGAATACTTCAAAACATAATTCAACTGTCAAATACAGAGGTTTTAAACATCAATACAGGTTCCATACATCGTTTTACAAACCACAAAGTAGTACAGAACTGGACCTACATTTCAAATGTTTTAAAACTTCAAAAGATGGTACAATATTAGCATAACTTCAGAAAACACATTCTCACAGGATTAACTCTTGTCTGACTGCAGCAGCCAAACCCCGTGAGCTCGATCCTCCAACTACCTCAGCTCGTCATCTTGAGACACAAGGTCCTCATTTGGAGTATCCGTACCTACAACAGGGAGTTCATCTATGAGCCTAGAGCTCAGTAAGAACATACTAGAATGCAGTGTGCATATGCTATGCATGAACATTTTTAAATACATGAACATTACATTTCACTGGACAAGAAAGTATAAGTGGGTAGAGGAGCTGGCGCAACAGGGATACAGGGATACATTCATAACAGGACATGACATATTAGTAGTTAGTAATTTTACCGGGTCCCAGGGAGGGATAAAGCACAGGGTATCCTTGGCGGGGATAATTTTTTTTTTACAAGCGTCCCAGAGAAGGACAAGAACAGGCCGCCAGTCCTCATCCACACTTAACCATACATTACATTACATGTTTTAACTTTCATAACTTCAAATCGTGTACAGAAAACATTTGCATGATTTTCGGGAAAAACGTGTATGCATGAACATTTACGGTGCTTGAACATAACAGGGACAGGCGGCAGAATAACAAAGCAAGACATAAGATAAAACACATTTAACCTAAAACATAAACTACGGTTTAACTACCCATCGGCAATCCCGACAACATAAACCTAGTACCTCCGTATTGTAGGGCCTTAAGGGCCGACTTTATACGCATGAACTTACCTGCTTGCTGTAGAGTTTGCGAGCCTTGATCGTGTTACCTCTATGCGCCTCAAACCTTGATCGTGTTGTCTCTGTGCTCCTCGAACTTTGATTGAAGAAAATGGAAGAAACGGAGGAGAGGAGTTCTGTCGCTTGGAGAAGAAACTAAAAAAACAGAGAGAAGAAGAGAGAATACAGGGAAGAGAAGATGGGAAAAATGGGAGGTTTTCACGTAGCAGAGAGGGAAGAAGGAATGAAGGGAGAGAGAAGGCTTGTCTTCTTCAACAAGTTGCCAAATGCCAATCCCCCATTGGTTTACTTCCACCAACCTTAATTGCTTCCTAAATTGCCCCTCTTTGGTTTCCAACTAAATTGTTATTTAGTTCGTTGTTTCGGTTACACCTCAGTTTGGTTTCCCCCACTAGACATCCCACAATTTCGATAAAATATTCACTATATTAATAGTGAAATAATCTCAATCGATAATTCAAGGGATAATTCCATGGCCAAAAATGCCGGGTGTTACATTAAAACTCTGCGGATCCTGGGTTAGACTTGGGCCGGAGGGTTCGATCGTAGAAAGGGGGGTCGTCACAATCTCACATCACTTGGGGAAGCATGTGGAAATGAAACATATGTAAGGAAACCCTCCCAAGATAGCAAAACGCATTTTGGAGCACAATTGGCAACGGATCCCATAAGAACTCTGAAGTTAAAAGTGCTTCGGCGATAGTAGTACAAGGTTGGGTGACCGACTGAGAAGTCCTCGCCAAACAAAGTCGTGAGGGGAGCATATTGGGCTACGGCCCAATCCCCAGAGCGGACAATATCTTACTGGGAAAATGGGTCGTTACAAACGAACTATGAAAATTTGACTAAACACGATAAAATTGACCTTGAAAAAAGCAAAAAAATTACTCAAATTTTTATTTATATAAAAATTGGTGGATTTTAGATTATAAAAATTCTCTTGGTATTCAATCTTCTTTTTCATAAATAAGAACAACTTCTATCACTTACCCGAATTTCTATTCCGGATGGTAACCATCTCATAAAGATCCCCCCTACATGTATGGAAATGAATAGACATTTGTGAAACTGTATTTTCTCGGCCTCGCTCGCTTGTGTGGATGAAACATCATCATCGTATTTCTCAAATAAACTTGACAAGACATTAGTCAAAAGACCAGAATGTCATATATCAATAGTAAGAGAGACAACATTTTGTAAAAACAAAGAAGTTCTTTTAGAAAAAAGGATTTAGAAATTTTGAATGCACTTATGTTATTAAAAAATATTTTTGAATATTTTTTTAACTATATTGTTGTTTAATTTGAAATAATTTGCTTTGGTAACTATTTTAAATTAATGATGAAGGCGTTAAATTATGTGATGGTAAATTATGATGGGATATGTTATATTTAGATATTTCAAAAGTGAAATTGTGATTTAATAAATTTGAAAAACTAAAATGGAAAGCCAAGTTTTAAAAGCAAAAAATTCAGCTAAATATAAGGGGAAGCGTATGCAACTATTAAATGGAATATTTAAAAGAAATAAACGTTCAAATATTAAAGTGTACATCGTTGTACATGGTATAAAAGATAATTTGTATTATATATTTAAACTTGGAGATGTATAATAAAAATAAGTAATATTAAATTTATCTTCTAATTCTACTCTCTATTGTTACATTTTGATATGTCGCTCATTAATTGTTAAAATTGATATATTTATTTAGCTTTTATAATTTATCTTAATTATCAAATATGTTAGTGAGTAATACGTAAACAGCACATCAGATGGTAAAATTATAAGGTAAAATTAGGTTGCATATTTAAATATGATGAAACAAAATATTTAAGATATTTTGTATATTGAAATATTGAAAGTTAGTATACACAAGTGTTTCTATGCACTATTTTGGTTTGAATATATAAAATACAAAGGTTATTCACCCAATAATTAAATAATGGACGACGCAATTCAATAAAAAAAATATTTTTTTAGTTTAAATAGTTGTTTCGATTTAGTTTTTGTAGTTCAAAAAAGTCTTCATGATTTTCCTTCTGTTTTCAAATTATTCGTTTGTTTATTTTCACACTTAAATTAACGAAAATATCATACGTGACCATATTTAATCCCAATGATCCCTCTAAGTCATTGATGAGATGGATTAAATTTAGAATTCATTTAATTATTTTAAATTAAAACCTTTAAAAATTAATCTTTTGTGAAGAGAGTGAAATTTGAGAAGATAGGAATAAAATTGTGTCGGTAGTGATGAACTTATAATAAAATGGGTATCTAAAAATTAAAATAAGTTTCCACTTCCCTTCATTAGGGGTTTCACGAATTTGTCAATGTGGTAGGGTAAGGTTGGGTGCCCTTTCAATTTAAAAATTAAAATTAATATTAATATTATTAAAATATAAAAATTCAATGTTGAATTTGGATTTATTTTCTTGACATTGAGTTGGGTTTGTGCTAATCATAAGTTTTTTTTCCGGTTTTTTTCATACTTGTTGTTTTTTATTCTAACAGTAGTTTTGGTCTAATTCTGCCAACCGAGAATCGATTTTGGTCAATAATAAATACATCTGACCCTAAAAATGTAAGTTTCAATTAAATAAAAATTGAATAAACGTAGAAAAAAAAATCAAATCAAAACTTTAGTTAGATTTGAGTGTTTTATTTTATGTAAATTTCAATTAATAATTCAAAATATGTGTGGGTAATGTGTGTTAACATATGTGTATATTATATGTTTAGAATGGAGTTTTTGGCTTAAATTAAATGATTTTAAGAGTAGAAATTTTGTTTTAAACTTTGAAAGTCTATTTGTTTTCCTAATGATCTCATGCATTATTTAAACCTCAACTAACTCGTCTCAAATATACTTAACAGAAATCATTCAAATAAATAATATGAATTAATGATATCAAGTAAATAAGTCAAACTCTCACAACATAATGTTACATAAAAAAATCATATAATCTGTAATATACTTAATTATGGTTGAATCCAATCTTGTTATTTTTGGCAATATACAATCGTAGGTCATGACTATTCAGGACGTTGAATTTCCATTACAATGAGTGCAAGGATTGTCGCCGTTACAATTCAAGTTTATTCTATCGTCAACTTTATTCTCTTCAGATTTAGCTGTAATTTTAGAACTGTCTGCAGGATCATCCTGATTTTGTTTGGTATTAGCCGATGCAGAAGAGCCAATATAAGAGTCTTTCATGGAATCGACGAACTTATCCTGCACCGTTTCAGTAAAAGTGTTAGAATTGTTATCGAAAACAATTCCATTTGAGTAGTTACTAACAGCAAACTGATTGCTTCCTCCGCAACCAATTCTACTTGTAGTTTCAACATCACTAACTGGGATTGAATCTGCATTCGTAGGCGACAGGTTATATGGAACTATTGAACTTGATGAGCCATAATAATCTCCATATAGGGTTACAGAAGGACCTCCAACTTCAGGGACGTACGGGTAGTAATTATACTGGACTGGTAAACTACTATATGGCAAAGCATAGAAGGGAGGAAAAGGGTTGTAAAAAGAAGAATAATAAGGAAAGTAATTAGAATAATAAGCAGGATCGTAGCTAGGTGGCAAAAAATAATTAGAACAATAGAAAAGATTGTACGAAGACGGCGAGGCTAATTGGAGACCAGAGGCTTCAGAAGTGTTTGTCTTTTTTTTATGACCAATGTAAGGCTTCGCCCTTTTTATTTCCACCATCTTTTCATTCAGTGGAATAAATCTTAATGCAGTAACTTTCTGAACAGCTTCGTCAGAATCAAAAGTTATAAAACCAAACCGTCTTGGTTTCCGATCTTCTTTTCTGTAAATAAGAACCACTTCTACAACTTTGCCGAATTTTTCAAAACATTGTTTGCATTCTTCTTCTGTTACTCCGGATGGTAAACCGCCAACAAAGATCCTTCGCTCTATGTATGGAACTGTACTAGCACTTGGTAACATCGCCATCGTATCTCTCACACCAACGTGATCAAACAGGAAGTGCGACACAACCTTTTATAAAAGAACCAAGTAGTTTCCTATTTGGATTAGGATTTAGCTAGGGGCTCAATTTTGAATAAGATCGTGTTTTTAAAAAGTATTAGATATTCAATTTGAGCTGAATAAGAGTTTATTTATTATTGTATTGTTGTATACACGGTAAGAGTTTATTTATTATGCACTGCATACATGATTATTTTTATTTATTATCACTTATTCCAAATAATATATATAAATTAATGTAATAACTAATTTTTAAAAGTCATCACATCCCCAAAGTTGAGTCATAATATCTATCATTTTTCTATTAATTATTTTTCTATTTAAATTTTTCATGTTATTCAAGGTCACTTGTTTTGTATTGACTCAAATTGTCTTGCTTCATTGATATTTGACCACATATAATCTTTTGGTCAAAATTGGTAACACTATTAGTTTTGGTGTCCCTCATAGTGAAATTTTGCATTATGCGTTGGGTAAAATTAGTAATTTTGGTCATTGGATTTATTAGAACGAGATTCTTGAAATGTTTACGCCTTTTAGTGAATTTCAAGAATTTCTATTTAGTTTCATTCTGAGAATTTGGTTAAGTAAATCAAATTGTCGATGATGAATTTTCATTTAGTGTTTGGCATTTTATTGGTTAGGTTTGTAAACTTTTTGTTGGATTTTAGATCGTCGAGAAGTTGGGATTTGATAATTTATTAATATATAAAATGTAATAAATTATATTATATTTTTATATATTAAATGAGCTTAATTAATTTTATTTTATTATTTTTATCTCAAAACTTTATTTTTATTTAAAAGAAGGAAGGAAGTTTTCGTTCCTTCTAGCCATGCGCACAAGCGCGAGAGGGGGAGAGAGAGGTGAGGTTCCGAGCATAGAACAGAGGCTTTTTTATGCTAGGATCATGTTTGAAAGGGTGAAGTTAATGCATGAGGATGTTGCCAAGACCCTTCTGAGAAGAAATGAGGTGTATGCCAAAACCGCTAATAAGGGGAGAAAGTGATGATCTTTCAAGAGGTAGGTTTGTTGTGGAGGAAAGATATATATCTTGAGCAAAGGAACTCTAATTAATGTTGAGAGTCGATGGACCATTCAAGGTCTTGGAGAGAGTCAACAACAATACTTATAAGATTAAGTTTCCAATAGTGTGTGTAACACCCCTAATTCCGTACCCGTATTTCCGTAATAAATTTTTCATTTTATACTTTTTACTTTTCTATGCTTTAAATAAAACTTTGTGCGGAATAAAAACTGAAGTTGAAAACAGAACTGAAATCGGAATTAAATTTGAACCTTAAAAGCATTTAAAACAAACTATAAAACAATTAAAAAAAACACTTAAAAACATTAATTAAAAACATTAAAACAGATCAGAAAAGAGGGAGGGCAGAATCGGAATTCTGCCCTCAAAAGTAGCAGCGACCAGGCGCTGCTATATGCAGCGCTCGGTCGCCGAGTGCTGTCGCTGAGCAGCGATCGATCTATGCTCGGCAGCAGAGATCGATCGCTGCACTGGAAGGCAACCACAGCGATCGATCTCTGCGCCGTGCAGAGATCGATCGCTGCACTAGGCAGCGATCTCGATCACTGCTAGCTATGGCAGCGATCGATCTCTGCTCTGCAGCAGAGATCGATCGCTGCAAGCATGCAGCGATTTCCTCCTTCAGACTTCCAACCTTCAACACTTATCATTTTTTTTTACAGCATTTAACATATTTGTTTGCTCTCTGGAATCCGATTTCCAGAGAGCAAACCTCCTTTTCTTTACACCAAATTTCCATATAACTCACAACTTAAATCTACTTAAATCCAATTTAAACGTATTCTAAACTCAATCGACTCGAGTCGGACTTTGCGAAGTCCAACTGCGTGGATAGCTCTAAACATCGAGCATAACCGTATCAACCTAAAACCAATCAAAACATTTCCAAAACATTCATTAAACAGTTTAAACCAAAACGTTTTACATACAATTACCAAAACGTTATCTAATCCCTATCCAGATCCAAACAACCTAAGTATACTATACAATTATCAACTCAAACATCCCAAAATAAACCCAGAGTTCAGACATACATCTCCACGGGTCATATTGCGCCTCGACTGCCCAGCGCACTCCCACGAGCATCATCCATCAACTGCCTCCGACATCAGGAGGAGGAACGTCGTCCTCACCTGGCTCAATATCGCCTAAGAGATTACCTACACCATACAGACACATATGAGATATTGAAATCTCAGTAAGCTAAGTAAATGCAGATGCATGCATGCGTGCGTATGCCATTCAGAAAACGTTTCATTTACAGATGCTTTTACAGATTCATTTACAGATACATTTCATATACATTACGTCACAGACAGAATCGTCACCGAGATCTCAGCCCACTAAATGGAAAGGATACATTCCGCGGTCGAACTACCACTTTCCACTTAGATGAGGGGGGGGGGGGGGTACATGCTCAAAAAAACCTACAGCCATGCCTGAGCCCCACCTCGCGTAACCAGAAACAGATTACATTCATTAATTACAGATTACCTTTCTTTTCTTAAAACACGTGCGGAAATCCATTTTCATGACATTTGAAATCCGTGATGCATGAACAGTTCATATAAGCAGAAAGTAAACAACCAACGTGCATACATTCATGGCAGTAAAGCAGAACCTATAAACAACTAACCTAACTACCCAACCAGAATAACATAAAACAAACAGTTCCTCGAGTATTCTCGAGACGACGACGGAGTATGGTGCAGACCTTTGGGTCAAAGTAAGTCACGAAAACTTACCTGGAGCGCACTGAATCACTAGCTTCGTCCACGGGAGTCGTGTGTCTGTGAGAAAACACGATATTCATAGTTAGAACCGATTTAAACTATAAACGTCCAAATTACAAAATCCTTAACTAGCGAATTCTCCTAAATTCTCCACTTAGCTAATTAGAGCATTTCGAACGTTAATTAAACCTCGATTATCCAAATTCTCAAATAACGAGTTTTTCCCTAAAACCCGAAATTTTACCAATTTATAACTTTTTCGCAATTCGACTTTTCTTCGTCCAATAACGTTCAATACGTTCAATATATAGGTAATTATAGCTAACCGATTAATTACGAAGCCTAAATCACGTTTTTAACGGAAAACCTAATTTAAACCCTAACCCTAAATCAAACCAAAACTCGAAATAAACGACCCAAGACCAAAGCTACATACCGAGGGTAGCGAGAGAGGAAGAAAACGTGAAGAAATCGGGTTGATCGGAGGTCGGACGGAGGTCGGAAATGATGAAATCGCCGGCGGCCAGAGGAGGAAAAATCGCCTCTGTTCGTGCGATCCAGAGAAGAAGAGAGAAAGTGAGGGAGAGAAGAAGGTTTGTGATATTTTATAAAAATTGACTTTGCAAATTACCATTTCGCCCTTAGCTCTTGTTTCGTCCTTCGTTTCGTTAATCGGCTAACGATTCGGATTCTCGAAAACTCCATATTTTACCAATAACTCCTATTTATTGCGTGCGATCCAGAGAAGAAGAGAGAAAGTGAGGGAGAGAAGAAGGTTTGTGATATTTTATAAAAATTGACTTTGCAAATTACCATTTCGCCCTTAGCTCTTGTTTCGTCCTTCGTTTCGTTAATCGGCTAACGATTCGGATTCTCGAAAACTCCATATTTTACCAATAACTCCTATTTATTGCCAGGGCTTTATTAAAACTGTCCGTTCGCAATTCGGACTTCATTTGCTATTTTTAGTAAAACGTAAATTACTTTACGATAGTGGTAATTACTCGGAATATAGCGTTTAATCTCCGAAAATTCCCATAAATTCCTTAAAATTCCAATTAGTCGTTAGGATCGTAATGACGCTTCCTTTTTGTAAAACGGACCTGATTTGACGTATTTCCAAAAATACCATCCAATAATATAATAATAATATATTCAAAAAAAATCCGTACAAGCCGGATATTACAGTGTGACACCCGGCATTTTTGCCATGTAGATATTCCTTAAATTATTCAACGGGATTAATGGGAATAATCATGCAAGGCTTGTTTTTATTAATTTGCTAATGTTTCCAGTTGAATATGTATGATTCATAAAACCAAATGGTGAAACTAAATAGCAAATTAGTTAAAGACCAATGGAAGGGTAAAATAGAGAGAAATTAAGGTTGGTGGGAAATAGCCAATGGATGAATGCCATCTGGCAACTTGTTGAAGAAGCCGTGTCTTCTTCCTTCCCTCCCGTTCTTCTCTTCATTCTGGCGTGAAACTCCCTCCTGTTTTCTCTCTTCCAGTCGACGAACAACCATCGAAGTTACTTCGATCTCCTCGGCTCCTTTCTGTTTTCCCGCTGAGGTAAATGTCTGGTTGAATGCTAACGAATTTGGAATGCTAACGAATTTGGACAAGTTTAATGCGAGTTTTCACTGAGATTTAGGGTTATTATTTTAGAGAAAACTCACTGTTTTTGGATGAAAACACGTTGGTGTGTTTTCTAAAGTGTTGAAACGTGTTTGCTGCATTTCCTACGAGATATTAGTTAGCATTTGTAGCGTGTTTGAATTCTGTACATCCATTTACAGATCCGAGCTTTCCAGGGGCGTTCGAGCACACTGCATTGCTGCAAACAGGTAAGTTCATGCATCTACGTTGGCCCTTAAGGCCCTACAACTCGGAGGTACTAGGTCTGGTTCGGGTAGATAGGTTTTAGGTTATGTTTTAAGTTAAACGTGTTTCCGTTATATTCTGTTTCCTGTTGTATTCATTCTGTCATCTGTGAATGTTAAGTTTAAACATTTCACTTATTCATGCATACACGTTTCCTGTAAAATCATGCAAATGTTTTCAGCACCGGTTTTGAAGTAAGTAAGATAAAATCCTGTAAAGAAAATGTATGGTTAAGTGTGGACGAGGACTGGCATCCTGTCAAGTACTCCTGTTATGTCCTGAAAGTGGCATGTACATCCTGTTGCGCCAGCTCCTCCTCCCACTTATACCTTCCTGTCCAGTGAAACTAAATGTGAAGTGATGTAATGTTCATGTATTTGAAACGTTCATGCACAGCATATGCACCATTGCATCTCATGTTCTTACTGAGCTCTAGGCTCATAGGTGAACTCCCTGTTGTAGGTACGGATACTCTTGTTGAGGACCTTGTGCCTCAAAATGACGAGCTGATGTAGTTGGTGGATTGAGCTCACTGGGGTTGGTTGCTGCAGTCCGACCAATGTCATCCCTGTGAGATTGCATTTTTTTAATGTTAGGTCAAGTCCTGTATAGCTTTTGAAACTTTAAAACCAATGTGAAATCTGTATCTTTATGTCTTCAAAACTCTTGTTGTGAAATTTTGGAATGTAGGTCCTGTCTGTTTAGTTCTGTTGTAAATTATAAACGATGTATAGGTTTTAATGGTGGTGTATTTTAAACCTCTGTATTTGACAGATTGTATCCATATATTTTAAATGTTTTGAAAACATTCTGGAACTGCTTGAGTTCTCCATTTTTCAGGTCATGCATGGATAGTCTCGAAATTTAGAGCTAACCATGCAGTTTGTTTTTCTTAGAAATCTGTAACTTTTGAATCGGGTTTGAAGGTTTGAAGCCTTATACCTTCTGTTTTAAAGTTTCCTGTTGGAATGTCCTCCTGTTAAAAAGTGGTCCAATTCTGTCTTTAAAATCAAGTCCTCCGCCTAGTGTAAATATGTCTTCCGGTTGACGTCAGCATAAGTCTTCCGCCCAGTGTAAATATGTCTTCCGGTTGACGTCAGCATAAGTCTTCCGCCCAGTTTATTCCAGAGTTTCTGTTTTGTCTTCCGTTGACGTCATCCATTCTTCCCGGCTGACTCAGTCGTCTCATCCGATTCTTTCTGCTGCATATATCTGCCGATGACGTCATCACATCTTCCGATGACGTCATCACACATCCGTCCAGCTTTACTCAGCATCTACCGGTGGACGTCATTCAGCTACCGGCTGACGTCATCACCTTCTGCCGATTTGGTTTAAAGTCTGTTTATTGCATTTTCTTCCGATGCGTCATCACATCTTCCGATGACGCATCACCTCATCCGGTGGTGAGCTGCTGTTTTTATCTTCCGGTTGACGTCATCTTCTCTTCCGGCTGACGTCATCTGTTTGTTTATTCAATCTACCGACGATCTTTTAAACTGAGTCTTCCGCCAGCCCTACGTTATGTTTTCTGACGTCATCACATCTTCCGATGACGTCATCACATCTTCCGATGACGTCATCACATCTTCCGATGACGTCATCACATCTTCCGATGACGTCATCACATCTTCCGATGACGTCATCACATCTTCCGATGACGTCATCACATCTTCCGATGACGTCATCACATCTTCCGATGACGTCATCACATCTTCCGATGACGTCATCACATCTTCCGATGACGTCATCACATCTTCCGATGACGTCATCACATCTTCCGATGACGTCATCACATCTTCCGATGACGTCATCACATCTTCCGATGACGTCATCACATCTTCCGATGACGTCATCACATCTTCCGATGACGTCATCACATCTTCCGATGACGTCATCACATCTTCCGATGACGTCATCACATCTTCCGATGACGTCATCACATCTTCCGATGACGTCATCACATCTTCCGATGACGTCATCACATCTTCCGATGACGTCATCACATCTTCCGATGACGTCATCACATCTTCCGATGACGTCATCACATCTTCCGATGACGTCATCACATCTTCCGATGACGTCATCACATCTTCCGATGACGTCATCACATCTTCCGATGACGTCATCACATCTTCCGATGACGTCATCACATCTTCCGATGACGTCATCACATCTTCCGATGACGTCATCACATCTTCCGATGACGTCATCACATCTTCCGATGACGTCATCACATCTTCCGATGACGTCATCACATCTTCCGATGACGTCATCACATCTTCCGATGACGTCATCACATCTTCCGATGACGTCATCACATCTTCCGATGACGTCATCACATCTTCCGATGACGTCATCACATCTTCCGATGACGTCATCACATCTTCCGATGACGTCATCACATCTTCCGATGACGTCATCACATCTTCCGATGACGTCATCACATCTTCCGATGACGTCATCACATCTTCCGATGACGTCATCACATCTTCCGATGACGTCATCACATCTTCCGATGACGTCATCACATCTTCCGATGACGTCATCACATCTTCCGATGACGTCATCACATCTTCCGATGACGTCATCACATCTTCCGATGACGTCATCACATCTTCCGATGACGTCATCACATCTTCCGATGACGTCATCACATCTTCCGATGACGTCATCACATCTTCCGATGACGTCATCACATCTTCCGATGACGTCATCACATCTTCCGATGACGTCATCACATCTTCCGATGACGTCATCACATCTTCCGATGACGTCATCACATCTTCCGATGACGTCATCACATCTTCCGATGACGTCATCACATCTTCCGATGACGTCATCACATCTTCCGATGACGTCATCACATCTTCCGATGACGTCATCACATCTTCCGATGACGTCATCACATCTTCCGATGACGTCATCACATCTTCCGATGACGTCATCACATCTTCCGATGACGTCATCACATCTTCCGATGACGTCATCACATCTTCCGATGACGTCATCACATCTTCCGATGACGTCATCCTCTTCGGTTGACGTATCTCTCTCCGGGACGTCATCTGTTTTGTTTTATTCAATCTACCGACGATCTTTTTAAACTGAGTCTTCCGCCAGCCTACGTTATGTTTTTGTTTTTACCTGTTTATTTTGTTAATTAATTTTCTTCGCCCCGTCTCTTCTCTTATATTGTCCATTACTAAAACCTGTTTCGCTTCCAACCCCAGAGAACTCTCTCTCTGTCACGTTTTAAAGTTTGTAAATGTTATGTTCCCTGTTTAAAAGAAGAAGGGTTGTCCCCGTTTTCTGCAAATGTCCCGGAGTGACGGCTTCGATCCCGGACCCCGATCGGGGTACGGTTTTGGGGCGTCACAAATAGACTATGTAGTTTCAGCCACCTTCAACGTTAAAAACTTGTCTCCTTATGTTGGTGATGATTTAGAAGGAGGAATCGGATTTGAGGGAAAATTCATTCACACCTAAAGAAGATGATATGCCAACAAACTCTTTAACTAAAGTTAATAATTTTGTGAGACTTTCTAACCATTATTACTTAGCTTATTTTGCAAGTGATAATGCTCAAAGGTTATTTTTTTAAAAAAATTATTTTAATAAATAATTATATAATATCAGATAATGTAAAATATTATATCATATTATATATTAAATAAATTAATAAATTTTTATTTTTAGTAAATCCAGACACTATTGTAAACTCTACTCGAGATAATTTTAATTTATTTAAAGTTATTATAGATTTTAACTACAATAATGATTTGACCATTTGATAAAAAAAATCACATGTGATCGAACATTAACGAACTATGAAAATTTGACTAAACGAGGAACAAATTGATCTCGAAAAATAGAGAAAATTACAAAAAAAAAGTTTATTTATATAAAAATTGAGGAAACTTGCATTATAAAGACTCTCTTGGTGTTCAATCTTCTTTTTCATAAATAAGAACAACTTCTAGCACTTACGTGAATTTCTACTACTCATGGTAAACTTTACCAACTTAAAAAAATTCTTTTAATAATAACTATAGAATATCATATAATATAAAATATTATATCATATTATATATTAAATAAATTAATAATTTCTTATTTTTAGTAAATTCGTAAAACTTTATTTGAGATAATTTAATTTATCTAACATTATTTACAAATTTTAACTACGTTCATGATTAGACCATTTGACTTGAATTTCTACTCATGATGGTGAATTGTATCATCTCACAAAGATTCTCCCCTGCATGTATGGAACTGAATAGTGATGAAATAGTAATAAAATGGGTATCTAAAAATTAAAATTAATTTCAACTTCCCTTTATAAGGGGTTTCACGAATTTGTCAATGTGGTAGGGGTATGGTTGGGTTTCAATTCAATTTAAAAATAAAAATAAAAACTAATATTATTAAAATATAAAAATTCAAGGTTGAATTTGGACTTATTTTCTTATCACTGAAGAGTTACGAGATATGTCGACAATACGACCATCACAAGTGAACACTAACTCTGAACCGATAGTAGAAATTGAAATGATCAACCCATCTTTTGTTATTTTACTCAAAATTGGATATTTATGCTAATTCAATTTTCATCGTGTCAAAATGTCTAACTCCCTCAATATTTGTCAACTTTATCCCTCAAATACTCATTAACTTTTGACATATTAATTGAAGTATTTGCAACATTGAGAATGCTTGTACTCGGAAACTAAGGACTTGGATCACCTTGTCACATAGAGGTAACACTGGTAAGGACAGTTGTGACTCGTAAGAGAGAACGTGAACCAAACTGCATTGTCGCGACAAAGAGTAGCACTCGCACTGTCGAAGACACGCACCGTCACACACTCGCACTGTTGCACAGTCGTGAGGCTGGACCGGAGACGGAGCCAAATGATGGTGACGGCAGACCTGGAGGAAGCAAAGCTTTGGAGAACGGTGACATTTAGCGAATCACAAATTCTGACCCGAGTGGCGAGAGTCTGTCTGAAGTGAAGAGTAGACTGTGTCCCACCTTTTTTTCGTGAAACGTCCAGTCTTTCATATCGTTTCATAGTTAATTCGCATAAAATAAAAATTATACATAAAATTTATCTTGAAAATTATATAAAAACATATTTTTTTATAAAAATATAACCATTTAATATCTCTTTTTCCAGAGTTATCGTTTAGATAGTTAAATACTAAACAGAAAATAATAGAAAAGTGAGAGCTTGGGAGCATTCATTAGAGAGAAAGAGAGAGTAATTTGTTAATGCTATTATGTGTTGGCATTATATTTTTGGCAACCTATTAAATTTGGTAAGTTATGTTTTTGGAAATTATATTCTTTTTGAATATATATTATTCTATCCTTCTATTTTGGAGATAATATTTGGCAGAATATTTCGTCAATTCAAATGTGATTTGTTGAAAAAGGAATCGTAACAAACTTGGATCATATTCCTAATTATTTGGGATACTTTCCTAAAGTGTCATTGGAAGTGTCTCTGCGGTAAATCTGTTAGGCAGAGTTTTTCGGATCCTTAGGCTGACTTCGTGGGAAAGGATCTTTTGAATGTATAGACTGTTTCGAGAAGATATTTGTGAGAGAAAAAGATCTGCACCTTGCAGTTGATATAAAAGTCTTTTCTGTTTATGTTGAAAGGTGCCGATGCCATTATTTGTGTGTGCTGTATTTCACTATTCATCTGGGCGTCTTTATTTCTTCATCCACGTTTCTGTGTGGTGTATGTGATTAATTGATTCAGTCTTGTCATTGTCAAGCTTCACAGACAGTGTCATAGGAGTTTATTTTTGTGATTATCATCTTTATCTTCGACAAGGGGAGCTTGTCGCATTTAAGTCGAGGGGAGCTCGCAAAACAGTTTCACTTGTGAAGGTTGAAGGAGGCGGCATCAAAAATAAGAGGGAGTCTTATTTTGTTTTAGTCCGAGTGTCTTGTAACCTTGTTTGAACTCGTGATGTAACGACCCCTCATCCCAGCAAGATATTGTCCGCTCCGGGGATTGGGCCGCAGCCCAATATCCTCCCCTCACAGCTTTGTTTGGCGAGAGCACTTCCCGGAAGGTCACCCAACCTGGAATTACTCTCACCGAAGCACGCTTAACTTCGGAGTTCTTATGGGATCCGTTGCCAATCGTGCTCCAAAACGCGTCTTGCTATGTTGGGAGGGATCTTTTTACATATGTTTCATTTCCATGTACTTCCCCAAGCGATGTGGGTTCGCAACGGCCCCTGCTTCAACGGAGAAACCACTCCGGCCCAGGTCAGCCCTAGGATCCGCGGAGCTTTACCCACCTCCGGCCCAGGTCAGCCCCAGGATCCGCGGAGAATGGGTGGTTCCTTATCAGTCCGTTGAAAGACGGGTCGTCACACCTGAAATGTTTTCATATCTGGGCGTGGCCCCGCAGATGTAGGCTGATTGCCGAACTGCGTTAACAACCTCCTGTGTCGTTAATTTCCGCATTTTTAATATTGTCCTATATCTTATTTATAACCGGTGTCACACGAAGTGTTACAACACTTTATAACATCAGGTCACTAACCTTGAACTTTCAATTGGTATCAGAGCGGATCGTCTCTGTTTCTTAGGCGAGATCCGTAGGACTTGATCTTGGTTTTGCTACGATGGACTCTATGAAAGAAGGAGGTTCAACAATGCGTCCACCCTTGCTAAATGGAAACAATTATGCTTATTGGAAAGCTCGAATGAGAGCTTTTATTAAGGCTGTTGATGAAAAAGCCTAGAAATCTATTCTAACAAGCTGGGATCCACCAACGATTACAAGCGAAGCTGGAGTCATATCTATCAAACCTGAAGAAAGCTGGTCCGTCACTGAAGATGCTCTAGCAAATAGTAACTCAAAAGCTCTTAATGCTATTTTTAATGGTGTTGATTCTACTCAATTCAGACTTATTTCTACATGTGAGTCTGCTAAAAAGGCTTGGGATATTCTTCAGACGACTTATGAAGGTACTTCAGCAGTAAAGCTATCAAAAATGCAGTTTTTAACAACAAAATTTGAGAACTTGAAGATGCATGATGATGAAAACATTACCGAGTTTAATGCAAGACTCTGTGACATTGCTAATGAAGCTTTTGCTCTTGGTGAAACTATTTCTGAAGAGAAACTTGTGAGAAAGACTCTAAGATCTCTGCCCCAACGCTTTGCTTATAAAGTTACAGCAATTGAAGAAGCAAAAAATATCACCAAAATGAAATTAGAGGAGCTGATGGATTCTCTTCGAATATTTGAGATGAATTTCGATGTAAATGTGGAAACAAAGAAGGTGAAAGACCTGGCTTTAAAAGCAGAGATGCAGAATTCTGAAGAATCTAATGAAGATGATCTGGAAGAATCTTTAGCATTGATATCCAGAAATTTCAGTAGAGTGTTGAAGAAATTTGGTAGAAATAATCCTGGTGTCAAGCAAAATGTCACTAACACCAAGAATGACTCTACAAGTTTTAAGAAGTCCAAAGACAAAAATCAAACTTCAGGTAAATTCTTGAATAACAGAGGAATTAAATGTAGAGAATGTGATGGTTTTGGACATATTCAGGCTGAATGTGCAAATACCTTGAAGAAGAAAAAGACCTCTCTCAACACAACCTGGAGTGAGAGTGATTCAGAAAAAGAAGATGAAATCTCAAACCAAAATACGGCACTTGTTGCTAAAGCTATTCCTACAAGTTTTGATATCTGAAAATAGCGATGATGATACAGAAGAAGTTACAAAAGAAGATCTTATCGATTAATATACGAAGTTTTATGAAAAATGGACAGAATTGGTTGAAATAAATCAACATCTTCGAAGACAGATTGGAAGTCTGAAAAATGAAAATGGAAGCCTCCAAGATTATGTTACTGATTTGGAAGTTAAACTGAAATCAAGTCAGAATGAGGTAGAACGGTTGTCAAAAGATCTGAATCACATGAAGAAAAATGTCAGAATGTTAAACTCAGGTTCTTTTACTCTTGATGAAATTCTAATGGCCAGGAGATCATGTGAAGATACCTCTGGGATTGGTTACAAAGGAGAATGCTCAATATCGCCAAAAGTGTCAAACATAGATGCTGAAAATAAAGGAAAGAAAGTTGCGATATCCATCAACAAAACTGAACAGAAATCAAACTATAAAGACAGTTATCAGATGAAGTCAAATCTTCATGTTTCCAAGGTTAAAGGTAACAAATTTATCCCTATTTGCCATTATTGTTTTCGTCAAGGTCATATTCGTCCTCGGTACATTGTTTATCTTGATGACTTGAGAAAAGGTACTGCTAGATATACCTCTTCATACAGATTTCCCAAACAGAAATGGATAAAGAAAGTCGTTGTTAAGTGCAATGTTACTCATACGTCTCTAAAAGCAACATCTGTTGATGCATGGTACTTTGACAGTGGATGTTCTAGACATATGACAGGTGAAGAAAGATTTTTAAAGAATATCACATCAGGAGGTTTGGGAAAAGTAACTTTTGGAAATGGCGTCACAAAAAATGTTATTGGAAAGGGAACACTAGACGTTCCAGGACTTCCTCCTCTGGAAAATATTCTTCTTGTAAAGGATTTGAAAGCAAATCTGATCAGCATAAGTCAGTTGTGTGATCAAGATCTGAAGGTGCATTTCACTCGCGACAAATGTGTTGTCTCAGATCATACAAATAAATGCATCATCGAAGGAATAAGGTCTTCTGATAATTGCTATCTCATTTCATCACTATCTACTTGCGCTCGATCAAGTATAGAAGACACTACATTATGGCATCGCAAGTTGGGTCATGTTAATTTCAGAATACTAAAACAAATTATTTCAAAATGAGCAGTACGAGGAGTTCCCATGATAAATGTTGCTGAAGATAGAGTTTACAGTCCATGTCAAATTGGAAAGCAAACTAAAGTGTCACACCAAATGGCTCAGACACCAGGAACTAAACGTGTTCTGGAATTATTACATATGGACTTAATGGGTCCGATGGCAGTTGAAAGCTTCGGAGGAAAACGATATGCATATGTGGTTGTCGATGATTTTTCAAGATACACCTGGATAGAATTTCTTCGAGACAAATCTGAGCCTTATGTTTACGGCTTCAGCGAGAGAAAGATTGCATTATTATGAAAATTGTACGAATTCGAAGTGACCATGGAAGAGAGTTTGAGAACTCTGTGTTTGAAAATTTCTGCAATCAACTTGGAATTTCTCATGAATTCTCTGCACCAAAAACTCCTCAGCAGAATGGAGTCGTTGAGCGAAAAAATCGAACCATAGCAGAAATGTCACGCGTAATGTTACACGAAAACAATGTTCCACAGAAATTTTGGGCTGAAGCTATGAACACAGCTTGCTACACTATCAACCGAGTGTATCTACGTGGTAGAACGACAAAGACTCCTTATGAATTATGGAAAGGTAAAACTCAAAATCTTAGTTATTTTCATCCTTTTGGGAGTACGTGTTTTGTTCTTAATGACAGGGAGCATAGAGGGAAGATGGATCCCAAGAGTGATGAAGGTATTTTTTTGAGATATTCTACAAATAGTCGTGCCTATCGGATATACAACAAAAGGACTCGGAGTGTCATTGAATCTGCAAATGTACGTGTAGATGATTCACTGTCATCTCATGATATTTCTATAGATGATTCATATCAGAACTCCAACGCAGAAAATGTCGAGGTTTCAGCTAATGTTCCAGAAAATGTCACAGATAGTGTCACTGACCAGCTTGCATCAATCAATACGGGGGATGAAGTTACTCCTGATAACCAACAACCGTCTACACGTGTTCAAAAGAATCATTCAGCAGATGACATTATTGGAGGACTGGATGATGGAATTCGAACCAGAGACAAGCCCAGAGTAAATTATCGTCAAATGATCCACATGGCATGCTTCACGTCGACATTTGAGCCAAAAAATATCACCGAAGCTCTTCTTGATGAACATTGGATTAATGCTATGCAAGACGAACTCGGTCAATTCACTAGAAATCAGGTATGGGACTTAGTTCCTTGCCCTCCCGATACAAATGTCATTGGCACAAAATGGATCTACAAGAACAAAAGTGATGAGCATGGAAACATTATTCGCAACAAAGCTCGATTGGTTGCTCAAGGTTATTTACAAATTGAAGGAGTTGATTTTGACGAGACATTTGCTCCGGTTGCTCGCCTCGAATCCATTCGACTTTTATTAGCCATTGCCTGTGTTATGCGCTTCAAACTTTACCAAATGGATGTTAAAAGTGTGTTCCTCAATGGTCATCTCAATGAGGAAGTTTATGTAGCTCAACCTAAGGGTTTTGAAGACCCTCATCATCCCGATTATGTATACAAGTTGAAGAAAGCGTTATATGGTCTTAAACAAGCTCCATGTGCCTGGTATGAACGTCTTACGGTGTATTTATTGTCCAAGGGATATGAGCGAGGGGGAGTAGACAAAACCCTCTTCATTCGCCACCATAAAGGTCAGTTTTTACTTGCTCAAATTTATGTTGACGACATCGTTTTTGGTTCAGTGTCACAGAAAATGGTAGACGAATTTATTGACCAAATGAAGGGAGAATTCGAAATGAGTATGGTAGGAAATCTCAACTATTTCCTTGGACTCCAGATTCAACAAACAAAGGAAGGTATATTCATTACTCAAAGCAAATATGCCAAGAACATGTTAAAGAAATTCAATTTAGAAAAAGGGCGTCCAAGAAGAACTCCGATTGGTACAAATGAAAAACTCTCTAAAGATGATAAAGGAATTGCTGTTGATAGCCGCTTATACAGAAGCATGATTGGAAGTCTCTTATACCTTACAGCTAGCAGACCTGATATTTGCTATAGCGTTGGTCTATGCGCTCGTTTTCAAGCAAATCCTAAAGCGTCACACCTAGCGTCAGTGAAACGCATCTAAAATATATCTGCGGAACAACCGATTATGGGATCTGGTATTCTTTTAACACTAACGCAAGTCTTGTAGGGTATTGTGATGTTGATTGGGCTGGAAGTACTGATGATAGAAAAAGTACATCAGGTGGATGTTTTTACTTGGGAAATAATTTAGTTTCATGGTTTAGCAAGAAACAAAATTCGATATCTCTTTCAACGGCTGAGGCAGAATACATTGCAGCTGGTAGTAGTTGTACCCAGCTTCTCTGGATGAAGCAAATGCTGAAAGATTATGGTGTTACACAGAATGTCATGACACTTTATTGCGATAATATGAGTGCGATCAATATTTCGAAGAATCCTGTTCAGCACTCTCGAACAAAACATATTGATATCAGACATCACTTCATTCGATCACTAGTGGAAGACAAAACTATTATCTTGGAGCATATGACAACAGAAAAACAAAGAGCAGATATCTTTACAAAAGCATTAGATAGCTTGAGATTTGAAAAACTAAGGTCAGCTCTGGGCCTTTGCATTCTCTGAAGAAAGTACTTGTGAGTTTTGTGTTTCTTTTTATTTTTTCTATATTCTTAAAAAAAAAAAAAAAAAAGGGCAATTACTCTGCTATTTTTGGTCTTCTTCGTCCTACAAGAACCATGAGATGATCAATGAAGATTTCGTTCTCCTATGTGAAAAATTAAGTTTATTTCTCAATTTGTGTAAGGATTTATGGTTTATTTCCATAATATTTATGAAGATTTGGCGGATTTTCAGAAAATATGGGAGATACGTTATATTTATGGAATTTTGGATTTTATTTTTGAAGCTGGTTTCTTAGGGTTATTTCCCCAAATTGGTGAAAACCCTTTCTTTCACTTTCTTACTGCTTCGGGTTTTCAAATTCGCGCTAAGCTTCTCTTTGCCTTCGTGCTCTCTGGTCTTCGCAAGCTTCTATTTCCGATCAACTATGGCAAACTTAGTGGACTATAGTGATGAATCGTCTGATAGTGAGCATCTGTCTCACAAACGGTTTCACAGAACAGGTACGCAATCGGTTCCCTCTGAAGAATTCTTTCTGGATGTTATTAATGCAGTCCCTATTAGCCAGTTCAAACCTTCCGATGAAGTGTGCAGTACAAGCCAGGATCCTCTGGCGCGTTTGAAACATTTGAAAGTTTCATATGGACCACCAAGGGTTCGCTCACAGGTCATAACTCCTTCAAAAAGAAAAATCGCACCTTCGCTAGTTGATCAAGACTCGTCTGATAAAGAGTGGGACAGTATTGCTGAAATTCAATCCTTATCTTCCAGGGAAGAGAACTGTTCAAAAGCTTCGGAGAAGAAAGTGGCCTCTCCAAGAAAATCTGCGAGATTGATGAATAAACCTCCTAGAAGAAACATTCTTAAGTCTCAAGCCAAAACTAAAAGGAAAGAAAAAGGTAAAGCTCCAATGCCCTCGCCTACCACTTCCAGACCAAAGACAGTGTCAAGAAAAGTGTCTCACAAAAAGCCCAGTAAGTCCTCTAAATCCCCTGCAGAATCTGATTTTTTAGAACTCCTTTCAATGCTAATCTCTGGAGTAAAGTGTCAAAGAAGAATCTCTGGAGTGAAAGGAATATACACATGGTGGATTTTAAAGAATGTAAGGATCTTGTAAATATTCTTATTAGCCAAGGACTGGGAAGGACCTTCAAAGGATTAAAGCCTTTCTCTGCCCAAATTGTTCATGAATTCTACTGCAACTTGACTCCAACTATCAATGACCGAGGACATTCTGATTATGGTCATGTGTATTTAAGAGGTTCTCTATTCGAATTCAGTCCATCCTCGATAAACACATATCTTGGAAGTTTCTGGACTGATTCTGAAGCTTTCTCGCCAGATTTTGATGAGATAATCTCCAGTGTTACAGGAAGTGTTAGAACAATCTAGCCACGGGCTAAAGATTTTCTTGCTTCTCAGCTCTCAGCACAATTTGCTATACTACACAAAATAGCAATTAGAAACTGGCTACCTTCCTCTCATGCCACCGGCATCAACAAGAAAATGACTAGGCTTTTATTTCAAATTGGGACTGGAATCCAATTCGATATTGGACAATTTTTCTTTGACCAAATTCTGAAACACATCAATGGGAAGCATGACAGGTCTGCCTTACCTTTTCCTTGTTTAATATTTGGTATTCTATCTGCTCAACAAATTTCTCTAAGTGCTTCTGATAGCCTCACCATGGATCGAGAGGAAATCCGAATTAGTCATAAACTTCGTACAGGAGGACATGTGAATAACTTACACAATGTTGCAGATTCTGAGAATATTGTTGAGAATAGCATTATCTCTCGTACTATTAGGATAATTCGAGGTGAATTACAGGACCTGGAAAATAGAAAGAAAGTTCTATCTGATCTACTGGATGAACTTGTTCGATATTCAGCTGTAAAAAATTCTTCCAATCCAATGGATCACGGTCCTGACCAGGAGAAATCTCCCTCTGGTGCCTCATCTCCTGCTAATGTTTCTCAAAATGTCTCTGAAGCACATTCTGATTCCTTTGATAAATCTGGTTAGATGCCTGTCTGTATTTTCTATGATACTTCTTTTAGTATTTTTCGTTTGCTGGATTCTATGCACCTGTTTGACTATGGCTTGATTGACAATAAGTGTTCCCGTTTGTCTTTTTATGGCAAAAAAGGGGAGTAGTTTTGGAGATAGTATTTTTTTTTAGATTGATTGTTTCTAGTCTGCTGTGGATGTCTCCTATTGTGGTGCTATTTTTTGAAATGACATTATATTGATCGGATTGCTTCAAGAACTTCTCATTCAGGGGGAGTTTCGAATTATCTCCTTCAGGGGGAGTTATGTTTTGCCAAAAATGCCAAAGGGGGAGATTGTTAATACTATTATGTGTTAGCATTATATTTCTGGCAACCTATTAAATTTGGTAAGTTATGTTTTTGGAAATTATATTCTTTTTGAATATATATTATTCTATCCTTCTATTTTGGAGATAATATTTGGCAGAATATTTCGTCAATTCAAATGTGATTTGTTGAAAAAGGAATCGTAACAAACTTGGATCATATTTCTAATTATTTGGGATACTTTCCTAAAGTGTCATTGGAAGTGTCTCTGCGGCAAATCTGTTAGACAGAGTTTTTCAGATCCTTAGGCTGACTTCGTGGGAAAGGATCTTTTAAATGTATAAACTGTTTCGAGAAGATATTTGTGAGAGAAACAGATCTGCACCTTGCGGTTGATATAAAAGTCTTTTCTGTTTATGTTGAAAGGTGCCGACGCCATTATTTGTGTGTGCTGTATTTCACTATTCATTTAGGCATCTTTATTTCTTCATCCACGTTTCTGTGTGGTGTATGTGATTAATTGATTCAGTCTTGTCAAAGACTGGTTTGTTGAAGCCTGTTTTGGGTGATCACATCCTAAGACATTGTCAAGCGTCACAGACAGTGTCATAGGAGTTTATTCTTGTGATTATCATCTTTATCTTCAACAAGGGGAGCTTGTCGCATTTAAGTCGAGGGGACCTCGCAAAACAGTTTCACTTGTGAAGGTTGAAGGAGGCGGCATCAAAGATAAGAGGGAGTCTTATTTTGTTTTAGTCCGAGTGTCTTGTAACCTTGTTTGAACTCGTGAAATGTTTTCATATCTGGGCGTGGCCCTGCAGATGTAGGCTGATTGCCGAACTGCGTTAACAACCTCCTGTGTCGTTAATTTTCGCATTTTTAATATTGTCCTACATCGTATTTATAACCGGTGTCACACGAAATGTTACAACACTTTATAACATCGGGTCACTAACCTTGAACTTTCATAATTATATCTATTTTCTAGTTTACTCCATTCTCAAACCAATTAATATTTTACATTTAGCCGATTATAAGTAAAATCAGAGATCAAATATTCATTCATTGGTTCATCCTCAAAATAGAGCCAACGTTGTCAGCACATCTCTCTCTCTCTCTCTCTCTCTCACTCTCTCTCTCTCTCTCTCTCTACCTTTTCTGGGAAATTGTTGGTGTTCGGTTAAAGATGATAGAAGGAGCATCCTAATCGTGGCTCAAAGACGCCATAGTTGCAACCATTTTACACTCGTCATCCTCTGGCACAAAGCTTCCCATGCTGGCCATGACATGCTTCCATTGCAACGCAACATCATAATCATCTTCTTCTCTGAAACTTCCTGAAACCCCATCAACCTAACAACCTACAAATTTATCATCTTTTCCAAAACTTTCAAAACCCTTTATCATTTTTAGAAATTTAACCCTTTTTTCTTGATCAAAAGTAGCTTGCAAAGAAAGAATTCACAAATTTATACGTTAACTTGTTGTGACGACAAAGTTTATTTAGAGAAAACTTGTCTAATATCTCTAATGTCAACCTCCATCGTAACTTAAGATCAAACTGGAAAACTATTAGGACTGTAATTACTATTTAGGCTTTACTTATCTGTAATAACCAAGCTTTTATTTCCAATAAATATCGACCAAAAAACTCTCCCCACCCGTCCCTCCCCATCTCCAATGTCTATTTTGGTCATTGATGCCGGCAAGAAACCCATAACTTCTTCAACCATAATTCTCAGATTCTTCTCCATCTTCCTCTCTATAAAACCCCACCTCTCGGCTCCTTATTTCCCATTGCAGTTTCTCTGTATGTTCAAGAACAAAAACAAAGAAAAAATGGCGAAGAATCTGTTCATTTTAATTTCTCTTTCACTGGCTTTCGTAGCTGGGCTGGTGGAGAGCTTAGAACTTCATGAAAAAGACCTAGAGTCCGAAGACAGCTTGTTAGATCTATACGAAAGATGGAGAAGCCATCACGGAGTGACGACGGAGCTGGAAGAGAAGAATGAGCGTTTCAACGTGTTCAAACAAAACGTTGCACATATTCATCGCTCAAACCAGATAGACAAGCCTTACAAGCTCGAACTGAACAAGTTTTCCGACATGACAAACGAAGAGTTTATGAGGGGATACACAGGTTTCAAGATTAGCCATCATAGGATGTTTCAGGAAACCCCAAGTGGGAATGGGAGCTTCCAGTACGAAAATGTAGAACTAGAAAGTGTCCCTCGCTCTGTAGATTGGAGGACGAAGGGTGCCGTTACTGCTGTTAAAGATCAAGGCCGTTGCGGTATTACAGTTTTTCTTCATTAATTAATTATTTATTTTAAATTTAATTATTTTAAGTATCAATGTTTCATTGATGAACAGGAAGTTGTTGGGCATTCTCAGCTGTAGCAGCAGTGGAGGGTATAAACCAGTTGAAGACGACAAAGCTTGTATCTTTATCAGAACAACAATTAGTAGACTGTGACAATGGTCAAAACCAGGGCTGCAATGGAGGAATGATGGATCTTGCGTTTGATTACATCAAGCAAAACGGAGGGTTAACTGCTGAAACAAATTACCCTTACCAGGCTAGTGGCGGAACATGTGATTCTTTGAAGGTACTTCTTATTCCTGCTCAATCGATTAATAGATCGAATAAAACTTTCAAAGATTGAACAATTAAAATGTCGATGCCATCTTGCAGGTGAATTCTCCGCTAGTGTCCATAGATGGGCACGAAGATGTACCACAAAATAATGAAAATGCATTGCTTAAAGCAGTAGCTAATCAGCCTGTTTCTGTGGGCATTGATGCTGGCGGATCAGATTTTCAATTCTACTCAAAGGTATGCTCTTTTGTTTTTTTGGTATATAGCACCGAACTTGGGGTCTCGGCAAATAATACGCACGTGTTGTGCATGTAGTGAAGAGAACTAAGTCAGGAAAACGCTCGTCTTTTAATTTATCGTCACAGGGCGTTTAGTCGTCGTCCGTCTTTCGTTTTCCTGACGTTAGGGTTACGGTACATGTGTGATTTAACCTAGTAAGTTTGAACAGAGAGGGTAATTGTTGCTAATAGGCAGAACTACGAGGTTTAATGGGCCAAACAGAATTCAAGCCAACTGATTTGTTCTTGTCGTAGGGGGTGTTCACTGGACAATGCACGACCAATCTGAATCACGGAGTCGCGATTGTCGGATATGGAACCTCGACCGATGGGACGAAATATTGGATCGTAAGAAACTCGTGGGGAGAACAGTGGGGGGAGAACGGATACATAAGGATGGAACGTGGGATATCGGAGGAAGAAGGGTTGTGTGGTATAGCGATGATGGCTTCATATCCTCTCAAGAACAGTTCAAACTGATCCTACTATTGACTCTCTTGAGGATGATTATTCTAAGGATGAACTCTGAAACATTAGACTTAGTTGAAATTTGAAATTTCAATTTACTTCTTTAAAAAAACCATCTTTTATTTTCTTTGTCCATTTCAAGCTGAAATTAAAGTTTTGATCATGGTCTAGTTCGGTTTGATTTTCTGTCCGTCCAAACAAATCCAATAGAATTGAACGAAAAATATAAACCGTCGTATACAGATAGACTGAATCACTACTTATTTCGAGTTTAGACATGATTTAGATCAGATCTTATTATCAACAAGTTCATTTCGGTTATAACGTTTTTTTGGTCAAAACCATGAATCGAACCATGAAAAACGATTCTACCAATAAAAGACGGTCTCCGGGTAAGAACCCGACCTAGTCAAGATCGAACCGACAATTTTGATTCAAACAAAAGTTGCAAGAACCCAAGTTAAAAGGCAGGTAATATCCTTATTCATTACCTTTGGTATTATTAGAAATAATAAACGATTATCAAATAAGAAAGCTGATGAAGTTTTTACACCATCTCACATTTCTAGCTTTTACACATAGCAAACCCGAAGCTCCTCTCACCTTACGGGTACCCTGCACTGTATGTCTGCGACTACATTCTCTCTCTTCCTCTTTGCTAGAGAGAGAGTGGATATGGCTTTGGCTGACACCACCTTCCTCGCCAGCTGCTTCCACAATTCTTCATCCTTCCCTTTCTTTTCCTCCGCTTTTGATTTGAAATGACTGCAAATTTACAGATAATATCAGTCCATGGTCCTAAATTTAAGCCTCTGAGACCCCACCTGATGATATTTTCAAAAGAGATTTTTTTTTCTCTGGATGTCAGGTGCTACAGCACAAGTATATGGACCATTCAATTTGATTAAACCAGTTGATGAGATTTATTGCCATTTCTCTTTCATACCCTCCGAGTACAGCCAAAACACGAGCAAAACGTGGATTGATCTTCCTACACCTAGTTGGGTCCCTCGTTGCTTGGCTTTATATCACAAGAAATTATTTTCGATTGAAGTTTCTTAATTACAGTAAAACTTATGGCGATGGGTCGTCGAAAACAGGCAAATCAACCAGCAAGAATGAGTCAAACTGAGAACGAACCGCGACAGAAAGTAAAATAATCATAAAAAGAACTATTAAAACAGTAAATAAAAAGTTCAACTTTACGCATCGCATAACCTCGTGATACTTTAATTAAACACTAAACCATGTTTGACTAATAATTTCAATCGTAATCTGAGGAAGAAGAAGGGTTCTTTTTTGGTTACCTGCATAGAGGGACTCTGCAACAATCAGATTGGTCGCAAATGGCGGAATGAAGTCTTAGAAGCTGCCCCATTCGTTTGCAGCGCAGGCAAGTTCCGTTGGCTCTTTTCTTGCACTCAGCGAAGTGTTTGATCAGAAGCTGGAGGCCATTGCAGGTGGAGAATCTCCCACACGGCTTTGTTTTATTGGTTTCGCGTCGAATGGCCATACTCTCGTACACCCTTCTGTAAATATGTGTTCTAAAGACTCCATAGCTTCGTTAAGCCCCGAATACAGCCTACACTCTTCCCTGTGCTTCTTCGACCTCTTTTTCCTCTGCATTTTTAAGACAGAATGATCAAAATCGACATGATAATGGTAAAATAAACAAAGGGGTGTTACCGATTCAGCTTCGTCGATGAACTGCAAGATCTCGAGCTCGAGCCGTGGGTCGTGATTCTGCAAGAATTTCCAACCCTCTGTTTTCTCGACAGCTTTGAAGTGGCTTAAAATCAACTTCATGCACTTGAGGTGAAGATCAGGTGCGTCGCAGAGCTTGGAGAGTTGAAGGACGTCCACCACATTCTCCATCGTCAGCCGTTGAGCTAAATCTCTGATGCATCTCTGCTTCAGCTGCGGGACAAGGTACACGTGTGACAGGGCCAGTAGGTGGAATCCGTACTTCTCCAGATCCTCCTCCGCGAACCTGCAGAAGGTTCCGAGCAGGTCCATGAAATTGGAGATGACTTCAGATTTTATTGGCAACAAAGTCAAAATGAAAGGAAGCAGCCAAAGTGGACAAACCTTGCCTTGTAGAGAAAGCGCAGAAACGAAACGACGGCGTCGTAAGGAACGCCGAGAATCGGAATGATTCTCTCGGAGCTCCGGTGCTTAAATGGCTGATCGATAACACTTTCCAGCACCGGAGAAGCAGCAGCCTTCAATAACCAAATCAAAATAACAAAATCAGTCTCTGTAAACAACTCCAAAAACAATAGAAAATTCGGAGATTTAAGCTCGGTTAGAAGTCAAACTAGGAAAACACGTAAAGTAATTTTCCGGGAAATACCAGAACGGTGGAGTGAGCAGGAAGACGAAGTCCATCGGAAGTGATGATTTGAACGTCCGGATCGCGAGAAAGCCATGTTCCGTCGGAGTAGATCGTCGGAGAAGAACACCTATTAATCCGGCGGTCGGAAACGTCTGAGAAAGGGCTGGAAGTAGTGTACTCGACGGTCGGCCGAGAGAGAAACATTGGTAGGAGAAGAGAAACAGAGAAGTCTGTGGGACTGTGAAATGCAATTGCACAAAAACGTGCGGTGGCTCTGTATATAGAGGGAGACAGGGGAGAAGTCGAGGGTAAATTAGGAATGTACTAATTAATTTGGATATGTCTCCCACGCTCCCTTAAATGAAGAAATCCAAACGCAGACCAAATCCAAGTTTACTTTATAATTTTAATAAATACACTCTAATTATGTAACAAGCAACAATAAAAATTATAAATAAATAAAATAATATATTAATGAATGAATTACACATTAATATGTAATATTATGACAGTCGACCGTGTAAAGGTTAGATGGCCTAGTGTAAGCGTCTAATTTCATATTGTTTGAGAGAGTGAAAAATACATAATTTATAAATAGTGTTCCTCTCTCTATCTTATACAATGCATTTTTGATTAATTTTAAGAATAAATATGTACGAGTTTCGGTCAAAACAATTAACTTTCATTAATTATTAGGTGGTTGAATTATATTTTTCCCCTGGCTTTCGTCAGAAATAGAATCATTTAATTGTCGAGTAAGGGGAAGCTCAATTGTTCCATTATTCTTTAACAATTAATAAAAACACATACGTTTTGATAATGTACTTGAATGCCCCTACCAATGTTCTGGTCATTTTGTTTTCCTCGTATGGACAACATTAGTGGAAAAAAAAAAATCAATATTATTAATCTACCTGGATTTTTTTCAGAAAATTATCGCTTTAGACTTCAAAATATACATTTTTTTCAATTCAAACCTTAAAGTATCAAATTTGACGATTCAAACCTTAAAGTATTGATAACTTAATAAAATGAACCTTGGCGGACGTCCTATGATCGTCCTCTCTTGAAATTTTATCGTAGAATGGACGGACTCTTAAAAATAGAGTCTGTCTGTTCTCAGAACGGACGCACCTTAGGACGATGGTGACCGTCCTCTCTCGAATTTTATCGTAGAACGGACGAACTCTTAAAAATAGAGTCTGTCCGTTCTAAAGAACGGACGCACCTTGAGACGGTGGTGGCCGTCCTCTCTTAAAATTAGAACGAGAGAGGACGGTCACCACCATCCCAAGGTGCGTCCTTTCTTTAAAATCTGGAGAGAGGGCGGTCATCACTCTCCAAGAGTGCGTCATATCTCCGCACACCACCATTAACCTCATTTTATAAATTAATTTTATAAAAATATCAAACAATATTGGATTTAATTGAAAATTTTATCACATGTTTATTATATTATGGTAAAATAATCGGGAAATTTTCATGATTTTATAACATTTGTATGATTTATTATAATTGTTTTACGTATATTTTAAAAAATAATTCACTAAAATTACAATAATTCGTACAAGTGTTAGAAATCACGAATCTTTTTAGATTATTTTCCCATAATGTTGTAAATATCTGATAAATTTTTAAATAAATCTAATTTTGTTTACTATTTTTAAATATTTTTTTAATAAATCCAATATCGTTTAGTATTATTCCGTAAAAGATCTTGCATTTATTTAAAATTTTTACCACATATTCATCATATCATGAGAAAATAATCTGACATGTACACCATTTGCAAACATACATAGAGTAAAATTCACCTTAAAAACATACACTAAATTATCTCTTATTATTTAAATTTGAATTTATGGTAGGGATTTCAGACAAATTTAATTTTTACTTTAGGAATTTCAAAAGGAAAGAAGAGTATTTTGGGATTTTAGCAACGCACGTGCAGAGCATATGTCAAATTTAACGGGATGGTTTGAATTGCAAACGATGTGTACGATAAGGCCTGATTAGGTCAAAAATAAATGTTATAGACTAAATGACTACTGACCCCGTACATTGAGGCTAACGGGAACTTTTCCGTTTATTTTTTTTTAAATGATAAGGAAACTGATATTCTGCTGCTACAGGCTACAGCCAACTTGAAAATGAATTAAATAAAATGTGACAGCTAAAATTATGGATGTTATTGTACATGAAGTGCCAGCTCACCAGATTGGGGCCTGGGTGGGTCAAACTCAATCAAAGCTGCCCTCAAATGGGTCCAAGAAAATCTCAAAATTCAATAAAACGAGTAAATCCCCAACAGAGAAGATTAGAATGACACGTAGCCTGAAAGGGCACGTGGCATCATCGCATGTAATGACCAAACCAGACGAGACGTGTCAAAATATTTTGCCCCGCCTTTTAATTGGGCTGTTATTTTCATCACCAACCACTTGCCCATCTTAGACCAAAACCATTCAAACGATACACTACCACAATATCATACCTAAATGATTTCAACTATCGTTGCCATACGTTGTCTATATCTAAAATAAATTCATTCTATTATAATATATAAATTTGTGATCGAGTTTGAAGCAGACTTAAGCTGAATCACGAGATAATTTTAAATTTAAACTCGATATTAACAATTTCGTGTCGGACTCTGTCATTCATGGTCTATTTCAGTATTGATTTTATCTTCGTCCAAAACCGTGAAATTGAACAAAATATATTATTGTTTAATTTGGAACGAACCTAGAAGTAATACATATTCTTGTAATAGTTAGTTTGGATGTAACTAAATCAGGGTTTTCTAAATGCTCTCCAAGTATGAGTTCCTTGGACCATGTACATCTTCAACCATTTTATGCAAGTATTAAATAAATCTAGTTGCAGTTTAGTTGGGCCAAGGGGAGTGAGTCCAAACAAAGCAACCCAAGTTGGTTTAAATCTTACTTCTAATTATTGATAAAAGTAAACAGAATAGATGCTAAACTTTGAAAATCAAAAATCTATTCAACTTAAACTCTTAATTTTTTTTAATCAAATAAACTTCAAACTTTACATTTCGAGACTAAAAGAAATCCGTCAAAAAATTCACACGAATGTTACGTAGTTAAAAATTATACATATTTTTTTTTCTCTATCTCTCTTTGTGGAGTCATCGGTACTCTCAGTATAATATTGTCCGCTTTGGGTTAGATTTCGCATGACTTTGTTCTTGGACTATGCCCCAAAACGTGTTGTACGAGCTACAGAGGGGAACTTGACTTATAAGCTCTCACCAATCTCCACTCTTAAACAATGTGAGATTTGACACCCCCAAGGGTAGTTGCCACATCGCTTGGGAGTGGAGATTGGTGAAAGTTATAAGTCGAGTTTCCCTCTCCAACCACTACAATGCATTTTGGACATAGTCTAAAAATAAAATCGTGCAGAATCTAGTCCAAAAAGGACAATATAAAACGGATAATATTGTACTGAGAGCATCAAGTGACTTCACAAACAATATCAGAGTCAATTCTCAACCGGAATTGTAGTCGACGAGGACATCGAGTCCCCAAGGTTGGAAGATTGTGGTAGTCCATCTTGTGAAGGCAAGGACGACCCAAAATTCTATTGATTGTGAGGACCCAGCCTATAACAGTAGAGTTACACAATTCTACATCATTTAGAATTAGTAGAAATTGACTGGTTTATGAGTAAAGTTCTCATTTTTATCCAGTATAACACATTTCGAGCTAATCCCGAGAACAATATTGTAGTAGGAACACCGAGCGACTTCCACGAGTATAATTTGGATTTGTTTCACTAGAGCCAACTATTCATTTGCACTCATTAAATATTGCCATCTAAAATGAACAGTATTGTCGTGATATGAAAGGGAGACATGACAAAAAGAGAGAACAAACGATTCTTAAAAGTCAGTTGAAAAAATTAAATTACTGGCAATGAAAGACTCAAAACCAATTAATTTAGAGAAGTCAAAATCTAAAAGTTCTCTACTCAATAAAAATAACAAATTGTGCAAATATTGACCTGCAACTAACAATATTGTACTACCCATGATCGAGTCTTTGCAATTATTATCATCAAAACTTAAAACGTGCAACGCCCATGTGATATGGTTCCACTTGAAAAATTGTATGATGTGAGAAGAAGAGGGAGGGTTGTTTAGAGCCCCACAAAGTTGGAATTTATATAGCAAGTGTAGACTTTATCCATATCTCCTTGGATTGGTCAATTCTAAGAGAGGCTCTCTCTCTCTCTCTCTCTCTCTCTCTCTCTCTCTCTCTCTCTCTCTCTCTCTCTCTCTCTCTCTCTCTCTCTCTCTCTCTCTCTCTCTCTCTCTCTCTCTCTCTCTCTCTCTCTCTCTCTCTCTCTCTCTCTCTCTCTCTCTCTCTCTCTCTCTCTCTCTCTCTCTCTCTCTCTCTCTCTCTCTCTCTCTCTCTCTCTCTCTCTCTCTCTCTCTCTCTCTCTCTCTCTCTCTCTCTCTCTCTCTCTCTCTCTCTCTCTCTCTCTCTCTCTCTCTCTCTCTCTCTCTCTCTCTCTCTCTCTCTCTCTCTCTCTCTCTCTCTCTCTCTCTCTCTCTCTCTCTCTCTCTCTCTCTCTCTCTCTCTCTCTCTCTCTCTCTCTCTCTCTCTCTCTCTCTCTCTCTCTCTCTCTCTCTCTCTCTCTCTCTCTCTCTCTCTCTCTCTCTCTCTCTCTCTCTCTCTCTCTCTCTCTCTCTCTCTCTCTCTCTCTCTCTCTCTCTCTCTCTCTCTTCTCTCTCTGCCCCATTAATTCAGTGTCCATGTGCATTGCTGTATAAACTCACCATATGCCTTTGCCTGTCATTTGTCAAATATGTAGTTGTATCAACTAAGGGATCGCCATCTCCCATTGAATTTCTCGCATAATATGTTACATTTTTGGATTTTTTTTTTCAAATAATTCCTCCTTTTTAATTATTCTTTTCTCGAGTTCGTGGGTGATTTGAATTGGTCAAATCCATTTGATGGTAAAAAATGGAGTGTGAAAAGGTGGGTTTGAGCATCGGCGTGATTGACCAGATGTTCTAATCGAGCCGTCCTTTTTTACAACTTTGTCTAGAATGAACAAACCATTAACCCTAGCTAGCCTTTTGTAAAAAACCAGTTGGAGTAACTGTTCAAATTATGGTCTTTGTTGGATTTTCTCAATCTGCTGCATTATTCTTTGTTGGTGCCTTGGTGGGTCAAGTCAAACATGCTGAAAAATCTAGAGAGAGAAAAGATAGTGAGAGAAAGAAAGAGAGGAGAGATGAAAAATAAAGGATAATTAGTATATCAACTCTTCCGCACTTGCACTTTTTTGGCTCACTGAGGATCAAACGAAGAACTCTCAGATGGCTCGAAGAATTACACGTGGAGGTTGTAATCAAAACATTGACAGAAATTTCAAGAAAAAAAAAACATAAAAATACCCATAAAAAAAACGAACGAGGTAAGAAAAGGCAAGAACAGTGCATTAAACCTTCTTCTTTCTTCGCTTTTCTCTTTCAATTCCCTCCATTTCCAAATCACTTTACCTCAAATATAATTTAACTTTTTCAGTTCGGTCAGAATCAGCAACGCGAGCCCTTTTTGCAGTTGAGTGCGCCCGCAGTTACTGTAAGGGAACCAACTAGGGTTGACGGCCGAGCACCCAAGCTGGAAGCTTTGGCATAGCTAGAAGAAGCTCCAGCCCCTGACGGAGTAAAAAACGCACCGTTCAACATCAAATCTCCCTCTGACCTCCAATTCCAGCTCTTCCACTCACTCTCTGGTGCATCCTCATGCTTCGTCACCTGCGCATTTTTACAGAATCAAGCTTCGTTAAAACCGGTGAAGATTAGGGTAAAAAACGCAGCTGTTTGATGACATTTCAGTAATGAAAATGGGTTTTGTAGACAAGGACCTCTTTGCTGAATCGGTCGTCCGGCGCTAGAAATCGGTTGCCTTGGCTGTTGATAGTAGGGTCAGCACTCCCTCCAATGGCGTACATTTCCCAATGGGTATAGTCATTGTTGACCACATGGAAATACCCATGTCTACACCTGCATATTTTTCGAGTAATTATTAAATATTATCAATAAAATAACTAAACCCATGATTTTAGACTAATGAAATTAAAAAAAAAAAAAAAGTAATCTTTTTGTTAATGTCTTACCTGGGCATTCTTTGAACTAGCCCTTCTCCAAAGTGATTAAAGGCTATAGTGACTTGCATGTTCTTGTCCTGACTGTATGAATCGCTGTGGCCTAACAACATTACCTTATCATGATGCGTCAAATAGTTATTTGAAATCGTTATAGCCGTCGATCCGTGAATCGCATCGATCAGACCATCTTGGCAGTTTGATAAAGAGCAATGATCAACCCAAACATGACTTCCACCGAAGATCGAAACCCCGTCGCCGTCCGATATCGTTCTCCAACCGTAGTGCTGCGGGGAGTCCCGCACCTCAGCATTTCCTCCTTGCTTACAATCGTGTATATGAAGACCGTGGATTATGATATTAGTCACAAACTGTATGGTAATGCAAGGTCCGCCGGAAATATGGACGCTGGCCCCTCTCCCGTCGAGGGTTTTGAAAGAATTCATTATCAGTTCTTCCTTCAGCGTAATCACCATGTCTCTAGCGAATATTATCCAGAGCGGTTCGTCTTGAATCACTGCGTATCGGAGTGTACCGGGTTTTGGAGTAACTGGGTCGTCGTCACTGTCGTCAGTGACCACGTAGATCTGGCCGTCGCGGCCTCCGACGGCATTTTTGCCGAACCCAATCGCGCAGTCGGCTAGCCGTTGTCGATTCTTCTCCCAATTAGTGTCGCATCGCCAGCAGTCGTCGATGGGGTTTCCGGTCGCGCAGGAGAGGTAACCTAAGTTCCGCCTGGAGCCATTGATGCTTCTGCAAAAACAAAAAACAAAGAAAATGCAGCAGATTTCAGTACAGTGAAGAATGCAGATCGTCTGTTCAATAAAAAAGTACACACATTGTCTCCATTTATACCTCTGTACTTGCTCTACTACAACGTCTGGGTCCTTCACTGGGGAGGAGAAGACAACGGAAGTAAAGAGAGAGAAGAAGAGGAGAGAGAAAGATAGTGAGAGCTTAACTCCCATTGTCTGCTTAGACAGAGAAGACAGTAGAGAGAGAGAGAGAGAGAGAGAAATCCAAGGTGAGGAAAAATGAAAGAAGAAAGAAGTCGTATATAAAGAGTTAAAAAAAAAAAAAGGATAAGCTAATTAGGAGGTTAAAGTTTATTAAACTAAAGAAAACACGTGGGTCCCACTTTCACTGTGATTTCTTAATTAACGGGATTCTCTTCGGGTAGTTTAAGCCGTTAAGTAAGGCCTGATTGGGAGTTGGGCCCCACTCTCGACGGCCTTCGTATAAGAAGTTCGAGAGTTTGTGGGCCCCGAGATTTTTACTTTCGACTTTATATTAAAAAATTTAATTTCTACATTTAAAGAAATTAAAATTTCTACATTTAAGGCTTTTGTCACATGGATTTGGACGACCTAGCTTTTCTAGATTAAATTATGGTTGATTGGAAGTTAGTGAGCAAAAGTAATTGGACGTGAGAATATTGAGAACTAGATCGGAATTAAAAAACAAAATATAAGTTGGTTCCCATGTTTCGCCAAATCTATAACACATGGATTATGTCACTTCATTGACTTTTCCCTCATTTCATCGCAATAACACCACTCCAACTCCTAATTATTATTTTTCTAATTAATGTGCAACTGTCACATATTCTACTATACGACCTATGCTTCTTGTGATGACTCGAATGGACACGTATGAGGAGGAACCACCCAGTGTTCTGCAGATCCCGAGTTGGACTTGGGCCGGAGGGTGACGTGCTGGATTAAAACTCTGTGGATCCCGGGTTGAATTTGGGTCAGAGGGTTCGGTCGTAGAAAAGGGGGTCGTCACAATCCCACATCGTTTGGGGAAGTATGTAGAAATGAAACATATATAAAGAGACCCTCCTAAAATAGCAAGACGCGTTTTGGAGCACGATTGACAACGGATCCCATAAGAACTCCGAAGTTAAAAGTGCTTCGGCAAGAGCAGTACCAGGTTGGGTGACCGACTGGGAAGTCCTCGCCAAACAAAGCCCTAAGGGGAAGATATTGGGCTACGACCCAATCCCTAAAGCGGACAATATCTTGTTGAGAAAAATGGTCGTTACACTTCCGCAGCCATATAATAACATTAATACGTATTCCTCAGCCATATAATAACATTAATACGTATATTGTTACGTTATTTATACGTATTATTCATTAAAAATATGTAATGAATTAGAGTATATTCTTAATAAATATGTCTGGAGAACTTTATATTAAATAATATTTTGTAAAACAACGTGACATTTTTAATTGGAGTGAAAAGTCCAAGTTACTGCAGCACATGCTTAGCACTGCAAAATCAAACCTTTGTAGGTCCCATGTTGCTTACTAATTATAGCCGGCAATTTCGCTTGAAAATTTTCCATTTTTTCCGATGGGTGCTGACATGGCAGAATGACTACCGCTCGATGCCACGTGGTAGGTTTTTTATTCCCTGCCGATTACCCTCATCTTACGCCTTAATCCTTGTATGTCGATTAACAGATTCAACGGTTGCGATGATACGCTTTTCCGTTGCGGAGGGAAAGGGGCTTGGCTCAAACCACCACGAAGGTCAGTATTGACCAGACAGTTGTCAAGCGTACAGATTGACACGTAGTTCTGTATTTCCTTCCATGTGGGTATTGCTTTCACGGTCAATAGCTTCTTGTGTTCTTTCCACATCACTCATTAGATTCCCATTAATTCTATGTACTTTGGAGCCTGTTACAATTAATATCATAAGCTGTTTTTGTAACGATCCATGTAGGAACATACGCCCACTTTAAAGAACCCCGGTCCAGAAAATATATCAAATTATCCTGCAATTTTTGCCACACAACTGATATATCGTGAAAATATAGTCAGCAAAGTTTTGTGATTTTTCAAAATTTATATAATGTATTATAATTATTTTTGTATAAATTGTTTAAGGAATTATAATAAATCGTGAAAATGTTTAAAAATACGAAACTTTTGAGGTTATTATAATATTGTAACGACCCCGACCCGAACTGGGACTGTCACGGGACTGGACTAGACTTTGAGTTAGACTTACACATTTTGGACGTAAAAATTTTCAGCTTTTAAATCTCTAAAATCTGAAAATGTGAAAACAAGGAGTCAGGAAAATATGAAGACATAAATAATAGAAGACATGATATAAAGTGGATGACAGAAGTGGACGACAACAGGAATGGACGATTAGAATAAACAATAGAAATAGGCGACTGGAAGTGGACGACAGAAGTGGACGACTGAGTTTCGATTGAAGTGGCTCGATAATGAGGTCAGTCGAAGTGGCCTCGGTGATGAAATCGGTCGAAGTGACCTCGGTAATAAAAATCAGTCGAAGTGACCTCGGTAATAAAATTGGTCGAAGTGACATCGGTGATGAAAATCGGTCGAAGTGACCTCGGTGATGAAAATCGGTCGAAATGACCTCGGTGGTGAAATCCGTCGAAATGACCTCGGTGGTGAAATCGATCGAACTGAACTATGCCAGAACACTTAACTGAAAATTTATAAAAAAAAAAAGACAGGATTGGACGACTACTTTGGACGAGTTATCATTCACTGACTTTAGACGATAACTTTGGACGATTTGAAAACTTGAAAGACATAAGCACATACTCTGCTGATCGATCTGTTACTTCAGACGATCGATCGGCCACCTCTCTGTTTGACGATTTACTTCTTTTGACACAAAAGACTTCAAACCCCAAAAACCCGATTCAAAACAAAATTTTAGACATAATAGGAAACACGACGGAAGTTTGAGAAATCTAACTGCATGGATAGATCTAATACTCGAGACAATTCATGCACAATCTAAAAGAAAAGATTCAAACAATCCCAGTATATTTCAAGAAAAATACAACTGTCAAAACAGAGGTTTTAAAACATCGACGCAGATCTTATACATCACCTAAATCCCAAAATAAAACTGTACAAACATGACATTCACTTCAAGACATTACCCCACAGGTCAAAATGCGTCTCACTGCCGCAACCACCCCACGAGCTCGTCCCGCCAACTGCACCTACTCGTCTGCCTGAGGCACAAAATTCTCATCTGGAGGATCCGTACCTATAACAGGGAGTTTAACTATGAGCCTAAAGCTCAGTAAGAACATACAATACAGTGATGCATATGCTATGCACAAACTTTTGAAATACATGAACATTACTTTACATTAAATTCAAGTGGATAGGGGTATAAGTGGGGCTTATAGAGGAACAAGCGCGACAAGAGTACACAATAGATACATAACAAGAGTGCACGAACGACACATAACAGGAGTGCACAACAGGCACATAACATGAGTACATAACAGACACATAACAGGAGTACATAACAGGTACATAACAGGATGTCAGTCCCCGTCCCATACTTAACCGTACATTACATTCACATTTTATCTTTCTTAACTTCAAATCACGTGCGTAAAATATTTGCATGACTTTCAAGAAAACGTGTATGCATGAAGAACGTATACAATGCTTGGACGTAACATAAACAGGCTACTAGATAACAAAGCAAAACACATTTAACTTAGAGCGTAACCTACGACTTAACTACTCGACAACCAAAACCTAATACCTCCGTGATGTAGGGCCTTAAGGGCCAACTTATACACACGAAGTTACCTGGCGTCCTTAGAAATTGCAAGCCTCAAACGTACTTTCCTTGACGAGTCACGAACCTACAACGCACATAATCACCATGAGTCACATTACAAACACGCTAACCAGTAACCTAAGTGGAACGCGCTCGAGCTCCATTCAAATAGCTTAGCTTTCCTTTAGTTTATCAATTCAAACTTAGATAATATTCCAGCATGTTTTCGTGTAAAAACGACGAATTTCTCCAAAACCCTAACCTTAAAACTTCAACAAAATAGGCGAATAACTAACCTAAACTCGTTAATTAACGTAGAGGATTACCTTTATCGGAGAAAACAGGAGAAGACGAAGTTTGGAATCATCGCACGTCGTCTGGAAGAGAGAAAACAGAGAGGAGAGGAAATGAGAGGCTTTGCGTGGAAGAGAGGAAGAGAAGGAGGTAGTATGACTTCTTCAACAAGCTTGGACATGTGTCAAGCATCCCTTGGCTCCCTCTCAACTACCTTAATTGTCTTCCTAATTTATCCCTCCATTGATTTCAATGTGGAAGTGTTTGGTTTGCCCAAGTTTGACTTCTTAAAACTTCAATTTGCTTTCTGTTAGTGTAACTTTTAATGTCTTCATCCCTTAATGTTTCAAATCACCTCTTTTTCTTTTCAACGTTATTTGCTATTAAGTTTTCACTTATTGACTTTTCAAACTTCACCTCATTCCTTCTCTTTTCATTTTCTTAAACCATTCCTCATTCTTTCCTCTAAATTACAATTAAACTCTTATCTATTAATTCGATTTATTTACTTGTACACTTTCATGATAACTCAGATTGCGTCCCTCTTAATTCCATTAAAATATTCGTTACATATCTAGCGAATTTCCTCCATTAAATAAAATTAGATACAATTACGTAGCCAAAAATACTGGGTGTTACAGATATATCGATCATGTGGTAAAAATTCAAACTAATTTGATATCGTTTTATATGTTTTCTGAGGTAGCTAACCATGTGCACGCTTGCTCTCGAAAAAATAGACGCACAATTGAGAGAAATTATCTCATAAAACATACTAAACGATATTGGATTAGCCTGAAGTTTGTACTACACAATAAATATATAATGAAAACATAGTCTACAAAGTTTTGTAGTTTTTCAACATTTTCACGATTTCTTATAATTCTTTACGCAATTTATACAAAATAATTATAATAAATCGTACAAATCTTTAAAAATTAGAAACTTTGCAGACTATGTTCTCGTGATATGTTAGTTATCTAGGACAAAGTTCAAGCTAATCCTATATCAATCAGGTGCCCATTCTTCAAGAGAGGGCTTTCGTTCCTACGTCACTTTTGGAACATCACTTATGGAACGGACGCCTGGTCCAGAAAAATGTGGATAACAACGTACAAATTTGAAATCGTGCTACCGTTCTTTGAGACCAGTTGATTGCTAAAGATTAATTTGTTAAAAATTCATACGTTAAGGGCGACCTTGTTAATAAAAATACTTTAAGGCATATATTGTTAATCACTTCATATTTTGACGGTAAATTTAATAATTAAAAAAAAAAAGGTTGGTTCTCACATGCCTTGACATGCTGAGCGTTGAATTAATATTGAAGAAATGATCGATATGTTTTCTACCGCACAATAAGCTGGGGCCACAAAAAGTGGACCCTTCTATGTGAGCATGGTTCTTTGAAGTTTGGCTTAGGGGTTGCAAAACCAAACCGCAGTTTTTGTCTTAGTTTGATCTTGTTTTGCCCACCAAAAGAACCAGTTCTTGTTTTAAATTCTCAAGACTCGCGGTTAACGATCCGGTTACAGTTTTGGGGTCGAAAACCGTGAAAATGAACCACAAAGGGTAAAAAATTCAGCCATAAAATCAATTAAAACCCGACCCAAAATCGTAAAAATCAGTCCATACCCGAAATCAACCCACCAACCCAATCTCTGAAACCCAACCCAACAACAATAAAAAAATGTAAATAATTTTTAAATTCTCAAGACTCGAAGTTAACGATCTGGTTATAGTACATGGTTAAAATCGATAGTTTCCTTAATTTTTTTTATTATTTTTTTTAAATTTGAAACTGACCCGTTCTGGTCTTGGAATCTCACGGTCTGGTTTCGGTTTCGGTTCCTGAATCATGGAATCATGGATGACGGTTCTGTTTCAGAGTGAAACCAGATCGAACTAGGTCGCGCCCACCCCTAGTTTGGCTAATCCGAGCCCAAGAATATATCCTCTCTTCCATTAATCACTCTTTTCCAATTTATTGCAGTGAGAATCCTTGGATGACATTCTTGATATAAGATTATTAATTAAATCTAAATGACCTATTATTTTCTATTATTATATATCTAACATACTCTTTTAATAGTGCAATAAAAACATACAAATATCTTTGAAGTTTGGCTTAGGGGTTGCAAAACCAAACCGCAGTTTTTGTCTTAGTTTGATCTTGTTTTGCCCACCAAAAGAACCAGTTCTTGTTTTAAATTCTCAAGACTCGCGGTTAACGATCCGGTTACAGTTTTGGGGTCGAAAACCGTGAAAATGAACCACAAAGGGTAAAAAATTCAGCCATAAAATCAATTAAAACCCGACCCAAAATCGTAAAAATCAGTCCATACCCGAAATCAACCCACCAACCCAATCTCTGAAACCCAACCCAACAACAATAAAAAAATGTAAATAATTTTTAAATTCTCAAGACTCGAAGTTAACGATCTGGTTATAGTACATGGTTAAAATCGATAGTTTCCTTAATTTTTTTTATTATTTTTTTTAAATTTGAAACTGACCCGTTCTGGTCTTGGAATCTCACGGTCTGGTTTCGGTTTCGGTTCCTGAATCATGGAATCATGGATGACGGTTCTGTTTCAGAGTGAAACCAGATCGAACTAGGTCGCGCCCACCCCTAGTTTGGCTAATCCGAGCCCAAGAATATATCCTCTCTTCCATTAATCACTCTTTTCCAATTTATTGCAGTGAGAATCCTTGGATGACATTCTTGATATAAGATTATTAATTAAATCTAAATGACCTATTATTTTCTATTATTATATATCTAACATTACTCTTTTAATAGTGCAATAAAACATACTCAGCCATATTTAGACTAAAAAATGTACCATATAAAACTAATCCTAACATTTTAATATCATATACCAAAATGTGTTTCACCTTACACAACTTTATCTACTGAATATCTTTATTATTAATATAAAAATAATAATTAGTAATTAGTAAAAAAAGAAACAAAACTTTAAATCCGGACAAAATCAGCTAGGAAAATCTTTACTTTTTGGGAGGTCATATCACACAATCATGGAGTCATATGGCAGTATCATTATGTTACCACGTTCATTTTTATTATTTTACTAGAGTTATTCACCTACTTAATCATGCATTTTCATTGCTAATGTTTGCTGGTTTGCTAATGTTTTTAGCTTTAATCGATTGCACGTTGGAGCTTCATATACGGGCATGTCTAAAGGTCAAACCTTCATCATTGTAGCTTGTGAATTCCTACTCTTCTTCTATTGTTTTTACTTTTATGAAACATTTCTAATGAACAAAAACGATAAATTATATAATAATACAGAGTTATTTTACGTTACGGTTCAATAACATGTACTCCCAAGAAAATCCGTAGAGTTATAAATTATAGATCTTTTCGAATTTATCTAGTGAGAGAGAACTCGGTCGATTTATTTCGTAGTTGTTTGCTTAAAGTTTGTAGATTTTTACTATTTGACTCTACAAAAACTTTGTTAACTTCAAAAATCTAATTTCTACCAACAATGTTAACTTCAGTCAAATAAAATTTTGGTCGATACAAATCACTTAAACGACTTGAGCTGTTTGAATTTTGAACGCTGATTTATCGAAGTATTGATGATTGGGTTTAAACGAACAATAATTTGGAAGTAACATTATATTTACATTTTACTTTTAACTTTGACATGAATACTATTAATGGATTCGCACTGGTGATTGATTATTTTAAATATATTTAATATAATGTAAGCAATAAGTGAACGACACATATAAGATTGTAGTATAAAAATAGACTGCACAACTATGATTATTTATGTGTTAGTGACACAAAATGCGCCAATAGATTGGTATTTACTCTATAGACTATGTAGTGTTTAAGGTTTTGAAATCATCACAATTAATTTCTGTCGCATTGACGACTAAATCGTCGCAATAGGTTTCTTTAGGGATGAAATCGGTCTGCTTCAATTCAGTTCTATCCCCAATTGAAACCATGCTTATTGGTTTGGTTTCAAATTTTTTGAAAATTGTAATTGAACCGATCGACCTTCGAAACTGAACTTGAATTGGACCGATAGTTTTGGTTTGCTTGGTTTGGTTTTGGTTATCAGTTTTTTTTTCAGTTTAAACTCGATTTTGTGTCAGTTTTATTCAGTTTTAACTCAGTTTAGTCCCGTTTTGACTAGTATAGTTGCATAATTTGTAATTTTTCAATATAAAAATTTAAAAAATATATATATATATATTATAAATTTGGTTTGCTTTGATTTTGATCGGTTTTTGAAAAAATGAATCGAGAACCAAACTGAATGGTTCGATTCAATTCCAAAATCAGTTTGATCGTTTTGGTTTGGTTTTCGATTTTTCCACCACTATGTCTCTCGATGGTGGAAGAGTCATAAACCTCCTTTGAAAGGGATGAAAAATGTTGAATGTCGTTATAGTCTCTTCGGTCTCTATTTGTCTTTTGTAACTACATGTCGCTAGAGATGCTTGAAAGAAGCACATTCATAGGCCTGGATTTCTCAAGAGGCCCAAAGCAATCAGAAGAAAACCAGGCCCATATAACAGTGAAGAACAGAGAAGCTGAGAGCCGACGAGAGAGAGAGGGCAGATTCAATGGAGGACGGAAACGAGGGAGAAACTGTAAGAATTTTGTGTTCGAAGCTCATCCTCTTCAGAAAAACGAAACCGGTCTCCAATGGTTGATTGGATCGCCGTTTTACTCTCCCTTTACTGTCGTCTCAACCTTTAAATGCATTCACAACTCACCATTGCAAGACTCTATCTCGCCTGATTACCAGAAGGAGTCAGGTATGAAATTGTCTACGAGAAAACTACTTTCTTTGTTTTTAATCTCAATCATTTCGCAGTTGTTTTTATGTGAGAATCAAAAACTTGGCGCTAACCTTGTTTCTTACATAATACTTGGCTGTCAAACGAAGATTTGTTTGATTTTTTTTTTTTTACTCAACTTCATCCTAATGTACAATTCGAGCAGAAGATCTTCGAACGTTATTGTTAAAAGGATTTGAGATAATTGGAGCGATGATCATTGGAAAATTCAGTTTTGAACAACATGCTAAGGAGGCTATTGATGCTGCAAGGAAAATGAGGAACCTCCTTTCTCAAGGAAAAAAAGTACAAAGTGAACTGATGATAGGTGCCGTTGCGGATTCTGATTCTTCTGAAGTTCAATTCTTTCTCTCCAGGTCTGAGAATTCAACTAGACTTGATACTGTTACTTCTTTTAAGGACGAGAATGATCCCAATAAGTTTATTTGGGAGACTGGTTGCCTGCTCCGGTGCGAGCTTCCAGTCAAGTTGCCATTCTATTTTCCCTTGCACGATCCTCCAGGTAAATTTTCTCTGGTTGTTTGTCTTTTTTGTATGTTCATTTTCGTTATTTGCAATTATTTTTATGATGCGAATAAATTTGAGCATAATACAAATGCTTTACAAGCGTAATGCATATTTATGGTTGTTCGTTAAATAACCAAGTATCTCTGAACTTGATTATAGGTTTGGATTTACTTGCTTAATCAATAACCGGCTGTTTTCTTAGAAAGTCAAGTTTATTTTGTTAGTGGGCTATTTTTATATAGATAGTCTCGTTATCCTTCAGAAATGGAGAAGATGTTCATTCGTTCTACTGAAGCAGTTGTTGCGAAGTTGCAAGATCCACTGGTGGTTTACCTGGTAGAACCATTAGGGAAAAGCTGCGATGAACGACCTCGACCAGTCATTGTGCGTGGTTCACAGCTTGATTTTCAGTCAAACCTCTCTAATTTTAAGCTTTTAACCGAAAACGCACTTGATACATGTGGTCACTTGTGTACTAGGAAAGCTGCCCCGACAACATTTTCTGCTGATGTAAGAAAATCGAATTTGAATGGTTTGTGGCATTATTATGTGTTATTTATAGAGTTTAACTATGGCCAATTTAGTTTGTAGTTTGTTTTGTCTCTACTTCTTAGTTAGGTAGGTCCTTCAGTTTTATTTACATGCAGTTTTTTCTTAGAATTCAGATTCTGTCAAAGTCAGTGTTTTGCTTAATAGCTCAAAAAATTCAGCAACTCCTACTGCACCAGTGGTAGAATTTTTACCAGGTATTTGTGTTAACATTTGATGATTGGTGTTTTATATATTTAGAGCTTCTCAGTTGAATTCTCTTCACATACCAAATACATCTGCAGCTACGGAAGATGCCAGACTTATGGTTGTCAGTTTCAGGCTAGAAGTTCTATGTTATGCTGCCAAGGCTCTTCGTTTAATAGATGCAATTTCAATGCTTATCATCCCAGGACTAGTGGATCAGCTAATCTCAATGAGGAACACCATCTTGCCCAATCTCTTAAAAAAACATCCTCAGGTAAGGACATTAGTTTGATAAGCGTAACGAGGCTAGTACTTTCCATTCATTCTCCATCACTCTATTAGTTAAGTGGCAATAATTAAACCTTGGTTCCTATGATGCTTGGACAGATTTTTTTTCTTTTTTTGCCTGCTATCAAATGAAATTGCAACTATAATTTTTATTTTCCTGAGAATTAAAACCTTCGTATGCATAATTTGTCTTACTTATAGAGCTCCTTCTTCAGTTTTTAAATTTTAAATAGGCAAACTTTTTTCTTTAACCTCGATTTGGTTAATCATGTTTTTTACTCATTAATCAAATGCTTATTTCTTCTCACAACTGATTGCTTATGCAGATACGTCCATATCACTTTTGTCCTCCAGGCTCTTTGCACCCAATTACGGTTATTTATGAATTGAGTTATGGGGAAACAGAAATGAAACAAGGTATGCAATGAAACATAAAAGTAAACTCCCTTCTTTCTGCCATAATTTTATGGAGATGACGCATTACATAATTAGAAATGTGCGTGTGTGGGAGTGGGTGTTAAAATGTGTGTGTGTTGGACTGGGTGTTGGGGGTGGTTTTTTATGATGTACTGTAAGGTAAGGAAGTATAAATTTCTGATATACTAAACCTCAATTATATACGCATTAGTAATTTATTGTGTAATAATGTTATTTATCATGTTTCTTCAATTCAATTGAAAGGATCATATATTTCTCTAACACCGAACAAATGTAGTGACGATCTTATCATTAAAGTGATTTATGTCCGTCTTATTTTGGAACTTAAATATTCTACTCATCTCAGTGAAAATTGTCACAGGGAAACTAGCTGGCAGAAAGATTTTAACGTGGCACTAACTTCTAGTTTTGGAAGTTATCATGTGAATGAGTGCTTATTATCAATTTTTATATTATTTCATGCGGTTAAAGTTAAAAAATCTCAATTTTTATCTTCTATTGTGCAGTTGACGTTAGAAAATCCCTGCATTTACGGTTGGGCCTACCTTTTGATCGTCCTCTTTTAAGAATCGCCAATGCCTTAGATTTGTCTAAAGAGGAGGATAGCATGACACGGAAGGGTAAAAGTACTCTTTCCTGAAATAAAGATGATATCTTTGACCCTTCTTCACCTCGGAAAAATTAACATTAGTAATATGATTATATCAGGTTCTATCCTCAAAGATGTACACATTGGAATTCCGAGCAGTGGAGGTTAGCCGCTTTTATTGTTTTTATTTTGATTTTCTGTATTCTCTTTGCTAACCATGTTGTTTATCCAGTGTCAGGTGGCTCTTTGTCTTTGGTTCAAGGTTCTTATGAATACTATCATTACCTTCAAAATGGTTACAATGATTCGGTAATGAGTCATCTATATTCTAAATGGCCATCATCATGTAGTAAAACCATAAAAAATATTCTGTACTATCTAATACAACATTTTGATTGCTTAGTGTGATATTTTTGGGTTATGGGAAGGACAACATGGTAGATCTATGTTGATGGCATAAATCATTTTGGAATTATATCTAGTAGCTCCTTTTATCATACTTTGTTCACTATCTTTTATATGTTCTTATAAGATTGTTTGTTTCTGATTAAAAGATTTAGAAATTTGTTAACAACTGCTACAGCTAAGAGTAAATCTGCTGTTGGGGGAGAGTTCTTGGTGTTGTTGAGTGTGGCTTTTCTTTTAAAGGCTTTCAAGAAGAGTGAAATGTCTTTCAGTTTGTTATTTCACTTCCGCTCACAGCATATTTCTAATAGGGAGAAATTGATACAAGTCTAGAGAGAATCATTACTTTGCTCAAGGCTACATTTTCTCTTAGTGGGATTGTCCAAAAACGGAGGTTTTTTCTAAAAGAAAAAAATAAAATAAAAACTTTTGTCCTATATCTATCACTCGTTTTAATATTATTATTATTTACATGTTAGGGCTGGGGTTGTGCTTACCGCTCTTTGCAGACTATCATATCATGGTTCAGACTCCAGCACTACACATCAGTAGATGTTCCATCACATAGGTAGGAGTTTTTTGCCGTGGAAGGTGATGAGTAACTTTTCTTTTGTTGATATGAAAAATTAGTAGTTTAGATATGTTATATCTGATATATATCTTTTTTGAAAAATATCAGACACCATCTCATTTTGTTTTCTATAAAAAAAAAAACATATATTAATTCAGATATCTATAAAAATTACTGATTTGTAGGGAAATCACAGTCATAGTATATATCTTTTGAAAAACGTTGGAAGAATTGATACAGTTGTCATACTGTTTTGTAGGGAAATACAAGAGACATTGGTAGAGATTGGTGACAAAGATTCCTCTTTTATCGGCTCACGTGAATGGATTGGTGCCATCGAGTTAAGCTTTGTATTAGACAAACTGCTAGGTGTAAGTATGCTATTATTTTCCAGACAATATTCTCACATATTAATATTGAGCGAATAGTCAAATATTGTACTACACATTGTATGGCCGCAATAGTTGAATGAGGTTGCTGATCTCCTTAACAGGTAAGTTGCAAAGTCATAAATGTTAGATCAGGAGCTGAACTTCCCGAAAAATGTCGAGAACTGGCCTTCCACTTTGAGAATCAAGGAACTCCTATTATGATTGGTGAGTGAGTAGATTAAATTATTTCACTCTTCAACACATATTGTTGCCTTCTGTAATTGACAATAATGCAGGCTGTAGATTGTACCATTTGACTCCTTCACCATCGACCAACGTTTGAAAGCTTTATTTATGCTTTTAAGAATTGAATTTTCAGATTATACAGCGTTTAACTCATTTTCCATGCATTTGTTTTATTAAACATTTTTACGATTAAATAAACTGTTAAGAAATGGAGCTTGGGGATCGTACCATTCTATTCATTTACTATAAGTTCATTAATATGTTGAAGCTTTTGGTTCCTATTAATGAAAGGATTTTGGTATTTATTATGTAGGGGGAGGAGTTCTTGCATATACACTCTTGGGCATTGATTTCAACGAAACAAGTGGGGATTGCGCGTTTCTAATTCTCGATCCTCATTACACGGGTGGAGACGAGCACAAGAAGATCGTGAATGGCGGATGGTGTGCGTGGAAAAAGGCTGTTGATACCAAAGGAAAGAATTTCTTCTTGCATGATAAGTTCTATAATCTTCTGCTCCCACAGAGGCCCAACATGGTTTAGTTTTTTTTATTGTTTTCCAGATTTCTTATTTTCATCTTATACAAATTTTTGCTCAAACCATGCCTTAAACATTCCCACATGAAGAAACTGGCTAAGTTTAGACATTGATCTTGAACACTAGATAGATCTATGGTGGTATAAATCAAATTCGTGTAGTTTTTGCCTCGCTGCTCCAAACTTCTTTTTATACGTCAGTCTCATCATGCGGTCTGTTAGTGTTTTTACACACTTACACGCAAGTGCACGTGTCGCTAACAAAGTAATAGAGTAAGTAGAGTATCGATCCCACGAGGATAACGTTAGCTATATTTAAATTGCTATAAAAATATGATAAAAATACTAAATTGCTGGATAAAAATTAGAAATAAAATAGGAATAATGATGCAATAAAATAAAGCAAGTTGAACGAGGTAAAATCAATGAATAAAGGCCTTGGCTAGGATCGATTTCTTCGTTACGATAATTCTGCTACTAATGCTCTAGTAATGCTCTGCAGCATTATCTAAAAAACAGCAAGAATAAAATTGATTTCTAGGATTCTTTCGAATTGCCTAGGTAAATTCAAATTAGAATTTCTTTCTACCTTGAAAGAATGTGACTAAAATTGAATTTCCGTTATGTGCTATTCTTATCACCAATCAAATTAATGTTAACCACGTTGTAACAAAGTAATTCAATTAGTTATTCATGCATCTAAAATTTATATCTATCTATCGATACAATATAAATATGAATAGTCAACCTATCTATCGATATGATCTGACTTAGCAAGTAAATTTCACAAATAATTGTTCAATAGATAATTGCAGAAACAAAACCAAGATCGTAGCAAAATATCGCAACGAATACTATCGTCCTAACCAAGATTAAAAGTTTAGCCTAAATTCATAATATTAAAACTAAATAAATATGAAAATTGCAAGAACATAAAAAGAATAGAGAAGAAGAAAAATCCAGCAAAGCGTCGGTCTTCGTTTTTTGTTCCAGAGCTTCTCTGCCGCTTGCCAAAAATCCTCTCCTTGCTTCTCTCAGGCGTTACCCCCGAATCCTTCATATCTCCAAGAAAAATATATTAAAATATGCCCCCCTGGATCTACTCTTCTCTCCACGTAAGGAGTTGTACCGAAATTCCTTTTAAAAAAATATCTCCTTTAATTCTCCATGCAATCTTCTCTTTCTCTCTCCAATCTCCATTATCTTTAATTGTTTTCCTTTTTATTTAGCTTTCCAGAATGTTGCTTTTTTCTCTCTCTCCAATTGGCTTCTCTTTCCACGTGTTTCATCCTTCAAATTCTTCTTCTTCTAATTGGATTTCCTTCCTTTTTGTCCTCTTTTGTATGCCATGTGTCTTCTCCTCTTTTCTTCTTTCCAAATTTCTCTTCCTTGATTCTTGCCTTCACTTTCTCTCCATAAATCTCAGCATTTGAATTCGAATTTCCCACTATAAAAATAACATTCAATTATGAAAATATAAAATTTGATTTCAAGAGAAAAATGTGTTTTTAATAGAGAATTGGCATTAAATACATCAAATTGAATAAAAACACTAATGTTGTAGCATTACATGGCAATTGTAATAATTTATACCCATTTATTATTGCAATCACTCAATTCATATAAGTTTTCTTATGTAAAATTTGCATAAAATGACTCTAAAATAAGAGTCATCACGGTCCAAGGTCGAGTCTGGGTCAGGAGTCTGGCTCCGGCGAGACATTATAGTAGACTTGGACCTAATTTTGAATGGAAGGTCGTCCTACAGACTTTATTCAACAGGTTGGCCGAAAACTGGTCTGAAAGTAGGCTAATTTGATGTATTGAACTTTAGAGTTTTTATCTTTCCTGGAAATTTGATGGATGGAATTAGCTACTCATTTCAGGAGTTTATGGTTATGTAAAAGGATGAATAACAGCAGAATCTTTATGGATGAAATTGTGTCGACCTCGACAGACTGTTAAATCCAGGTTCTACGATTAGCAGAAATGACTCATCTCTCTCAAATTGAACGCTCATAACTTGTTCTTGTTCGAGCTGACTTATTCGTGTGTATTTCAGTGGTTTTTGGCGAGGATATTGAACTCAGTTGGCTTGGTTCTTCTAATGAGTAAGTTTGGCTTGATTTGAAGTCACTCGATAATGAGATTGTAGTTGAATTGAACTACGGTAATCTTTTAACGAAGCAATTTTCCGCAATGAAAAATTAGAGCCTGTTATCAGCACGGCAGCCGCCATTTCCAGCTTCAACGCCAGTACTATGGCTCTCTTGCCTCAAAACTTCCCCTTTCCGTCGCCCATTTCTCGCCATCGGTGTCCGAACCGCTACGCTTCGAAAGCCAGTCTTTTTCTGTACTCTAGTCCCCCTTTCCGTCTCTCTTTCTCTCCAACTTCGCCTTTATCTGCTACTCCAATTTTCCTTCCTTTTCTCGAGGAAGCGGAGGAGGAAGAAGAAGATGCAGCGGGTGGAAGTGACGAGCGAGAAGAACTTTCGAATGACCCTCTTATCAGATTTTTCAAGTCTCGTTCTCCAATTCAAGACCCACAACGCGAAGGAAAACTATCGTTGCAGAAGAATCGCCGCTCCTCCTGGCATCTCTCTGAGAGCGCCGAATTCCACGATCGAACCGAAAGCGGCCCTCAATGAGGAACTGGCGATTGAAGAAAAAACGAGAACAATTGGGGATGAGAGTTCGGAGTCAGTTTCCTCAGCAGAGGGCATTGTCGGAGATATTGTGCAGATTGCTAAAAACCTACCGGAGAATACGACGTTGGGGGAGGTTTTGGGAGACTACGAAGGAAGAATCAGTGAGAAAGAATGCGTGGAGGTGTTGAATTTGTTAGGCGAGGCAGGTATTTTGGTATGTTGTCTGTATTTCTTCGAATGGATGAGGAATCAGGAACCCTCTCTCGTTTCCCCTCGAGCGTGTTCAATTTTGTTTCCCCTGCTTGGAAGAGCTGGAATGGGCGAAGTTTTGATGGTCTTGTTCAGGAATTTACCGGTTAAAGAAGATCTAATGGACGTTCATGTCTATAATGCAGCAATATCTGGGCTTATGAGCTGTAAGAGGTATGAAATTCTCTCAGCTATGCAGTCTTACGCTTTCTACTGTCGTCCTGCTGTTTCTTGTTGATTTTCATTGGCAGTAAATTGGAATTTCCTCTCTTCATTTATGCTTCTCTGTTAATTTAGGATGTAGGAGGATCATGAAACAGGAAAATTACCACTGTCTGTCGGAAACAGTTCGTTTCTTGTTTGTGTATTTCACCATTGTCTGTTCGTTACTAGAATGCTGTTGGATCTTTAAAGTCATTAAGTGTCCAGCTTTTTTTGTGATGAGATTGCACTTATCAATGGATTTCACTGTTTTTTTTTTTCATTTCCGACGGAAATAACCATTTCGATTTCACTTCATTTCTGCATTGGCATTTGTATGGTCCTCTAGAAAAAGCTTTTTATCACAGTTAGATGTTGTTACAGAACATATTTTATTCTCGTTTCAGGTTTGAGGATGCTTACGAGGTCTATGAAATAATGGAAACGAACAATATTCGTCCAGATCACGTGACATGTTCGATAATGATTACGATGATGAGGAAAACCGGCCGAAGTGCAAAAGAAGCATGGGACTACTTTGAGAAAATGAACAAGAAAGGAGTGAAATGGAGTCCGGAAGTTTTCGGTGCGATAATAAAGTCGTTTTGCGAGGAGGGTCTGAAGAGCCAAGCTCTTATCATTCAGTTGGAGATGAACAAGAAAGGGATTCCTTCAAATGCAATAGTTTTCAACACTCTGATGGACGCTTTCAATAAATCTAACCAAATAGAAGAAGTTGAAGGTCTTTTTGCCGAAATGAAAGGCAAAGGGATTAAGCCTACGACTGCAACTTTTAACATCTTGATGTCGGCATATAGTACGAGAATGCAACCCGAAATCGTCGAGAGGCTGCTCTTTGAAATGGAAGAAATGGGCTTGGAGCCAAATGTGAAGTCGTATACTTGCCTGATTAGTGCATACGGAAGGTTGAAGAAGACGAGTGACTTGGCTGCAAACGCATTTCTGAGGATGAAAAAACGGGGGATAAAACCGACTTCTCACTCCTACACGGCTCTTATTCATGCTTATTCTCTTGGTGGGTGGCATGATAAAGCCCTGATTGCATTCGAAAACATGAGGATTGAAAGGCTAAAACCATCAATGGAAACCTACACGGCCCTGCTGGACGCGTTCAGGCGAGCTGGAGATGCCGAAACTTTGATGAAAATTTGGAAAATGATGATCGAAGAGAAAATCAAAGGGTCGAGAGTTACTTTCAACATACTTGTCGACGGGTTTGCAAAACAAGGCCTCTACGCCGAAGCGAGAGATGTAATTCACGAATTCGGTAAGATCGGGGAAATCCCGACCGTGATGACATACAACATGCTTATAAACGCATATGCTCGAGGAGGGCAACACTCAAAGATGCCTCAGCTGTTGAAAGAGATGGAAAATTTGAACTTAAAACCAGATTCGGTAACATATTCGACGATGATTTATGCGTATATTCGAGTTCGGGATTTCAAGAGGGCGTTTTTTTATCACAAGAGTATGGTTAAGAGTGGGCAAGTGCCAGATGCAGGCTCTTACAGGAAGTTGAGGGAAATTTTGGATGTGAAAGCTGCAAAGAAGAACAAGAAGGACAGGAGTGCTATACTTGGAATAATCAATAGCAAAATGGGTTTGGTGAAAGCTAAGAAGGGTAAGAAAGATGAGTTCTGGAAGAACAAGAAAAAACATTTTACAACTGATAGAATTGGTCCACGTGGATAATAATTATGCTCTCTTTTTTTTTTCTAAATCTGATTCTTTTTCTGTCATTATTAATGGATTCATACACACCGCTGAAGAAATTAACTGTTAACTTTGGTTGATTTTAGATGTGCATTCTAGCTCGTGGTTTATTAGAAGGTACAATATTACTCGTAGTCAAGTCGCCAACCAACCGATGACTAGTAGGGGTGGACACGGTCTGGTTCGGTTCCAGATCCAGAACCGAGCTCATGGTTCCCAAAAATTCGAAATCGGGATCGTAATGCAGGCAGAGTCCAAGGTGAGGGAGCCCGATCTCTAGCTATTCAATGGTTTGGCCGGGCTAGATTGGGTCAGGACCGATTAACCTCGATCTCGACTAGGACATTGTTTTAGTGAGCGGTAGGGGTGAGCAGAACCAGACCGAGGACCGAGAACCAGACCGGACCACCCGTTTCGGTTCGGTTTCGGTCCTATAAATAGAACTCCCATAGAAAATGGTTCGGTTCTTGGTCCAGGTCCAAAATTTCTCGAAATTCCAGACCGGACGGAAACTTTAATTCAATAACTATTTAAATTATATTTTCTTAGTATTGCTGTTCTTTTTATATCTCAATGATACAGTAGATAATTTAAAAAAAAAAATCAAAGATTTAATAGAGGATACAAAAATAACAAAAAATTATAACACCCAATTTGAGAAGTAGACAATTTCACTTGTCCTTGGAGGAAATTTTAATTTTTTGTATTGTAATTTATTGTAAAAAAAAAATTAGTGGTAGAAACCGGGACTGGACTGAAAATTTCGGTCCGGTTCTGGAATTCGGAAAAAAAATCCCGAATCCTTCGGTCCGGTCTGATTTCAGCTCAGAACCGGTCCACACCGGACCATGCTCACCCCTAGTGAGAGGGCATATTAAAAAAAAAAAAAAAACCTAACCCATTTCGAACAGCATCTTAAGAAACTACTATATTCTCCAAGTAGTGCAAGTTTCAATCGAATGTGATGGATAAATACGAAATATGTGTGAAATTAGATTTAAATAAAAAAACAAATTAAATAATTAATTTTCAGCTGAGGATATAAGCCAATCACATTGCGCCGGGTGGAAGTAGAATACAGGACAAACGGCAACTCGGGGCTGCTACTAGAGACAAGGCCACGTGGACACGCGAAGGGATGATATACCCAAACACCACATGATGACGTGTACTCGTAACCGCAGCCTCCATATAAATAACCTCCCTAGACCTTTACTTTCGCTCATTCTCATCCCTATCCATTTCCCCCTCTCTCTATCTCTCGACCGATTGAGACAGGGTCTTGGCCCAGACTTAGTCGGATCTACTGCCTCCGATTTGCCGGAGTTGTGATCTAGGGCTTTCTGATTGCCGCTTTTTTTTGTTAATATAGTTGTATTCCGTTTGTTGTACGGTGCTTTTGTTTTGTTCCGATTTGGAGATCTGATTTTGCCTCTCCTGTCTTGGCTCGAGATCCGGGCCAAGCACAGAAGCATTGTTATCTGTTTTCTGATTCATTTCTCCTCCAGTGGTTGCGAACAGGTTCTACTTTCGCTCTCGTTCGCTTGTCCTATTATGTTTTATGCTTTGGCGTTGATATAGAGCTGAAATGAGGGGAAAACGAGGATCAAATATAGAATGTATTTTGATTTTTTAGAACTATGAACAAGTCCTTGGTTATGAATCTTAATCTCTGTAATTGATGCGCCGAATGTTAGAAATATTCTTCTCTGGTTTGTTATTTATAGATTTTGTCAGCATTGTACTAGTATAGATTATGTTAGTTACTTTTCTTATTAGTTTTTTTTTCTTTTTCCCTGCAAATTGGGATTAAAATATAGGAGTTCTTCCGTAAATGGCATCCAAAGAGGGATTTCTTACGGATGAGCAGCGGGAAATGTTAAAAATAGCGAGCCTGAATACGGATGTTTTGTCTTCTTCTCCAAAATCTCCTCCATCTTCGCTTTCGGAGCATCTTATAAAAGCACCAACTGGTGGTAAGGCACCAACAGCTGGGATTGCTGTGAGACATGTTCGTAGGTCACACTCTGGAAAGTTTGTGCGAGTGAAAAAGGGTGAGTCGGCTTAGAAAATCTTTTTGTCTTGATTTGTTAAAACTAGGTAACTTTCACGCCTCTTGATCTAGATTGCATGGTGGAAAAGATTGATGAAATTTTTGTGAAGTCTGTGTTTGCTAACCTTGGTAAGAATGTCATGTTGTGGTTAATTTTGCCAATAAGTCAGCAGATGGTAAAGTTTTCATGTGTGTATATATGTATATATTGTGGATAGGGTTTCTTTTTGAGGTACTATATTTTTTTCGGTAAACTCAAGTTCGGTGATAACTCTTTCTCGAGTGCATTTTCATAGACAATTTTCATATTACTCATTTGTATCTTTAAAGAGCATTTTAATATTTTAATGCTACAGATGGAGCTGGTGGTAAGGGTACATGGGGAAAGCTACTCGACACTGATGGGGAATCTCGTGTTGACAGGAATGATCCTAACTATGACAGTGGGGAGGTAATTTCTATGGGTAATTTGATGGAAATTAAATGAAAATGTATGAGAAGAAAAACTATGATAAAATATGTGGACCTTATTACTTTTCCTATACAAAGGTACCCTTCTGCCAAAGGAGGGTATTGCGTAATTTAGGAGGGATTATGTATTTCTTTTATGTAGTATTGATTATGTTATTTGCTTTTCAACTTTCTTATCTTTGAACAGGAACCTTATCAACTTGTTGGATCAACTATTTCTGACCCATTAGATGAATACAAGAAATCTGTTGTCTCTATGATAGAGGAATACTTCAGTACTTGTGATGTGGAATTAGTGGCATCTGAATTAAAAGAACTAGGCTCAAGCAAGTACCATCCTTACTTTATTAAGCGGCTGGTTTCAATGGCAATGGACAGACATGACAAGGAGAAGGAAATGGCTTCCGTTTTACTTTCCTCTTTATATGCTGATGTTATAAGTCCTGCCCAAATTAGAGATGGGTTTTTCATACTGCTTGAATCTGCTGATGATCTTGCTCTGGACATATTGGACACAGTTGATATACTTGGTTTGTTTTTAGCTCGAGCCGTGGTTGATGACATCCTTCCTCCAGCTTTTCTTACTAGAGCAAAAAAAGCACTCCAGGAATCTTCCAAAGGGTTTCAGGTCATCCAAACGGCTGAGAAAAGTTATTTGTCAGCTCCGCATCATGCAGAACTTATAGAAAAGAAATGGGGTGGCACTACTCATATTACAGTTGAGGAAGTGAAGAAGAAGATTGCTGATCTTTTGAGGGAATATGTTGAGAACGGAGACACGATTGAGGCTTGTAGGTGCATAAGGGAATTGGGTGTTTCATTCTTTCATCATGAGGTTGTAAAGCGAGCTTTAATTCTTGCAATGGAAATTAGGACAGCAGAGCCATTGATCATGAAGCTGCTAAAGGAAGTTGCCGAGGAAGGTCTCGTAAGTTCCAGTCAGATGGTGAAAGGGTTTGCTCGTTTAGCTGAGAGCCTTGATGACCTTGCTCTTGACATTCCAGCGGCAAAATCCTTGTACCAATCCCTTGTTCCTCGTGCCATATCTGAAGGATGGCTTGATGCTTCATTTATAAATTCTTCAGGTGAAGATGGGAAGGTGGGGGGAAAAGATGAAAAGGTGAAACGCTATAAGCAAGAAGCTGTGACTATAATTCATGAATATTTTTCATCAGATGATATTCCTGAATTAATCCGGAACCTTGAAGATTTTGGGGCACCAGAATATAACCCAATATTTCTGAAGAAGCTGATAACTCTTGCTTTGGACAGAAAGAACAGAGAAAAAGAGATGGCTTCCGTCCTTCTTTCTGCTCTTCACATTGAGATCTTCTCCACTGATGATATTGTTAATGGTTTCACAATGCTACTGGAGTCTGCAGAGGACACAGCACTAGACATTTTAGATGCTTCCAATGAGCTTGCACTTTTTCTGGCCAGGGCCGCCATCGACGACGTGTTGGCTCCATTGAATCTAGAGGAGATAGCTATGGGTTTGCCTCCTGTTTGTGCTGGTTACGAGACAGTTCGAATGGCACAATCTCTCATTGCTGCTCGCCATGCTGGTGAGAGGCTGCTGAGGTGCTGGGGAGGTGGAACCGGATGGGCAGTCGAAGATGCAAAAGATAAGATACTGAAACTCCTAGAGGAGTACGAAAGTGGAGGTGTCGTTGGAGAGGCTTGCCAATGCATTCGAGATCTCGGGATGCCTTTCTTCAACCATGAGGTAGTGAAAAAGGCGTTAGTTATGGCCATGGAAAAGAAAAACGATAGAATGCTCGATCTTTTGCAGGAGTGTTTCGGTGAAGGTCTCATCACTATCAATCAAATGACCAAAGGCTTCAGTCGCATCAAAGACGGGCTGGATGATCTGGCTCTAGACATCCCAAATGCAAAAGAGAAATTCAACTTCTACCTAGATCATGCCCAGAAGAAAGGTTGGCTCCTACCTTCCTTCATATCCTCTAATACCGACTCTTAGTTCATAACGCCCTCAACTTTGTGAGAAGACACGTATTTTATGTGTCGGTCTCGTAAATGTTGTCCGGCCGATGACCCTTTAATGGTGTTTTAAAACGATGGTTCTGCACTTTGAAGGGGAATAGATGTAGGTGTTTTTTCATTCCTTCTGATGTTTCCATTTAGCCATCATCTAATATTATACACTGTCATCATCCCTACCAATGTACAAAGCTCTGGGTTTTCAGTTCATTGACAGTGTTTTAGGCCAAGTCAGTATCATGAATTCATTATGTTTTTTAGGTGGGGAGGCAGACTTAATGCTGTTCTTGCTCATGCCATCACTTTAATGTTTTGATTTTCATTTTGGTAATCAATTCTATCCAATCTTTATTTTGAAGCATGATTCAGTTTATGTTTATGCTTACAACCAAAGTCATTTAATAATTATTTCGTAACGAAAGATTTATTTTTTAATTTTTCATTTTAATCTTATATCGGTATTGTTATATATTAATTAGTGTAATATTTAAGATTAATCATAAATAGTTAACTTAATATATCAATACATCAATTAGAGCGGAAAATCATATAGTTAAAACCATAAGTTACTGATACTTATATGGTTACCTTCATTTATTATTTTAATTTTATAATTATTTTATTGATAAATAAAAATCAAATAAGATATTTAATTTAGGGATTATCAAATTTTTCATGAGGTGATTATTAAAATAAATTTTAAAGTATTTTGGTTAATAAAATTATGGTCTTGTTAACACCGAAATGAGTAAATTTTATATTTTAAAAAATTGATGGTGACTACTTAAAAAAAAAACATACCAAATAATATCGAATTTGCTTGAAATTTTTAACACATGTTCAACATATCATGGGAAGATAATATGAAATGTTTCATGTTTTTTAAAAATTTTTATGATTTATTATAATTTTTTAAACTTGTTTTATAAAATAATACATTAAAATTATGTATTTTGTTTAAAAATTATGAAATTTTCACAACCGACTATTATTATATTCTTAATTAGAGTTGCAAAATGACTAACAAAAACATGTTCTCGTACATTTATCTATACTTTTGGAGTCAATACTATCTATTCGATGTTTTATGAAAGTTTACGAATAAATACATGGTAGCTTCTTTTTCCTAGCCATTTTGCAACTAAGTATTAGTACAAGTAAAGCTTAATGTGAAAATTTCATAAATTTTAATGAAATATGTAATTTTAATGAATTATTTTATAAAAAAATATAAAAAATTTTAAAAATTTTAAAAAATCACAAAATTTTTTATATAATATTTTCATGATAGGCTGAATACGTTGTAAAACTTTTAAGTAAATATGATATTATTTGATATATTTTTTAAAATAGTCATTATAAATTTTTTTAAATTTAATATAAAAATTGGAGAACGGGGACCACCCCTGTTCTCTAAGACCGAGGGACGTTCTCGAAGAATGGGGGTGTTGACCCCTCATAACGGCCTTATGTTTTAGCTTACTCTTGAAGTATGAAAAACTAAACCATGGAAGGTCCCTGTTCTCGTAGAACGGCCCCCGGACCCGCTAATGGTTGGTTTGTTAAGTTTTTCATATTGAGAGAGTGAGTTTGTTTACAAAATAATTGTAGGGTTCTTTTAGTCAAACATTAAACTATTAAAAATATAATAAAACAAACCCTACTGGTCGGCCGATCTCTGTCTGTTCTCAAAAAATGCCATAGAACAGACGGTCGTTCTTTGACAAAAGGTCGTCCGTTATTTCCAGTGTCACGTGACACTTTACACATCGGATCAAACGCACAGGTTGGATGTGGACATCCTCCATTGCATGTGTGGTGCACAGTGCTCAGGAATGGTCGGCTGTTTCTGGAGAACAGCCGACCGTTCTCACCAAACAGCACACCGTTCTTCGAGAACAGCCTCCCGTTCTGCGAGAACGATCGACCGTTCCAGGATACTGACCCTCCGTTGGTAAACTGAGGGCAGAGAACGGTCGGACGTTCCACGAACATAGTTGACCGTTCTATAGAACAGCCGACCGTGTCGGGCTATTGACTCTTCGTCCTGGGAAGAACGGTCGGACGTTATATAATAACAGCTAACCTTTCTTAGAGAACGGACGGCTGTTGCGGGCTATTGACCCCCCGTTTATAAAATTAGGGCAGAGAACGGAGGTCACCACCCTTTGAACGATCGTTCGTTTTCCGATATTTTATATAGAAACAGAGGCCAGAAACTCGTCTCCACCTTTGAAAAATCAAAATTTCTCTCGGCCCTTTTGCGGTTTTTCTCAAAAATCTGATAGTTTTTAGCTCTACCTTGTTGATTTGTCCATTATCAAGTATTTCCATTGATTTTCAGCAAAACAAATCCGACAAATCCGAGCACTTAAATTCGCAAAAAAAAAATTCAAAAATCCCCTTCAAATGGATGAGAGATTGATTATTAGGCGAAAAGTTAGGTCGTCAGAACGTCGGGCACAGTCAACATCGCAAGGAGGTGCGACACAAGGTGACCCGACTAACCAGCCAGAAGTGCCGTGACCGCAGTCATGTCGCTTGAATTTCGAAATCAGATGTGCAAAGAGCAGTTTGAGTTGGATCAATTACACCGCTCGGTTATGCATTCGAAGACAGTGGACTTTAAAGGTTGGGAGTCCCTGGAGATCCAGGAGATGTTCGACAGAATTGGCCTGTACGGGGTGTACAGTGTGCGGGACGAAAGTTGTGATAGAATTGTTCGCCTATTTTTTGCGAACTTGACCTTTAGCGGGAGGTCGGGAATTATAAAGCCGTATATCTCGGGTACAAAGATTAAAGTTACTCCAGAGACGGTCAATGATTTGATCGAGTTTGCCAGAGAAGGGGCAAAGAGATACTATCATGCCCGGGACTGTCCTGTTATCGGATCAGACGATGGAGTACAGTTCATGAGGCAAATTCATTGCAACTCTAACATTGTGGGGTTCATGAAGCCAAGATCCAGATATTTGAATCTCAGAGCTTGGGTCATTCACAACATGTTGTCCCACACCATTCTACCACGGTATGGACATAGAGATCTGGTAAGCTGCATGGATCTCTATGTCATAGAGAAGCTTTACAGCGGGAGGCAGTTTGACCCCGGGTTTTTGATTTTAAATCACATTTGTGAGATCGGACGGACATGCAACAAGAACTTGCCCTATGGCGCGTTGATACAAAAGATCGTCCAACGATTCCAGATTGAGCTCCTTTCTGGAGAGCAGATGAGGACACAGTGGGCCGCCAACGTATTTGATAGACTTCATTTGATTCGGATGAACTTAGTTGAAGTCGACGGGACGTGGATGGAGAAAGATCAGGGAGCATCCACCTCTCTCAGGATGTTCCTATGGAGGAAGCCTCAGCGCAGCTAGAGGTAGGGTCTCTCGCAGAGAAACTCCATCAGTTCGAAGTGAGACAAACAGAATCTCGTAGAGGTGATGGTCCCATAGACAGATGATAGAGTACCTTAGAGGGATGATGGACTACCAAAGAGATACAAAGCAAATATTCCGGGATTGGATGGAGGCCGAAGATGACAATGTCCAACCGCCCTCCCCGTCATCTTAGTTTATGTTTTGTAGTTTACTTTATTTACTTTAATTTAATGTAATTTATTTTGATGTAATTTAGTTGTAGCTACAAAATTCTGGAACTGTTTGGTTATTATAAACTTGTCATTTGAATATGCAGAAACTGTTTGAAACTAGTTATAGGAGAGTCATAAAACAAAAGAAACTCGGTCTGAATTTTCAACTTCTTTTTCACTAAATTACACATTATACAAAATTAATTTAAAAAAAATACTAAACGATATTGAATTTACTTGAAAATTTGACCGTATGTTCACCAAACCATGGAAAGATTATAGGAAATTTTTTTGTGATTTTGTAGCACTTGTACGATTTATTGCTATTTTAGTGAATTAAATCATAAAACATACTTACATTACACATTATAAAAAATTAATTTTAAAAAAATATCAAACGATATTGGATTTATGTGAAAATTTGACCGTTTGTTCACCAAACCATGGAAAGATAATGGAAAACTTTTCGTGATTTTGTAGCACTTGTACGATTTATTGCTATTTTAGTGAATTACATCATAAAACATACTTACATTATACATTATAAAAAGGGTAAAGTGCAATTTGACCCCTACAACTAGGTGAAATGGGCAATTTACACCGTAAACTTGGATAAAGTGCAATTTGACCCCTACAACTAGGTGAAATGAGCAATTTACACCATAAACTTAAATAATAGGCAAAAACAACCTTAATGTATTGATAATAGACAATATGGCCCCTACCGTCATATTTTCTATCAAAAAATAATATTTTTTCACTTATTCATTTTTTTTCCCGAAATGCCCCTCACTCGACCGAACCGGACCAGACCGGTTTAGCTAATTCCACTCTTATTTATTTATTTTTTTAAATCTTATTTATCGAAAAAAAGAAGACACATGAATAGAATTAAAAAAAATAAAAAATTAAAATGCAATTAGTCAAACCGGTCCGGTCCGGTTCGGTCGAGTGAGGGGCATTTCGGGGAAAAAAAAATGAATAAGTGAAAAAATGTTATTTTTTAATAGAAAATATGACGGTAGGTGCCATATTGCCCATTATCAATACATTAAGGTTGTTCTTGCCTATTATTCAAGTTTATGGTGTAAATTGCCCATTTCACCTAGTTGTAGGGGCCAAATTGCACTTTATCCAAGTTTACGGTGTAAATTGCTCATTTCACCTAGTTGTAGGGGCCAAATTGCATTTTACCCTTATAAAAAATTAATTTAAAAAAATACAAAACGATATTGGATTTACTTGAAAATTTGATTGTTTGTTCACAAACCATGGAAAGATAATAGGAAAATTTTTGTGATTTTCTAGCACTTGTACGATTTATTGTCATTTTAGAAATTTTTGTGATTTTCTAGCACTTGTACGATTTATTGTCATTTTAGTGAATTAAATCATAAAACATACTTACATTACACATTATAAAAATTAATTTAAAAAAATACCAAACGATATTGATTTAATTGAAAATTTGACCGTTTGTTCACCAAACCATGGAAAGATAATAGAAAATTTTTTGTACTTTTCACGACACGTTATTGGAAGGCAGCTTAATACTTAATGCTTGCAAGACAAGTTTGAAAAAATTGTCAAAATACGAGTGGAGTATTCAATCACATTGATGGATCTTTCGAGATTAATGGAGCGAAACATATATTAAATGGGATTCGTTCCGAAAGAAAGAGGCGGTAAACATGTGGTAAACATAATCTAACTTTATCGCATGTTCATCGCTTCTTTGTCTTGGAACGAATCTCATTTAATATATGTTTCGCTTCATCAATCTCGGAAGATCCATCAATGTGATTGAGTACTCCACACTTTTCATAATCTAACGAAACGTATTTTGACACATTTTCCAAACTTGTCTTGCAAGACTTTTTATAATCTAACGAAATGTATTTTGACACATTTTCCAAACTTGTCTTGCAAGCATTAAGCTTAGCTTTGATGTCCTTCTGATCCGAAGAAGTTGATATAACAAATTACAGCCCGAATATAGTCATATGTTTCTTGTCCATAGCTGTGTGTAGAAGGTTCCTGCACATAATAAAAACTATATTAAGAAAAATAATGAAAGTGTGTTTATGAAAAATGGGTTGAAATGTACCTGCGTCCTATCAAATTTGTGGAAACCCATAAATATGTCTTGGCAAGCAGAAGCAGAAGCAGAAGCAACGTCTGAAGTGGATCTCCTGTCAGGACAAGTGTGACTATTAACGACACGCCATTGTAGATTTCTTCTTAGAAATTGTCGACCTTGACGGCTCATCGACATCGCGCACTCTATTCTTCTTCGGCCTGCCAGGTTGGCACCTTCTCTCGGGTGAAATGATTGGACTCATTCCGTGTACGGGCGGCCACATGTCAATGCCACTAATTGGATGAATGAAGTTTGAGTACATCTCTACATATGTCGCCTGGTGATAGTGTGGATGAAAGAAATTTTTCGGTTGCAATCTCATGAAATGCATGCATGAAATGGAATAGACACCTGAGATTCCAGTAAGCTCTCACCTACAACAGTTGCATGCGCCTGCATTCAGGTCGACGACATATTGTTCGTTGTCATTGTTTACCTCAAATCGTGCACCTCCTGCAAACACAACATTCTAATTTCGAGTTGCACGTTTTAACTTCCAAAGATTTTTCTTTATCTTAAGACACACGAGGTCCGTTGACGAGAGCATCTTCTCGTATTTGTTTACAATGCCAGCCATCAAGGACTTTCGAATTATCTCGAACATGGTCAGGATCAGTTTTTTCCTGGTCAGCAATAGAACTGCATTGAACGACTCGCATAAATTATTCAAGCTCATATCGCACTTGGGAATCGAGGAAAATGTATGACTAGCCTAATAGCTAGGCAGTGTTCGTCGAAGCCATGTGTGGGCATCCGGGTGAATCTGATGCAGTTTCCTCATTTCTATCTCAAAATAAAAATTTGTGGTTGCATATCTGAAGACTCTGCCTCGAAATTAGCTTTTGAAGTTTGCGTACATATGTTGGAGACAATAGTGGTGTTCGGCTAAACCTAATTATTCTTCCATAGCACGCAATAGCCCATAATATGTGAAAGAAAAACAAAGTCAACATAAAATAATATAACAATCTCAACGTGGATAGTACTGATCAAGATAATTATCAGGAAAGACTGTACTAGACAATCTCCTAGACAGAACCACCTTTCCAAGTAAGTTCCCAGGAAAGGTTGGAGGGGTCACAAACTGTCCCACTTAAAATCCACTCTCCTAGACAGAACTTCCTTACGCAGTACAATTACACCACTAAATAAGTTGTACGACAAACAATAGCAAATGTGATCCGACAAAGTTGTATCTTTTGTCGATCCGACACAATTGTCCATCGTGTCCATCTGGATTGTCTAGATCTTCCTTCAATATTTGCAAAAACTACTTCTATGAGTCTGTGCACTCTGACTCCATGTTGGTAACGATAACGGGATATATGTCATCATCGCCATCAATACTAACGACTGTGAGTAATTGCCCAGAGTAAGAGCTCTTCAGATAACAATCATCCAAACAGATAATAGGTTTGTCACACTGCAGCAAACCTGCCTTGCAAGCAACCATACACACGTACATTCTTTCAAATACACATGACTCATTCTGGCCATTGCCTACCAGGTAACCATGTATTTTTACTGTGCTACCCAGATTTGATTTAAAAATTTCTAATGCGTACAAATGCAGTAGCTTAAATTGTTCGTCGCCCTTCTCGTCATTAAGTTCTCAAGCATCATTTCTTGCTCTTCTGGCAAGATTAGGTGTAATGTTCACATTCAAATCATTCCTTACTATCTCGATAATAGAAGGAATTTCCCATATAGGTTGACTTTTGAACCTATCCAAATAATGACTTGCCACCCATTTTGCAGTAGCGTAACGATTCTCAATTTTTCTTGCACAGTTGTGAGAATCGGTGTAACTCTTTATTTTGAATGTAAGCTCATTTTACATGATCGAAGCATGCAGTCGCCACTCACATCCGTCTTCACACGTTGTCGTGAGTCGCCGAGTTTCACTTTTAATGAATTTAATGTCATATCCATTATTCAAAGCATATTCGACTATTTCTTCTCTAATTGTCTGTAGAGAACTATATTTTTTACCAAAAAAAAAACTCATAGAAATTTCTTCGCTTACCGGTATGTTTTCCGCCTCGTCATATTCCCACTGAACCGGTGTTGGAAGCTCATTGTCTAGGTTTGCGAGGTTGAATGCACCTCTATTTCTCCATCACCTTCTAAGTGATTGAATGCTTGAAGATCCCCGTATCTGGGCGTGTCGTCCGAATACCAGTCCATATTGGCAGCTTGATTAGTTGTTTCGTCTGGATCAACCCATCTAGTTGAATCAGAATCCGTTAACGTTGCTAATAAAGAGAAAAATAAAACGTCGTTATAAATACAATGTTGCTAGAGGTTTCAGAGTTTTCGAAATATGTGAGTTCATTATTAAAGGTCATCTCCTTATATAGTATAGTAGAACGGACGGCCGTCCGTTCCCTTTCAGACTATGACTTGTTGAAATGTCAGATTGCAGATTAAATGAGGATAAGAAATAGAGGGTGAAGATGAAGCCATGTGTCTTAATCTCAAGCGTGGGTGGCTGAAATCATATCTCTAGTTATAGGAGGGTAAGAGAGATATGAAGTTTTTCAGAAGAAGGAGAGAAGAAACAGGGGGTAGAGAGGAGAGTTTCTACGGATGTTCTTCTAGGTCAAGAGGGGGTTCTTGATAGTTCTGGAATGGGTGGCTGAAATCATATCTCTAGTTATAGGAGGTTAAGAGAGATCTGAAGTTTTTCAGAAGAAGGAGAGAAGAAACAGGGGGTAGAGAGGAGAGTTTCTACCGATGTTCTTCTAGGTCAAGAGGGGGTTCTTGATAGTTCTGGAATGAGTTTTCTACTGTAATTTTTGTTTAGATTGAGGTTGATTTCTAAATAGGTTGTAAAGGATTTCGGATATCATAGTGCATCGAGTTCTGGCTGAACTCCAGAGACGTAGATCATTTTGGATCGAACTCCGTAATCAAATTCTCGTGTCTCGTTCTTATTTCTGTTTTTGTTTTTGGTTTACGACTTTGCTGTGTTTTTGTGACTAAGAGTGAGAGGGTTGGATTCCCTACAGTGGTATCAGAGCCAGGTTCGGCAGATATAGATCACAAGAATGTGGTTGAGAATATTCAGTCACACTGGCGAGCGAAGACGAGCAAGATTCATCAGATTCAGAGAAAGAAACCGAGGTCAAGAACAGAGAAGTTGAAGAAAAGTCATCCACAAGTGGATTGAAAAAGTGGGATTCAAGAATAGCACCTATGATGAATCTGAAAGTGGACATTGAAAATTTTGATGGAATGGGGGATTTCAGAATATGGCAGAGAAAAATAAGGGCTTTGATGGCTCAGCAAAGGTCTTTTCGGACTCTTGAAGATCCGATCAAATGGCCCGTTGACTTCTCCGAAGACCAGAAGCGAGAGGTTATGAAAACTGCGATAGGTACTATCATCTTCCATTTATCCGACTCTGTGATCCAGTTGATTGATAAAGAAGAGACTCCATCGGCAATGTGGAATCGATTGGATGAATTATTCCAGTCAAAGTCCCTCACCAATAAGATCTATCTCAAGGAGCGGTTGTTTGGTTACAAGATGTCTGCAGGGAAGTCTTTGGCGTAGAATCTTGATGAGTTCTTGAAACTCAATATCGAATTGGCAAACTCCGGTGAGAAGGAAGCTCTCAGCAGCGAGAATCAAGCCACCATCTTGCTGAATTCCCTTCCAGAGTCATATAAGGAATGAAGAATGCCATAAAATATGGCAGGACTGCTATCACCCTAGATAAAATAATCTCAGCACTCAAGTCTCGAGAGCTTGAGATGAAGGTTGACAAGAAGGTCAGTTTGGAAGGAGAAAATTACATGGTGAAGGGGAAATCTCAGTCAAGGAAACATAATAGTAAATAGGGCAGTAACAAGATGAAGGCTCAAGATAGTGCTACAAAAGAAATCCGAAAGTGCTTCCACTGTAATAAAGAAGGACACTTAAAAAGGGACTGTTATATTTGGATTAGGGAAAATAAGAAACGTGAAGCAAATGGAGAAGCTTCAAGGAAATCCAAGCAAACAGCCAACTATGGTGATGGATATGACACAGGAGAAGTGTTAATGGTGTCACAGGAAGAAGACAAACAGAGCTGGGTCCTTGACTCAGGGTGCACTTTTCACATGACATACAACAAAAATCTGCTCTCAGACTTTAGAAACATTGATGGTGGAAGTGTCGTGATGGGGAACAATCAGACTTGTCAGATTGAAGGCATTGGATATGCTCGGTTTAGGATGTTTGATGGAGTTTCAAGGATTCTCAAGGATGTAAGATATGTTCCAGGTCTCTCAAGGAATTTAGTGTCATTGGGTGTCTTAGATGATTCAGGATACATAAATAAAATTGAGGGAGGGCAAATGATAATTGCTAAAGGGGACAACGTTGTCATCAAAGGAATCAAGCAAGAAGGACTCTATCAAATGGTAGGAGAAATAGTCACGAGTTCAAGTGTTATTGTCTCAACCGATCAGCAGCAAAAGGCCATGAATTGGCACCAAAGGTTAGGTCACATTAGTGAGAAGGGTCTCCAAATTTTGAGTGATCAAGGGCTGCTCGGAAAAATAAAAATCAGCAACCTGGACTTTTGTGAACACTGCATTTTAGGCAAGCAGCACAAGCTTAAATTCAGTGCCAGAGAACACACATCCAAGTCAATTTTGGAGTATATGCATTCAGATCTCTGGGGTCCAGAGAAAACAGCAACTCACGGGGGTAATCCTGTTTCCTTTCTATTGTTAATGATTTTTCAAGAAAAGTCTGGGTTTATTTATTGAAACAAAAAAATGAGGCTTTTGAAAAATTTAAACAATGGCAAGTTTTGATGGAAAACTTGACTGACAGAAAATTAAAGACATTAAGGACAGATAATGGTGTAGAATTTTGCAATGAAATGTTCAATCAACATTGTCATAGCTTAGGAATTCAAAGGCATAGAACTGTCAGAAAAACACCCCAACAAAATGGGGTGGCTGAACGCATGAATAGGACTTTATCAGATAAGTCTAGATGTATGTTAATAGGTGCTGGTTTATCTAAACTGTTTTGGGGAGAAGCTATGAGACATCGACTTATTTGGTGAATAGATGTCCCTCTAGTGCTATAGGATTTAAAACTCCAGAAGAGAAATGGACTGAAAAAACACACGACCTTTCTCACCTAAGACCATTCGGTTGTACTGCTTATGCTCACCAAAAGGAGGGAAAACTTGACCCAAGAGGAATCAAGTGTGTGTTTTTAGGGTATCCACAGGGTGTTAAAGGGTATAGACTTTAGGTTAGACAAGGATCGGGTTTTAAGACAATAAACAGCAGAGATGTTGTCTTTAATGAATCAGAATTTATGTGTTTATCTAACCAATCTTCTAGTGTTGCAACATCTCCTTTGTTTAGTGAAGAAACAGGTACATCAATTGCCATGGATTAAGGTGATTTTCAAGCTCAAAGTACAGAACAAGTTCAAGAAATTGAACCAGCCGAGACACAAAACAACCTACCTGAACAAATGGTAGATGAACAACCTGAAGAACACCAGGTGGAATACCAGGAGGAACACGAAGAAGATCACCAAAAAGAACAAGAAGACCAGAACATTGAAGATGCTCAAACTGACTACCAGCTAGTCAGAGACCGAGACAAGAGGGTCTCAAAGCCTACCCAAAGGTATGGTTTCTCGTCCTACACTGATTTGTTAACTTACACGTTTGTTATTGCTGTACAGATAAACAAATCAGAACCAGAGACCTACCAAGATGCATTAAAAAACATAGAAGCTAAGGATTGGGTGGAGGCTATGAAGGAAGAAATTGATTCACTGCACAAAAACAAAACCTGGGAGATAGTGCAGAGACCAAGCAAGCTAAAGGTGATAAAGTGCAAGTGGATTTACAAACTCAAGGAAGGAAGCAATGTCCAAGATAAATTGAAGTACAAAGCCCGACTGGTAGCTAAGGGATTTTCACAAAAACAGGGAGTTGACTACAATGAAATTTTTTCACCTGTAGTCAAATATAAAACTATAAGAATTATGTTATCTTTAGTTACTCAATTTGATTTGGAATTGCAGCGAATGGATGTTAAAACAGCCTTCCTACATGGGAACTTAGAGGAGACCATTTATATAGAACAACCTCAAGGATTCGAGGTTCAGAAAAATAAAGATATGGTTTGTCTACTTAAGAAGTCTCTTTACGGGCTTAAACAATCTCCACGGCAGTGGTATCTCAGGTTTGATACTTTTATTACACAACAAGGTTTTAAAAGAAGTAATTTTGATACTTGTTTGTATTTTAGAGGCACTGATATACTAAAGTCTGAATATCTACTGATTTATGTGGATGATATGTTGTTAATTAGTAGAGAATTATCAAAGGTAAACCATATTAAGAAATTATTGTGTTCTGAGTTTAAAATGAAGGATTTAGGTGATGCTGCCAAGATATTAGGCATGAGAATCACCAGGGACAGATCCAAGGGGCTGCTGCAATTGAAGCAGCAAGGATACTTAGAGAAAGTGATTGCAAAGTTTGAAATGAAAGGAGCAAAGCCAGCAAAACTACCACTCAACACTCAGACATTACAGATTTTGAATGAGTCTACAGACTCACGAGAAATACAACTATACATGGAAGATATTCCTTACTCAAGTGCAGTGGGATCAGTCATGTATGCAATGATCTACACCCGACCAGATTTGGCATTTGCAATTAGCCTATTAAGCCGATTCATGTCAAATCCGAGTAAAGATCATTGGCATGCCATGAAGGGTCTACTTAAGTACTGATAAGTGTGTATTTTACACACTTTATTGTACTTCTTTACACTTGATTTTGATAAGTTTTAGTCAAGCATGTGAATGATACTAATTATTTTAGTGCAAGTGTGTAGATAAATTGAGAAATTATACAGGGTTGGAAAAGAAGAAAAGCTATAATGGAAAATGAACTATGCAAGTAGTAATTTTGGAGTGCAAACAGTGAAGTCTGCGATGGAACGCAGACTTCCAGGCGATGGAACGCAGAAACAAACAAAAACGCAGAACTTAAAGGAGAAAACAGAAACTTAGGCGACCGAGCGCAGGAGATTAGGCGATGGAACGCAGAAATAAAAGAAGAAAGCGAACTTAAAGAAGAAACCAGAGACTTTGGCGACCGAGCGCAACATTTTGGGCGATGGAGCGCAAGAATGAATAAGCAACCAGAGAAGTCTGCGATGGAACGCAGACTTCAATGCGTTCGCACGCAAAAATGGAGAGCAAAAGAAAAATAAGCAGAAACTTACCCGATGGTACGCAGAATGTTGCCCGACCGAGCGGCTAAAGCAAATAATTGATCGGATATCTTTAAAAAGATGCAGCTGTTTTAATCCCAGCCGTTGAGTTGTTGATGGAGGCGTCAGATTGAAATAATTAATGTTTAAGTTAACCTAAAACGACAGAAGGGATTAGAGACGCAGAGAGGAGAAAATTTTGGTCGACGACAGAAGACACGAGTTTTGCCTTGATTCTTTCTTCTTCTTTCTTCTATTCTCTTGAAACGATGATTATTACTATTCTTATTTATGCTTTATTTTATTTTATCATGAACTAACTTCCTTTTCTAGGGCTACGATGTAGCCAAGTTATGATTATTTAAGTTTCCTTTAATTCAAGTTATTGATTTTCTGTTTCAATATTGTGTTGAGTAATTTATTCTGTTCTTAATGCTTGCGATTGCTTGATCACCAAAAGCATGTCCATAGGATTATTTTAAGATACGAGAGTTGCAAAATAATCGAGCACTGAATCAATTATCATGAAAAGGATGTTAGACTAGAGATAGCTAATACGTTTATGTGGTAACATAATTTCTCGTTCTTAACGTATTCAATTAATTCTCAGGATTGGAGACCGAGAGGTAATAATTCGTTAATTGAATAAGTTTATCATTACTCGAAAGAGATTGATAAATAGATTTGTGAAATTGCCATCAACACATAGAAATAGAAATTAATGAAGTGAATTAGGAATACTAAATAGGATTAATTAGGTGAAATCGTAAACCCTAGAGCTTTCTCATTATATTCTCAAACTTATTTAATTTCTGCAATTTATTTTAATTATTTTATTATATTTTATTAAAGCAAAAATCACCAAAAATTCTATATTCATTATAAATTGGGATTAAACTTAATTTGATAATTAGTGAAACTAGTCCTCGTGGGTTCGACTCGTATTTATACATTTTATTACTTTTGCGACACGTTCACTTGCGTAGGATTTTTCGCAACAAGTTTTTGGCGCCGTTGCTGGGGACTATTTTTCTGCTATTATTAGATTCATTAATTCTAGTTTATATTTGAATTCGGTTATTTTACTTTATTTTATTTCTTTTCAGGTGTATGCGAAAACACGGTACTGCCAACATAGTTCCTATCGACCCTGAAATTAAACGAACCTGCCGTAGAAATCGAAGGGAAACAAAACAAGCAATTATGGCAGATAATCACAATGCGAATGTACAACCGATCATCGAGACTGAAGAAGTTGAGACTCGGACTTTATTAGATTATGTGCTGCCATCTGTGGTCGGTATTCAATCCTCAATTAGAAAACCAGCGATTACGGGTCATAATTTTGAGATCAAGCCAGGGACCATACATATGATCCAGCAGTCACAATTTGGCGGTTTGCCATCCGAGGATCCGAATGATCATATAGCCAACTTTGTAGAGGTGTGCGATACTTTCAAATTGCATAATGTCTCAGATGATGCTGTTAAGTTACGACTATTCCCATTCTCGTTACGAGATCGAGCAAAAAGTTGGTTAAATTCATTGCCGGCTGATTCTATTACAACATGGGCTGAGTTATGTCAGCAGTTTCTCGCTAAATTTTTCCCTTTTGAGAAGACTGCGAAGTATCAAAATGAGATCATTAATTTCGGCCAATTTGATGGAGAAACACTATATGAGAGTTGGGCTCGGTTCAAAGAATTATTACGGAAGTGCCCACAACATGGTTTGCCTCGTTGGATGCAAATCCAGACATTTTTTATTGGGTTATCAGCTTCTACACGGACTCTGGTTAATGCAGCCTCCGGTGGTTCACTTCTCCAAAAGATGGAATTAGAAGCATTTAAATTATTGGAGGAGTTAGCACTAAACAATGATCAATGCCCTGTCGAGCGACAAATTCTAAAACAGCAACCTGGTACTCCTGAGATAGATGCAGTAAAGGCTTTGACTGTTCAAATTGCTTCTCTAAATAAGCATTTACAGAATAACCAAGCTCCGGTCAATTCGATTTATTCTCCAATAGGGGCTTGCCAATGGTGCCACGGCCCACATGCGAGGGAAGAATGTCAAGAAGGAAATCAAATGGCAAGTATTCCATCAGATCAAGCAAACTTTGTTGGAAGTTACAATAGACCGAATTTTCAAAATGCAAATAACTACTATACAGGAGCCCGCAATAATCATCCAAATTTCTCATGGAAAAATCCGAATAATGCAGTACAGATGCCTCAAACTTCGCAGCCAATTCCACCATACCAAGACAGAAAGCCAAATCTTGAGGATATAACCGCCAAAATGGGTGAGCACACTAACAAGTTCATGGCTGAGACACGAACGACTTTGCAAAATCAGTCTGCTCAGATCCGAAGCTTGGAAACACAAGTAGGCCAAATCGCTAATGTCCTAACTGGACGACCTCAAGGTGCTCTACCGAGTTCTACATAAATAAATCCAAAAGATCAGTGCAACGCAATCACTCTTAGAAGCGGGATAGTCATCGATAATTCTAGGCAAGCAACTCAAGGAATAATGGCTAGTGAAAAGTCTACAACATCGTCTCCATGTGATAGTAAAGCTAATCAGCTACAGAAGGATCCACCTCCACCACTAAAGGTAATTACACCACGGGTCCCATTTCCTCAACGTTTAAAGACAGTTAAGACAGACAAGCAGTTTGGGAAATTCTTGGAAATGTTTAAGCAACTGCACATCAACATCCCATTTGCTGAGGCTCTAGAGCAAATGCCTACTTACGCGAAATTTCTCAAAGAAATCTTGTCTCACAAACGCAAGATTGAAGAATGTGGCACAATAGCTTTGACCGAAGAGTGTAGCGCTATTATTCAACAAAAGCTCCCACAGAAACTGAAAGATCCGGGAAGTTTTACTGTTCCATGCGCTATTGGGGACTTTATTATTGAGCGTGCATTATGTGATCTGGGGGCAAGTATCAATTTAATGCCCTTATCTATTTTTCAGAAGCTGGGTCTTGGCGAATCAAAACCTACGAGAGTGATTTTACAAATGGCGGATCGTTCTATTAAACATCCACGTGGAGTGATTGAAGATGTTCTAGTCAAAATCGACAAATTCATTTTTCCTGCTGATTTTGTTGTTCTGGATATGGAAGAAGACCGAGACATCCCTATCATTTTAGGTCGCCCATTTCTAGCCACGGGTGGTGCTTTGATTGATGTGCAAAGAGGAGAACTTAAATTGCAGGTGCAAGATGAAGAAGTGACATTTAACGTATTTCATTCAATGAAATACCCAAAAGCTAGTGATGATGTGTTTCGAGTGGACTATTTTGACTCTGTGATAATGGAAGCTTCATTTCAACCACGCGACTCTCTGGAAGCATGCCTATTTAATCATGAATTTTGCCTTCATGATACATCAGATGTACAAGAATATGTTCTGTGGATGGATTCTTTCGAACCTAACCGAAGAAAGTACTTTGAAAGTTTAGGAGACTCATCATTACGGGTTTTGCCATCTATTGAAAGTCCGCCGACTCTCGAGCTTAAGACCTTACCCTCGCATCTACGTTATGCATACATTGGTGAAAATTCTACTCTCCCAGTGATTATTTCGGCTGATTTATCCATAGCAGAAGAAGAAAAATTGTTACGAATACTTCGGACTTATAAGGTTGCTATTGGATGGACTCTATCAGACATCAAAGGCATTAGTTCTTCATTCTGTGTTCATCTTATTTTAATGGAGGACGACCATCGACCGTCGGTTGAACATCAACGACGGTTAAATCCCACCATGAAAGAGGTAGTGCGAAAAGAAGTACTGAAATGGTTAGATGCTGGCGTTATTTATCCGATATCCGATAGCCCTTGGGTCAGCCCAGTACAGTGTGTGCCAAAGAAGAGTGGGATGACAGTGATCACAAATGATAAGAATGAGCTCATACCATCTAGAACTATCACAGGGTGGCGAATTTGTATGGATTACCGAAAATTGAAAAGCTACACGGAAGGACCATTTTCCTTTACCATTTATCGACCAAATGCTTGATAGGCTCTCTGGACACTCCTATTATTGTTTTCTTGATGGTTATTCAGGATACAACCAAATCGTTATTGCCCCAGAAGATCAAGAAAAGACTACTTTAACTTGCCCATATGGTACGTTTGCATTTCGCCAAATGCCTTTTGGATTGTGCAATGCTCCAGCAACATTCCAACGATGTATGATGGAAATTTTTTCAGATATGGTTGAACGCTACATTGAAGTATTCATGGATGATTTTTCGGTATTTGGGTCCTCATTTGATACATGTTTAAACAATTTGTCCAAAGTGCTAGCTCGATGTGTGGAAACAAATTTGGTACTGAATTGGGAGAAATGTCATTTCATGGTCAAAGAAGGAATCGTGTTAGGCCATCGGATTTCAGCTCAAGGTATCGAGGTTGACCGTGCGAAAATAATTGCAATTGAAAAATTACCACCGCCTACCACGGTTAAAGGAGTGCGAAGTTTTCTTGGGCATGCGGGCTTTTACCGCCGCTTTATAAAAGATTTCTCCAAGATCACTAAGCCGTTGTGTAACTTGCTTGAAAAAGGAGTATCCTTCTTATTTACGGCCGAGTGTTTAGACGCATTCAATGTATTAAAGGCAAAGCTTGTCACAGCACCAGTTATTGTGGCCCCCGACTGGGAATTACCTTTCGAGATCATGAGTGACGCGAGTGATTTTGCAATAGGGGCAGTATTGGGCCAGAGAAAAGATAAAATTTTTCGAACCATCTACTATGCGAGTCGTACTCTCAACGATGCTCAACTGAATTATGCAACCACTGAAAAAGAATTGTTAGCTGTTGTTTTTGCGTTTGACAAGTTTCGGCCGTACGTCATTAGTAACAAGGTTGTTGTCTTCACTGATCATTCCGCAATAAAGTATCTTATGCAGAAGACAGATGCAAAACCCCGCCTTATTCGTTGGGTATTATTATTACAAGAATTTGACATTGAAATTAAAGATAAAAAGGGAACAGAAAATCTTGTTGCTGATCATCTCTCACGTTTAGAAACTCGAGCCCACGTGCAAGAAAGTGAGGCCCAAATAGCGGATGATTTTCCGGATGAAAAACTCCTTGCAATTTCTGAATTACCGTGGTATGCCGACTATGTCAATTATCTTGCTTGCCAGATTATGCCTCCCGAGCTATCTTATCATCAAAAGAAGAAATTCTTCTCCGACGTGAAACGATATTACTGGGAAGAACCAATCCTTTATAAACATTGTGCTGATCAAGTAATAAGGCGTTGTATACCCGAAGATGAAATGTTATCAGTCTTGAAACATTGCCACACTCTTGAATGTGGTGGTCATTTTGGAGGCAATCGAACAGCAGCAAAAGTACTTCAATGTGGTTTCTATTGGCCATCATTATTTAAAGATGCACATTCCTTTGTTATAGCATGTGATCGATGTCAGTGAACAGGTAATATATCTCACCAGAATGAAATGCCTTTGACAAATATCCTTGAAGTTGAATTATTCGACGTATGGGGGATTGATTTTATGGGCCCGTTTCCACCCTCATTTAACAACAAATACATACTTCTCGCGATGGATTACGTTTCAAAATGGGTAGAGGCCATAGCTACGCCAACTAATGACGGCAAAGTGGTATTGAAGTTTTTGCATAAGAACATATTCACTCGTTTCGGCGCCCCACGCGCAATTATTAGTGATGAAGGTATTTCTGCAATAAGCCATTTGAATCGTTACTTTCAAAATATGGCGTCAAACATCGCAAGGCATTGGGGTATCACCCACAATCGAATGGTCAAGCAGAAGTCTCAAATCGAGAGGTTAAGGTTATTCTGGAAAAGACGGTGAGTAATTCACGTAAAGATTGGGCATCTAAGTTGGATGATGCGCTGTGGGCTTACCGGACCGCATTCAAAACTCCATTGGGAATGTCCCCATATCGGTTAGTTTTTGGTAAAGCTTGTCACTTACCGGTCGAACTTGAGCACCGTGCTTGGTGGGCTATGAAGAGATTAAACTTTGACTTAACATCCACGGGCCACAAACGTTATCTCCAAATTAATGAACTTGATGAATTACGCACCAATGCATATGAAAATTCCAGGATTTACAAGGAGAAAACGAAAGTGTGGCACGACAAGCATATTATGAAGAAAGAGCTATTGGTGGGCCAACAGGTGTTGTTATTTAATTCACGTCTAAAGCTTTTCCCGGGAAAGCTGAAATCGAGATGGTCAGGACCGTTTACGGTAGTTCAAGTATTTCCTCATGGTGCGGTTGAATTACGTGGATCGGACGCAGGGACATTCAAGGTTAATGGTCAAAGAGTTAAACCGTACTTTGGTGGTATTATTGAGAGTGAACCATCCGTCACTCACCTCACACCTGACGAGTAAAATTCGCCCGACGTCGAGCTAATGACGTTAAAACAAGCACTTGGTGGGAGGTCACCCATTTCTTTTGTTTTATTTTCTTTATTTATTTCTTTCTTTTATTTATTTTTACTGGTATGTTTTCTCTTTTCTATGATTTTTTTTTTCTCTATTCTTATTTCTATTTTTCTTTTCAGTTTTCTGGTTATCAGCATTTTCGTGTTAAGTTTTAGTTTATTTCGAAATTATTCTTATTTCTAAAAAAAAAAAAAAAAAAAAAAACCGAGCCCTAACTATTACACAGCATGAATTCCGAGCGATCGGATTTCATCCTGCGACCCGACTCTCTTTCGCTGCTCCTCCTCACTGATCGCTCCAGCATTTTCCGCTAGCTCCTTCGCCGGAGTTCAGTCCCGTCGACCCTACCTACCCCCCCTCTTGCTGACGCTCCGGTATGCCTCTCCCTCTGCTTGACATTCTCTCCCTGCCAATTGTTGATCCAATTTTCTTTGTTTTAATCTATTGTTGTGTGTCATTAAACTTGTGTCGTAATTCCATATTCTGAGTGATTTGCGGCTATCCTCTGTAGTTGCTATTGTTGTTTCCTCACATTTGGCTCTGTTTTCATTTTGCGGGTTCTTTAGAGTTTAACCTCAATGTACAGGGGTTTTGTCACTAATGCACACCACGTGTTTGGTCATTTGCTTGTGAGACTTGCTGCTTGTTATTCAGCGCACAATTTGTCTTCTATTTTGTGCGTTGGCATTCCTCTTGCGTGACTACTAACGTATGAGCTTTTATTTTTGGCTGGTTGTTTAGTTTTTGGTGTACAGCATCCCATTCCCAGGTGACTGGTCCACTTCACGATGCCTCCTAAACGTAAACAAGCGTCGTCAAGCTCAGCCCCTTCTAGTGCCATCCACCATTCCTTCCTCAGTGCTGATGCAGAATCTTATTTTCGGGAATTCATGACTAAGGATAAGGCGATGATTTGTGAAATTCAATTTCAACCTGGACCGCTCGATGGTGACATTGCAGACATGCTTCAGCAGCGTAATTGGGAACCCGTGGCTGTTTTAGGAGGTGATGCTAATGTAAGCGTCGTCCGAGAATTCTATGCCAATCTCAAAGCCACCCAAGGAGTAGGCCCCGTCAAAGTGCGTCACAAGGTCATCGACTTTTTGGCTGCTGCCATTAATGCCAAGTTTGGTTTGCCTCACTTACCAGCAGATGATTTCCACACGTTGATGACGGAAGGGCCCGATTACGAGTCCATCCTACGCGCGATGGGGCATCGTGACTCTGCTTGGATATATTCTACTATTGACCGGACTTCACCTCTGCATTTATTGACTAGTTGTCTCAATCGATATGCCCAAGCGTGGTGCCGGTTCATCCGAGGTAATCTCATGCCAACTTCGCAGAAATCTGAGTTTACTAGAGATCGTGCCGTACTGCTGTATTGCATATTAACTGGCCGATCTATCAATGTTGGCCGCATCATCCACAGAAATATTATGACCTACTGCAAGGGCCCTATCACTGCTGCCCATTCTCATCCAGTTCTCATTACCCATTTATGCTCTGCCGCGAACGTTCCTATGAGGTCCACCGACGAGCATTGGATTCAGCAATTGGTGTATGGTCCTACAAATATTTCCCGAATCGCAACTTGGCCTCATGGTGATTCGCGTGACAATGGATTGGGATTTGACGACATAGATGCCAATGCCATAATTCCCCCTGCACCTCGGCCTCCGCCTCGTTTACGACGCGATGGCCACCGTCCATTTACAATTGATGAAGTAGGCCGTATGGTCGAGAGTCTCATTCTCCAACAAGAACAGCGGTTTACTGCCCTGGATACTCGATTGCTGCATCTTCAATCCCGTCAACTTGAGCATTCCCAATTCATGGCACAGTATATCGACGCATTCAATGCTCAACATGGCTATTCACCACAATCGACTCCACCTTTTCCTACCTATCCGGCACATTTACTCCAGCCGTTTGACCCTTCCCACGATAATGAGAATGATGTTTTACCCGACGCTTCTTAAGGTACAGTATTTTCACTTTCTGTGTTTCTATTTTTTTTTTTTACATTGAGGACAATGCTTATTTTAAGTTTGGGGGTACTTAACACACTTTGCTATATGTTGGTTCACTTTACTATATTTTGGTTTGTACTCTGAAATCGTGGTTTAAGGTGTCAATGATTGCACTTTTGAATCAATTTATGCTTGAGCTCATTGATAAATGTTGAGTAAATGTGATTTTTCGTATTAGTTTACATTGACTTGAATTTACTTTGTTAGACTCACACTTTGCGCACATTTTCATTCTTGTTTGATTCTATCCGTTGGTGTCACACTCATGTAGTCTATATATATCGAAGCCTAAACACGGTGAGGGAGTGAAGCTCCAGCCAAATACCATGTGAATGAGAGCATAGTGAGGAACATCTTTCTTGATTTTGCCTAATATCCTCGACTGCTAATTGAAATTTGTTAGAAATAAGAGAATGATTTAGGCCATTCTTGGACCGTTTGAGCTTTCTGAGCCTACCATGTTATGTCATTGAATGACACCCTTAGTCACCCATGTTGAATCGATTATTTACCATTCAATTGTCACCTGTAACTTAGCCCAACCTCATACATATTTCTCCTACCTTATTGAATGAGCACGGGGATATTGACCTATTCAGGGAAGATTAAAAAGCTGATGAATTTATTTACTCCTTTGTCATTTGAGTTTTCTTACAGCGTTAGGTCGTTGTTGTATTTGAAAAAAAAAAAAAAAATTGATAATTTAGCTTGCATTCAAGTTTTTATTCTTTGAAGTATTATGTTATGTTTGTACTGATGTTGTATTATAATAATGACAAAGGAGTTGAGCTGGGAGATGTTGAGTGAAGTAAGTTTGGGGGTGAGAGATTAAAAGAAAGTTTGATTGAGTTTAATGAGTGAGTGAAATTTTTGAGTGGGTGAAATAAGGCAGAATGAATGGTGCTCGGGGTATTCGCTTGATTCTATATAATTCCCACCTTTTTAACCCGACCTTTCATTACAAGCTTACAAAGACCTATTGACTTTTGTTTCAATTTATGGATATTAGCTATTAGTTGGATGTTGGGCAAAACTAATGAATGATTAGAGTGAATGGAGTGACCCCAAGTGCATTATGAGTGTATCTCTTCTCCGTAGCTACATTAGTTAATCCAACAGTTAGAAGAAATTGAGAATGAACACACACACACGAGGATTTCGAAGTAAGCGATAGTCAATGTACTAATGTGAATAATTCTTTTGCTGAAGATTAATCTTGGTAGTTTTTAGTATGAATTGTTCAAGCTGAGATGATTTACCAAAAACTTTGATGCGGATTGCTTACCAATATTGTGTATCGTGCATTAATATATGGGATTGAATTATATATCTGTTGAAAATTCTTTTGTTTAGTTTTATCTGCTTGAGGACAAGCTTTCAATCAAGTTTGGGGGTGTGATAAGTGTGTATTTTACACACTTTATTGTACTTCTTTACACTTGATTTTGATAAGTTTTAGTCAAGCATGTGAATGATACTAATTATTTTAGTGCAAGTGTGTAGATAAATTGAGAAATTATACAGGGTTGGAAAAGAAGAAAAGCTATAATGGAAAATGAACTATGCAAGTAGTAATTTTGGAGTGCAAATAGTGAAGTCTGCGATGGAACGCAGACTTCCAGGCGATGGAACGCAGAAACAAACAAAAACGCAGAACTTAAAGGAGAAAACAGAAACTTAGGCAACCGAGCGCAGGAGATTAGGCGATGGAACGCAGAAATAAAAGAAGAAAGCGAACTTAAAGAAGAAACCAGAGACTTTGGCGACCAAGCGCAACATTTTGGGCGATGGAGCGCAAGAATGAATAAGCAACCAGAGAAGTCTGCGATGGAACGCAGACTTCAATGCGTTCGCACGCAAAAATGGAGAGCAAAAGAAAAATAAGCAGAAACTTACCCGATGGTACGCAGAATGTTGCCCGACCGAGCGGCTAAAGCAAATAATTGATCGGATATCTTTAAAAAGATGCAGCTGTTTTAATCCCAGCCGTTGAGTTGTTGATGGAGGCGTCAGATTGAAATAATTAATGTTTAAGTTAACCTAAAACGACAGAAGGGATTAGAGACGCAGAGAGGAGAAAATTTTGGTCGACGACAGAAGACACGAGTTTTGCCTTGATTCTTTCTTCTTCTTTCTTCTATTCTCTTGAAACGATGATTATTACTATTCTTATTTATGCTTTATTTTATTTTATCATGAACTAACTTCCTTTTCTATGGCTACGATGTAGCCAAGTTATGATTATTTAAGTTTTCTTTAATTCAAGTTATTGATTTTCTGTTTCAATATTGTGTTGAGTAATTTATTCTGTTCTTAATGCTTGCGATTGCTTGATCACCAAAAGCATGTCCATAGGATTATTTTAAGATACGAGAGTTGCAAAATAATCGAGCACTGAATCAATTATCATGAAAAGGATGTTAGACTAGAGATAGCTAATACGTTTATGTGGTAACATAATTTCTCGTTCTTAACGTATTCAATTAATTCTCAGGATTAGAGACCGAGAGGTAATAATTCGTTAATTGAATAAGTTTATCATTGCTCGAAAGAGATTGATCAATAGATTTGTGAAATTGCCATCAACACATAGAAATAGAAATTAATGAAGTGAATTAGGAATATTAAATAGGATTAATTAGGTGAAATTGTAAACCCTAGAGCTTTCTCATTATATTCTCAAACTCATTTAATTTCTGCAATTTATTTTAATTATTTTATTATATTTTATTAAAGCAAAAATCACCAAAAATTCTATATTCATTATAAATTGGGATTAAACTTAATTTGATAATTAGTGAAACTAGTCCTCGTGGGTTCGACTCGTATTTATACACTTTATTACTTTTGCGACACGTTCACTTGCGTAGGATTTTTCGCAACAAGTACATTGGGTTTACTTTAAATGTGGGGTTACACTATGTTAAACAGGAAAATGGTGTAACAGTTGATGGTTTTGTAGACTCTGATTATGCAGGTGACAGGGAAACAAGAAGATCAACAACAGCATACTTCTTCCTTGTTTGTGGGAACTGCATAAGCTGGAAAAGTCAGCGTCAACCGATGGTGACTTTGTCAACAACGGAAGCTGAATATGTGGCAGCAACTGAAGCTGTTAAGGAAGCATTGTGGCATCAAGGACTCTTACATGAGTTGAAGATATTCACAGGGATAGTCACTGTTTATTCCGACAGTCAGAGTTCGATTCATCTATGCAAGAATCTGGTATTCCATGATCGTACCAAGCATGTGGACATTCGATACCATTTCATCCGTGAGAAGATTTCGAGCGGATTAGTAAAGATAGAAAAAGTGTAACACCCGGCATTTTGCCTATGTAATAATTCCCCGAATATGTAAGCAGGATTACTCTGATATTAATGTAATGACTGTTTTTAATAAAGTTGTCGATGTGATTGGTCGAACGAGGGTGATTCGTGAGACTGAATCGATTAACTAAATAATGTTTTAGTTAAAAATCAATGGAAGGGCAAATTAGGAAGAAATTAAGGTTGGTGGGAGAAATCAAATGGATGATTGACACTTGGCAAACTTGTGGAAGAAGACAAGCCATGTATCCCATTTCCTTCTCTTCCTCCTACGTGAGACATTTCCCTCTCTGCTCTCTCTCATTTTCCTCTCTGCTTCTCTCTTTCGGTTGAAGAAAACCAACGCAAGGAGTTTCTTCCTTCTCTGATTTTGCTCCTACTTTTCGGTCTAAGGTAATCATCTTAGATAGAAAACGATTTTTTTGTTTATTCATTTGCTAGTTTCGTGATGTTTAGGGTTAAAGTCCGTTTATGCATGCTATAGGTTCGCGAACCAACGTTGTTGTGCGCGCATAGCTTGCTGCATTTCGGACAACAGGTAAATTCATACGTATAGGTTTGGCCCTTAAGGCCCTACAATACGGAGGTACTAGGTTTATGTTGTCGAGATTTATGTTGGGTAGCTAAACCATAGGTTATGTTTTAGGTTAAGTGTATTCTGTTTTATATTCTGCTTATTCTGCTTATTATTCTGTTGCCTGTCTATGAATGTTCATGCATACACGTTTTCTCTGAAAGTCATGAAAATGTTTTCTGTACACTGTTTGAAGTTAAGTAAGATAAAACCTGTAATGAAATGTATAGTTAAGTGTGGATGAGGACTGACATCCTGTCATGTACTCCTGTTATGTACTGTTGTGGCATGTACTCCTGTTGCGCCAGCTCTTTTTTCCTTTTATACCTTCCTGTCCAGTGAAATGTAATGTTCATGTATTTGAAAATATTCATGCATAGCACGTGCATCACTTTGCATCGTATGATCTTACTGAGCTCTAGGCTCATAGTTGAACTCCCTGTTGTAGGTACGGATCCTCCAGATGAGGAGCTTGAGCCTCAAACTGATGAGTTGATGTAGTTGGCGAGAGGAGCTCACGAGATGGTTGCTGAAGTCAGACAAATGTCATTCCTGTGAGAATGTGTTTTATGTAAAGTTATGTCAAGTTTTGTACAAGTTGTTTTGGGGTTTTAAAACGTTTGAAGTGTATGTCAAGTTCTGTAAAACTTTTGGGATCTTCAAAACGAGGTATAAAATCTGTGTTGATGTTTTTTTTTAAAACTCCTGTTTGACAGTTGAATGTATATTTTGAAATATTCTGGAACTGCCTTGAGTTTTCTCTGTTAGTGTGTGCATGGATTGTCTCGAGTTTTAGAGCTATCCATGCAGTTTGTTTTCTCGAATCTCTGTCATGTTGTCTGTCATGTTGTCAAGTATGTTTTTTTAAAACTATGTTTTGAATCGGGTTTTTAGTAAATTTTGTTTAGTAAAATTTGAAGTTTCATGCCTTCTGTTCTTATGTTTTCTGTATATATGTCATCCTGTTAAATTTAGTCATCCGCCCCAGTCAATTCTGTCATCCGCCCCAGTCAAAGTCAATTCAGTCATCCGCCCAGTTATATGCCTTAGTCATCCGCCCAGTTATATGCCTTAGTCATCCGCCCCAGTCAATTCTGTCATCCGCCCCAGTCAAAGTCAATTCAGTCATCCGCCCAGTTATATGCCTTAGTCATCCGCCCAGTTATATGCTCCAGTCATCCGCCCCAGTCATCCGCCCCAGTCATCCGCCCAGTCATCCGCCCAGTCATCCGCCCCAGTCATCCGCCCAGTCATCCGCCCCAGTCATCCGCCCCAGTCATCCGCCCCCAGTCATCCGCCCCAGTCATCCGCCCCAGTCAATTCTGTCATCCACCCCTGTCATCCACCCTTGTCATCTACTGTAAGTCTTCAACTGTATGATTTCCAGTTTATGTTTATTTATTTTACTTTTATTTTATTTTATGTCATCCTTTTTAAATGTCCGTGAGTTTTAAAAAGTCGAAAAAAATAGTTGTCCCCGTTTTCTGTAAATGTCCCGGAGTGAAGGCTCGGTTCTCGGATCCCGATCGGGTCCGGTTTCGGGCTGTCACAGTAATGGTATCAGAGCGATAAGGTTTTAAAACCGATTCTGTGAAATGTCTGACTGCGCAATCCGCCACGTGAGGTCGATTCACCAACTGTAAGTGTTTAAGTTACTGTACTTGTTTTGTTTATTAAGTTAAGTTTATTATTTCGTATAGGATTTTTCTAGAATGGTGAGAGGAAATCAAGGTGATGCAAACGACAAAGGCGACGCCCTCGACCGTCTAACCGAGTTGGCCGGCACTCAATCTCGCATGATCGAGCATTTGATTGCGAGGGAGGGCAATGGAAACAACAATAACCATGCGAATGCTCCACGTGACACTAGTGGAGAGAGATTTTGGCGTCTCCAACCGCCTATGTTCGATGGGTTATCAACAGATCCTACTCACGCCGAAGAATGGATTCGGCAGATTGAACGTATGCTGAATTATGCAGAAGTGGAGGAAAACAAGAAAGTGATGTGTGCCTCATTTAATCTCACCAAGAGTGCTGGATTTTGGTGGGACACAGTGCAGTCAACCACTGTGGCATTAAGTTGGGAGGGATTCAAAAGGCTCTTCTACGAGAAATACTTCGACCGCAGTATGAGGAAGGAGAAGTTGTTAGAATTCTCTCGACTGCGACAATTTGGAACGGTGGCTGAGTATGTTCAGAAATTCGATTCACTATCCCGTTATGCACCTCACCTAGTGGCCACCGACGAAAATAAGGTGCATCAATTTATCCAGGGTTTGAAGATGGATCTCTTACGAGGGATTACATACGGGGGATTTGACGAGGCCCCATACACAAAGGTGGTAGCTAAGGCTTATCAGTTGGAAGCCTTAGAGGCAAAGTCTCAGAGATATACATCAAAGAGAATCATGCAGGATGCCCCTCAGCAGCAACAACAACAACAAAAGGGACAGTTTGGGCAACCACGGCAGCAACAGAACAGAGGTGTCAAAAGACCAAATGAAGTCGCCATTTATCAGGACAAAGGGAATAGACCTATGGGAGCTCCTCAGCTTCCTGTATGCCCACGTTGCCAGAGAAATCATACGGGGGAATGTAGGCTCTACACTGGCCGATGCTTCTGATGTGACAAGGAAGGCCACCAAGTCCGGGATTGTCCGGTGCCTGACACAAGGCAGAATCGTGCCGTGCCAAGAGTGTTTGCTATGATGGAGGATGTTGATGATGCTGATCTGCACACAGCAATCACAGGTACAATTTCAGTAAGTGATGCACCTGCCTATACCTTGTGGGACACGGGGGCCACACATTCGTTTGTGGCCATGGACTTCATAGTTAAGCAGAGGTTTTGTAGTACGTCGTCAGATCAGCCCTATAGCATTATGCTACCGTCCGGAGAGTTTATGCACTCCGAACAGATTGTAAGGGGTGATATAGTGTCAGTAAGAGACCAAAAATTATATGCCAATCTCATCGTCATCGTGATGAAAGGTTACGATGTCATTTTGGGGATGGACTGCTGTTTAGACATTATGCCACCATCAACTATAGGTCCGGGCTAGTGTCGTTTAAACGCCCGAATGGAGTAGAGTTCTCCTACCAGGCGATACCACAGAAACGTGGTATACCTGTTATATCTACCTTGAAAGCTCGACGGCTGATGAAGTCAGGATGCATCGGATTTCTTGCCCACGTTGTGGATGTTCAAAGGCAAAATGAGGCGGAACTTCAAAACATTCCGGTAGTCCGGGACTTCTCAGAGGTTTTCTTAAATGACTTACCGGGGTTGCCACCTGATCATGAAATCGAGTTTGAAATTGATGTATATCCTTGTGCAAAACCAGTATCGAAGAATCCATACCGTATGGCACCAATCGAGCTGAAGGAATTGAAGACTCAGCTGAAAGAGTTAGTGGACAAGGGTTTTGTACGCCTAGCTTCTCTCCGTGGGGTGCTCCCGTCTTATTTGTTAAGAAGAAGGATGGGTCCCTATGGATGTGTATTGACTACCGTGAGTTGAACAAGTTGACGATTAAGAATAAGTACCCGTTGCCAAGAATCGATGATTTATTTGACCAACTACAAGGGGCTCGGTATTTTCTAAGATTGACTTGCGCTCCGGTTATTACCAGTTGAAGGTCAGAGCTGATGATATTCCAAAGACCGCGTTCAGGACTCGATACGGGCATTATGAATTCTTGGTGATGTCGTTCGGGTTAACTAATGCCCCGGCAGCATTTATGGACTTGATGAACAGGATATTCCAGGACTATCTGAATAAATTTGTAATCGTCTTCATTGACGACATCTTGGTTTATTCTCGGACTGAAGAAGAGCATAAAGAACACTTGGCTATTGTGCTGTCAACTCTAAAACAGCATCAATTGTTTGCCAAGCTATCAAAGTGTGAATTTTGGTTGAACAAGATTAATTTCCTAGGCCATGTGGTGTCTGCAGAGGGGATTTCGGTAGATCCGGCTAAGATTCAGGCCGTGAAAGGTTGGCCAAAACCAAGGAATGCCAGCGAAGTACGAAGCTTTATCGGACTAGCTGGTTATTACAGGAAATTCATCAAGGGATTTTCCGTAATAGCAAAACCTATGACCAGCTTAACAAGGAAGGACATCAAGTTCAGGTGGTCTGAAGCATGTGAGGTAAGCTTTCAGACACTTAAGCAGAAATTAACCACTGCTCCTCTGTTAGTATTGCCAGTTTAAGACGGCAAGTTCAGCGTATATTGTGATGCGTCGAAAATTGGCTTGGGATGCGTATTGATGCAAGAAGGGAAAGTGGTAGCATACGTATCCAGACAATTGAAGAGCCATGAAGAAAACTACCCTACTCATGACCTTGAGTTAGCGGCAGTTGTATTTGCGCTGAAGGTATGGAGACACCACCTATATGGACAGTCATGTGAGGTGTTTTCGGATCACAAAAGCTTGAAGTACATATTTACCCAGAAAGAGTTAAACATGAGGCAACGACGGTGGCTCGAATTTGTGAAAGACTATGACATCAAGATCAAATATCACCTGGGGAAAACAAACGTGGTGGCTGATGCGTTGAGCAGGATGCCGGCTACTATGCAACCGGCCTTGACGGCCATGTCAATGCCTTTGAGGACAGAAATTCAGAGATTTGATTTAGAGGTGGTTTCTAAGTTGTCAGCCGTGTTGGCAGATCTAACATTACGGCCAACTATTCTGGACAGAATTAAGGAAGCCCAGAAGACCAATTCAAAGGAGATGGCCGATATAGTGAGCAAGTTACCTATGGCTTCTTCTGATTTCAGTTATTCGGGAGATGGTATTCTGAAGTTCAAAGATAGGTGGTATGTTCCGAGAGATGAAGAGCTACGAAAGAACATCTTGTCGGAAGCCCACTCGTCTTCTTTCTCTGTGCATCCTGGAAGCACGAAGATGTATCAAGACTTGAAACTTCACTTCTGGTGGCCGAATATGAAGAATGAAGTGGCCAAATTTGTGGAGTCTTGCATGATATGTCAACAAGTCAAGGCTGAACATCAACGACCAGCTGGGACGCTTCAGCCTCTCCCGATTCCCAAATGGAAATGGGAGAATATTACGATGGATTTTGTTGTCGGCCTTCCGAGGACGGTTAAAGGCCATAACAGTATATGGGTCATTGTAGATAGACTAACCAAGTCGGCCCACTTTCTACCTGTGAAGACGACATTCTCTATGGACCAGTATGCAGAGTTATACATTGGTGAGATTGTCAAGTTGCATGGTATTCCAGTGTCAATTGTATCTGACCGGGATCCCAGGTTCACTTCCAGGTTTTGGAAAAGCTTGCAAAGCTCCTTGGGTACAAAACTGGATTTCAGCACGGCGTTTCACCCACAGACAGATGGACAATCTGAGAGAACAATTCAGATATTGGAGGACATGTTTGAAGGACCGGAATTGTCTAAGAGGGGGGTGAATTAGACTTTTAAAAAGTTGATCTAATAATCAATTAGTGTTACTCTCTTAATTAGTTTAATAGCAAATAAGGTAATATCAAAAATAAAGAGAGAGTAAGAGAGATTCAACACCAGTACTTTTTACGTGGTTCGGCCAAACTGCCTACGTCCACGCTCCAAGGCTCACCCCTTGAAGATCCTTACCCTTCTCCTCACGAGAAATAACAGATCGGGATTCCGGGCTCCGATCAACTGCCTTTACAGATTTGGATTGAACTTCAACGGGCGTCAATCCACTGCCGTTACAAGTGTATTATAGTTTGTAAGATTAAGCACAGACTACACTCTCACCAGAAATGAATCTCAAGTTCGAATTGAGAGATGTAGAGAAAATACAAAGTGATGAAAAATGACTTTCGCAGCTAGGGCTCAGAATTCAAATTGGCAAAAGTTAGTCTTCGAGCCTTTTCTTCTGCTTATATACTCTGTAAAAATTGCTTCACAGAATTGAATGCTTCTTTCTTCAAAATGGAGAAATGTTACCGTTGGGAAGCATCCGTACTGAAGTAGATATCCGTTGCTTGCTAAAGTGCTATTCGTCGTCGCCATTAAAGGTCTGGAGTTAATGCTGAAAACGACGTCACTGTAGCTTTGCGGCTAACTTTAAATTCTGGCGAAAGTTCACCGGCAGATGAAACATGATAAGCTCTCGGCACAAGCAGGCTTTGAACTCCATAAACAGATGTATGCAGAACAACCATCGGCAGGAGCATCTTTAAAACTCATCGGCAGAGACAATTCGTAAACTTCATCGGCACATGCAATCTTCAAAGCCATCGGCAAATGTTTCTTTAAAAACGCCATCGGCAAAAGTCTCTTTAAAAACCATCGGCAGATGAACTCTTGAAAATTGTCATCTAGTGATCGACATGTGCAAGCTTGAACGACATCGGTATGAGTAGCGTCAAATGCTATCGGCAGATCCATCTTGACACGTCATCGGCAGATATCTTCAAAAACTCTTCGGCAGATGAAACATATAAGCACTGACCACGTCATCGGTAGATGCTCGCTTAGAGCTTCACGGGCAGATGAGACTTGTAAATGTTATCGGCATATGCACCCCAACACATCATGAACCGGCATCGGCAGAAGTAGCTTCAACAGCTATCGGCAAATGCACCTTGACATGACATCGGCAGATGTCTTCAAAAACGCTATCGGCAGATGCATCATTTCTTTGTCGTGTAGCGATCGATATATGCAAGCCTGTTTTGCTATTTAATTATGTATACTCAAACCGATTTATTAGACAACTAAAATACCCTTTTCAAGGGTATTTCCAAATAAACTCATATTCATTATTCTCTTTAAATACACACAATCAAATTGTACACTAATTATACAAATACATAATCAAAAACAAATTACGACTTAAACACTCTATAAGTCAACAATCTCCCCCTTTTTGATAATGACAATATAAATTTGATTGCCTTTGATACTCCCCCATAATTCTAGCCGCTCCCCCATAGTATATGCATTTTATTCAATTAACCATTCAGAGCAAATCCAAAATCACAGAGTATATCCAAAGAATGATATATCCATAGATTATTATCTAGTCAGACTCAATCAAATATAGTATTCTCCCCCATTGACATTATAAAAAAAAAAACAATGCATTCAATATCAGAGTATGTTTAGAAAAAAAATAGTCATTAAAAAGAAACAACTAAGAAAAAAAAATGTATATAACTAAAAATCACTATTTGAAGAGATCTAAATGACGATTCCAAAAGGCTCTCTGAACATAAGAGGGCACGTCACGGTGGGGATTGAAAAATGCATCCACCATAGCTTGAAGAAATGCAAGATCTCGAGGGAGAGGTGATTGATAGACCACCATTGCCAAACAAGGAGCAGGAGGTGGAGAAGGCTCTCGGGACACCTCCACGTCCAAGCAAGGAGGAGACTCGACAGAAGGACTAGAACACACATCCATACATGGTGGAGGAGAAGCTTCCAATGGACAGGCTGGAGGAGAGGAAGATGCAGGAGCAGAGGAAGATGTAGGAAGTGTGAACTTGAGCTCAGCCTCATGAATATCTAGGGACATGAAGCGCACATCTTCAATAACAGCAGGCCTGGAGAGGGGAAGAAACAAATCTTCATAGCAAGCCTCGAGAACATTGAGACCAGAACTTGATGGTTCGGGTTCAGGGTCAGGTTCAGGTGTCAAAGCGGCAATGGAAGATTGGAGTTTCTCAAGTTCCCTAACAACCATTCGCCTATCACCATCAACTTTCGTAGACAGCAGGCCAAGACCTGTATCCAAAGCAATGCCCATGGCCTGATGATTCTTATCAATTTTACTTTGGATGGTGCTGAGGGCAGTGCCAAGGTTGGTAATAGAGGCTTGCATCTCATTATACTGAGCCTCAGTAAAGGAAAATCTCCTGTGATATGTCAGGGGAGTTGCAGGAGTATTGGAGAGAAGGGGTTGGACTTGCAGAGCGATTGGAGCAGGTTGAACTGGTGATGGAGGGAGCACCTCTTGCTGATCGGGAGATGGAGGAGCTGAAGGTTCATGGATTGGAGATGGAGGAGCTGAAGGTTCATGGAGTGGAGAAGGAGGAGCTGAAGATGGTAAGGGAAGTGTAGGTGGAGAGGGAGGTGGAGGAACTGGAGATGGTAGAGTTGGAGGACCATGGGTGAGTATCGAAGAAATTGCTCGCATCACCGGAGAGATGGAAGGAAAAACAGGCTGAGAAGGTAGTATGAGAGAAGGTGGAGGTGAAAGAGGATGTTCAGGAATAGGTAGAGACACAGATGAGGGAGCAGAGGTGGCCTCTAAAATAGGTGCTATGGAGGAAGGAGCAATCCTGCGCCTACGCACTAGAGGAGAAGGTGGGGGGCTTGAATCCTGAGATTGAGAAATAACACGGTCTGGACTTACTGTTTCATCTCCCCCTTCAGCAGTTGATTCATCTGGCAGGATAAGTTTCCTTTTACCACGCCTGACAGGTGCTGCCAAAGAAACCTTTTTCTTAGCCTTATCCACAGCAGGTTTTCCTTTTACGATTTGTTTGAATCCCATCCTATTGAGAGTGGAATAGGAATAAAAATTGGAGGGCAGAAGTCTCACAGGCTCCTCCTCCTCAGGAAGGACAACCTCAAGACGAGCAAATAATCGCATGAGAAGCAGATTATACGGTAGAGATGTAGCCCTGGAGGATACAGCTAGAATCATCCTTCAAACAACTATATAGCCAATGTTGAAGGGTGTCTTGAAATAGATTGCAAACAGAACAAATAGTTCCATTGCGCTCACCTCGTCATAATGTCCACCCTTGGGATTAATATTGAAATCTATCATATGACGAAAAACTCTAGCTCTAAGGGTCAGATGTTTGCCCTTTAACTGATCAGGGGATGAATTGGGGTCCACAGCAATTTCCCTTAGAAACTGTAGTCCTTCAGACGTTCCAAAGAAAGGTAGCTCAGGTCCTGTCACATACTTGTAAGGGCAGTTATCCAAATGAGGAGCACCCAGAAGGGCATTTATGGACTTAGGAGTAATTTCTATGTGAGTGTTGTATACGTAGCTCTTAATGGAAGGGTAATCAGAGGTAAAGCTAAGGTTTGTATAAAACATCCTAATCGCTTCCGGGTAGTAGAATGATTCGGTCTCAAAGAGACCTATTAACCCGAGATCCGTCAAGGGTTCAATAAAGTCCATTCCGGCTAACTCTTCAAAAGAAATACCCTTACTAGGAATTAACGATTTGAACTGATAGTCATTGTGGTACTTTACCTCAGCAGCTTGAGTAAGAAAGTAGAAGGTTGGCCACTTCGTTCCACGAGGAATCTCTCGGGAAGGACGATCAGAAACTTTGGCCTTCTTCTTGGTCGGTTTGGAAACGGCGCGAGATGATTGACCTTGAAATTCCATTTCTAGAAGAGGATTCGACAGAGAAGATTTGGTAGGGCAGGGGTTTACAGAAAGAGCGCGAAAAGTAAAGTGTCTGGGCGAAGAAGAATGAATTTAAAAGAAATAACTCATCGCCAGACGAAGAAGACATACGTGTCGGCAGATTGAGGAATACATCTTCCGATGGGATAGAAAACACTGCATCTGCCGATAGAGATGTAACTACCGATGACTAGAGAAATACACAGTATCTACCGGTGCTTCACAACACAGAAACACTCAATTACATAGGATCTAATAACAGAGGAATACCCTTAGTTTTTCCCAACCCGAATGAGTCCTAGCCTGATTCTAATATTATTGAAGGTCTTCTCATCCAAAGGCTTGGTAAATATGTCTGCAAGTGGATCTACAGAATTAACAAACTCTAGAGTGATATCTCCTCTTTGAACATGATCTCTAATGAAATGATACCTAACATCAATATGTTTGGTTCTAGAGTGCTGAATAGGATTTTTAGAAATGTTGATGGCACTGGTGTTATCACAGCGAATAGGAATCCTATCATAAAACAGATTATAGTCTTCTAGTGTTTGTTTCATCCATAACATTTGTGCACAACAACTGCCTGCAGCAATATATTCACTTTCTGCAGTTGAGAGTGCAACAGAATTCTGTTTCTTAGAATACCAAGACACTAGAGATTCTCCTAAGAATTGACAAGTGCCACTGGTGCTCTTTCTATCAATTAGACTACCAGCATAGTCAGAATCTGAATAACCTACTAGATCAAAGGATGTGCCCTTCGGATACCATAATCCTAAATCATGAGTCCCACTTAAATATTTGAAAATTCTTTTGACAGCTGATAAGTGAGATTCCTTAGGGGCAGCCTGAAATCTAGCACACAGACAAACACTAAAGAGTATATCTGGCCTACTAGCAGTCAGATACAACAGAGAACCAATCATACCACGATATTTCTTGATATCCACACTTATACCATTTTCATCCTTGTCCAATTTAGTAGTGGTACTCATGGGAGTTTTAGAGGATTTGACAGTTTCTAATCCGAATTTCTTAAGGAGTTCCTTAATGTACTTTTCTTGACCGAAGAAAATTCCATCAGGAGACTGATTAATCTGGAATCCTAAGAAGAACTTTAACTCCCCCATCATACTCATTTCAAATTCACTTTGCATGAGGGAAGAAAACTCATTACACATGTTGACATGATCCAAAAATAATGTCATCGACATATATTTGAACCAGCAGAATGTCCTTATCCTTTTGCCTGGTAAACAGAGTTGAGTCGGTGTTACCCTTTTTGAAATTTCTTTCCTCAAGGAAATTCCTCAATCTGTCATACCAAGCCCTAGGAGCCTGCTTAAGACCATAAAGAGCTTTCATAAGTCTATACACATGATTCGGTTTAGCAAAGTCTTCAAATCCTAGGGGCTGCTCTACATAAACTTCTTCCTGAATATAACCATTTAAGAAGGCACTCTTTACATCCATTTGAAAGAGTGTGAAGTTTTTGTAGCAAGCATAGGCTAAGAGCATCCTAATGGATTCTAATCTAGCCACAGGTGCAAAGGTTTCCTCAAAATCTATTCATTCTTCTTGATTGTAACCTTTAGCAACTAGCCTAGCCTTATTTCTGACCACGATTCCATTTTCATCCAATTTGTTCTTGTAAACCCATTTAGTTCCAATAATGGGATGATCCTTAGGCCTTGGAACAAGTTCCCATACCTTGCTCCTTTCAAATTGATTTAGCTCCTCTTGCATAGCTAAAATCCAGTTTTCATCACACTCGGCCTCTTCAAACTTCTTAGGTTCTACTTGAGATATAAATGCCACATTGGCACAGAGATTCCTAAGAGAGGATCTAGTCTTAACTCCTAAAGAAGGATCACCTAAGACCTCATCTATTGGATGATTTCTGACATATTTCCAATCTCTAGGTAAAGTAGGATTTTCATCATTGACAGGAATTATATCAAGAGATGTAGAAGATGGTTCTAAAGATTTTTCTGCTTGAGAGGGATCAGTAGGTTTTTCTAGGGAAAGAGAGTCTAATTGACAGTCTACACCAACATCCTCATCCACATTTATTGTGGGCTGAGGAGACTCATCAAAGTTGACATGAACGGATTCCTCTACAACAAGAGTTCTCCTATTGAAAACTCTGTATGCTTTACTGGTTAAAGAATATCCTAGAAAAATTCCAAGATCGGATTTGGAATCGAATTTTCCTAAGTTATCCTTAGTATTAAGAATGAAACATTTGCAACCGAAAGCTCTAAAATACTTAACAGTAGGAGTCTTGCCATTCCAAAGTTCATATGGAGTTTTCTCTAGAATAGGTCTTATGGAGACCCGGTTAAGCACATAGCAAGCTGTAGCAACAGCTTCAGCCCAGAAATACTTAGGAAGTGAATTCTCATTAAGCATAGTCCTAGCAAGCTCTTGGAGCGATCTATTCTTCCTCTCAACAACACCATTTTGCTGAGGGGTTCTAGGGGAAGAGAAATTGTGCTCAATTCCGTATTTGAGACACAGGAGTTCAAATCTCTCATTTTCAAACTCTCCACCATGATCACTACGAATAGCAACAATGGTGAGCTCCTTTTCATTTTGAACTCTTTTCCTAAAGCTGGAGAAAATATCAAAAGTCTCATCCTTAGACTTCAGAAAATAAACCCAAGTAAATATAGAGAAATCATCTACAATAACAAAGGCATAGAATTTGCCGCCTAGGCTTGCTATATTGGAAGGACCGAAGAGGTCCATGTGAAGAAGTTGGAGAGGCTTAGAAGTGGAGATTGCATTCTTTGATGCAAAAGAGCTTTTGATCTGCTTGCCCATTTGACAAGCTTCACAGACTTTATCCTTCTCAAAGGATATCTTAGGGATCCCTCTAACTAAATTCTCCTTAGTAATCTTAGCTAAGGTATCCATCCCTACGTGTCCTAATCTTCTATGCCAAGACCAACAGTCATTAAGAGAATTAACAACGAAACACTTCTCATCAACATGCTCAAAAACATTCAGATCAACAATATAGACATTTTCTTTTCTAAATCCTTTAAACAAAATATGGTTAGTTGAAATGTCTTTGATCACACAAGCATTAGATTTGAAAGTTACTTTATAGCCCTTGTCACACAACTGACTTATGCTAAGCAGGTTATGTTTTAATCCTTCTACTAGCAGAACATTTTCAATGGTAGGATGAGAAGGATTACCTATATTGCCAATGCCAACAATTTTCCCTTTTTGGTTTCCACCAAAAGTAACACTTCCTTTCTTCTTGTTGACAACAGCAAACTTGGTTGAGTCTCCCGTCATATGCCTTGAGCAACCACTGTCAAGGTACCACAGATTTGTCCCGGGAGAGCAGTCAACCTGCAAAACAGAAATCAGGTTGTCTTCTTAGGTACCCAAATCTTTTGGGTCCTAGTGTTAGGTCTGGTTCCCTTAGGAACCCATTGAAGTTTATTGCTTGATTTCTTGTCTAATTTCAAAGGGCATTCATAAGACTTATGTCCTAACTCATTGCAAGCATGGCAGGTAGACGATTTCACAAAGAAATTCTTAAAAGCTTTCTTTTTATTAGGCTTGTCATAACCTAATCCTGTTCTGTCAAAATTTGCTCTCTGTCCTCCTATTACCATCTTAAATAATTTTTCGCCCTTAGTGAAGTTCAGAATAATATTATTCAAATTTTCGTTTTTGCTTTTAAGCTCATCAATCTCTCTGACATGCAAATTAGTTTCCTTGGCATGTATTTCTACCATGTTTACATTTTCCTTTTTCAAAGTATTATATTTAGTTTTTAACATGCCAAACTGTTTAACTAAATCATTGAAGGCATCAATTAAATTACCTTCATCGTCATCACTATCACTGTCACTGATAATACTAGAAGAAGAAGAACTAACCTTGTCCTCGTGTGCCATAAAGCACAGGTTTGCTACTTCCTCATCTTCTGATGAAGAGGCGTCTTCTTCACTATCATCCCAAGTGGCCTTCATTGCCCTTTTCTTGAACTTCTTGGGACCCTTCTTTGCTTGTGGACAGTCTGCCTTCATATGTCCAAGCTTTCCACACCCAAAGCACGTGATTTCTTTTTCCTTTTGAGATTTCTCACCCTTCAGAAATCTTTTTCCCTGCAACCTCTTTCGTTGCAGAAACTTACTGAACCTCCTAGTGATGAGTGCAATATCCTCATCTTCTTCTTCTGATTCCTCTTGCTTACTTGAGGAAGCCTTTAGAGCAATGCCCTTTTTTCTTGTTACCTCCTTCTCCTTGAGGTCCTCCTTTTCGTTTGCTCTCATTGTGATCTCATGCGTCATGAGAGATCCAATAAGCTCCTCAAGCTTTAAGGCTTTGAGATCCTTTGCTTCCTGAATGGCAGTCACCTTTGGTTGCCATGCTCTCGGTAGGCATCTCAGAAGTTTCCTTACCTGTTCTTCACCTGAGTAAGTCTTACCAAGAGCTTTAAGACCGTTAGTGATGTTAGTAAATCGAGTAAACATAGAACTGATGGTTTCACCTTTTTCCATGGAAAACAGTTCATATTCATGAACTAACATGCTCAATTTACTTTCTTTAACTTGATTTGTCCCTTCGTGTGTGATCTCTAACAAGTGCCAAATTTCTTGAGCACTTTCACACCCTTGTACCCTATTAAATTCATCTCTATTTAAGGCACAGTACAAGGTGTTTACTGCCTTAGCATTAAGGCTTAGATTTCTCTTATCGGACTCAGTTAACTTAGAAGAGTCCTTAGGGATACTTTTCCCATCAACAGTTTTCATGGCCTTAAAAGGACCATTTTCTATAATACACCAGGTCTCATAGTCTATGGCTTGAATGAATATTTTCATTCTAGCCTTCCAATAGACATAGTCACTACCATCAAAGAATGGAGGTCTATTTGTTGCCTGACCTTCTATTTGTGTGTTGTTAATGTTGAATGCCATTTCAGATATAGCAATATCTCTTAGATAAACAACTTAGACAATATAAACCTTGCTCTGATACCAATTGAAGGACCGGAATTGTCTAAGAGGGGGGTGAATTAGACTTTTAAAAAGTTGATCTAATAATCAATTAGTGTTACTCTCTTAATTAGTTTAATAGCAAATAAGGTAATATCAAAAATAAAGAGAGAGTAAGAGAGATTCAACACCAGTACTTTTTACGTGGTTCGGCCAAACTGCCTACGTCCACGCTCCAAGGCTCACCCCTTGAAGATCCTTACCCTTCTCCTCACGAGAAATAACAGATCGGGATTCCGGGCTCCGATCAACTGCCTTTACAGATTTGGATTGAACTTCAACGGGCGTCAATCCACTGCCGTTACAAGTGTATTATAGTTTGTAAGATTAAGCACAGACTACACTCTCACCAGAAATGAATCTCAAGTTCGAATTGAGAGATGTAGAGAAAATACAGAGTGATGAAAAATGACTTTCGCAGCTAGGGCTCAGAATTCAAATTGGCAAAAGTTAGTCTTCGAGCCTTTTCTTCTGCTTATATACTCTGTAAAAATTGCTTCACAGAATTGAATGCTTCTTTCTTCAAAATGGAGAAATGTTACCGTTGGGAAGCATCCGTACTGAAGCAGATATCCGTTGCTTGCTAAAGTGCTGTTCGTCGTCGCCATTAAAGGTCTGGAGTTAATGCTGAAAACGACGTCACTGTAGCTTTGCGGCTAACTTTAAATTCTGGCAGAAGTTCACCGGCAGATGAAACATGATAAGCTCTCGGCACAAGCAGGCTTTGAACTCCATAAACAGATGTATGCAGAACAACCATCGGCAGGAGCATCTTTAAAACTCATCGGCAGAGACAATTCGTAAACTTCATCGGCACATGCAATCTTCAAAGCCATCGGCAGATGTTTCTTTAAAAACGCCATCGGCAAAAGTCTCTTTAAAAACCATCGGCAGATGAACTCTTGAAAATTGTCATCTAGTGATCGACATGTGCAAGCTTGAACGACATCGGTATGAGTAGCGTCAAATGCTATCGGCAGATCCATCTTGACACGTCATCGGCAGATATCTTCAAAAATGCTTCGGCAGATGAAACATATAAGCACTGACCACGTCATCGGTAGATGCTCGCTTAGAGCTTCACGGGCAGATGAGACTTGTAAATGTTATCGGCATATGCACCCCAACACGTCATGAACCGGCATCGGCAGAAGTAGCTTCAACAGCTATCGGCAAATGCACCTTGACATGACATCGGCAGATGTCTTCAAAAACGCTATCGGCAGATGCATCATTTCTTTGTCGTGTAGCGATCGGTATATGCAAGCCTGTTTTGCTATTTAATTCTGTATACTCAAACCGATTTATTAGACAACTAAAATACCCTTTTCAAGGGTATTTCCAAATAAACTCATATTCATTATTCTCATTAAATACACACAATCAAATTGTACACTAATTATACAAATACATAATCAAAAACAAATTATGACTTAAACACTCTATAAGTCAACAATGTTAAGGTCGTGCGTGTTGGAACTTCATGCTCCTTGGAGTAAATATTTGCCATTAATTGAATTCGCTTATAATAACAGCTACCAGGCTACTATCGGCATGGCTCCTTATGAAGCCCTCTATGGCAGAAAATGTAGATCTCCGTTATGTTGGGATGAAGTTGGAGAGTCCAGACTTTTCGGCCCTGAGATATTACAGCAGATGTCTGAGGTGATTGGTGTTATCAAACAACGAATCAACACTGCTATAAGTCGACAGAAAAGTTATGCAGATCGGAGACTGAGAGACTTGGAGTTCGCTGAAGGCGATGAAGTATTCCTGAAGGTGTCGCCTTTCAAAGGTGTAATGAGATTTGGCAAGAAAGGGAAGCTCAGCCAACGGTTCGTTGGACCTTTTCCCATTCTGAAGCGTGTGGGAAGCATGGCTTACAAGCTACAGTTGACAGCGTCAATGGATGGAGTTCATAATGTCTTCCATGTTTCGATGCTGAGAAAGTCCGTACGAGATCCAACCCAAATAGTGGAACATGTGGACTTTGATATCATGCCGACGCTGACATATGAAGAAAGACCTATAAAGATATTGGATATGTCACTCAAAGTATTGCGAAACAGGGTGGTCCCATTAGTGAAAGTTTTGTGGCGCAATCATAACGTGGAGGAAGCCACATGGGAAAGACAAGAAGATGTTAGAGCCCAATATCCGGATCTCTTTGCTTAGGCAAATTTTGGGGACAAAATTCCTGTTAAGGTGGGTGGAATGTAACACCCGGCATTTTGCCTATGTAATAATTCCCCGAATATGTAAGCGAAATTACTCTGATATTAATGTAATGACTGTTTTTAATAAAGTTGTCGATGTGATTGGTCGAACGAGGGTGATTCGTGAGACCGAATCGATTAACTAAATAATGTTTTAGTTAAAAACCAATGGAAGGGCAAATTAGGAAGAAATTAAGGTTGGTGGGAGAAATCAAATGGATGATTGACACTTGGCAAACTTGTGGAAGAAGACAAGCCATGTATCCCATTTCCTTCTCTTCCTCCTACGTGAGACATTTCCCTCTCTGCTCTCTCTCATTTTCCTCTCTGCTTCTCTCTTTCGGTTGAAGAAAACCAACGCAAGAAGTTTCTTCCTTCTCTGATTTTCCTCCTGCTTTTCGGTCTAAGGTAATCATCTTAGATAGAAAACGATTTTTTTGTTTATTCATTTGCTAGTTTCGTGATGTTTAGGGTTAATGTCCGTTTATGCATGCTATAGGTTCGCGAACCAACGTTGTTGTGCGTGCATAGCTTGCTGCATTTCGGACAACAGGTAAGTTCATACGTATAGGTTTGGCCCTTAAGGCCCTACAATACGGAGGTACTAGGTTTATGTTGTTGAGATTTCTGTTGGGTAGCTAAACCATAGGTTATGTTTTAGGTTAAGTGTATTCTGTTTTATATTCTGCTTATTCTGCTTATTATTCTGTTGCCTGTCTATGAATGTTCATGCATACACGTTTTCTCTGAAAGTCATGAAAATGTTTTCTGTACACTGTTTGAAGTTAAGTAAGATCAAAAACTGTATGAAGATGGTTAAGTGTGGATGAGGACTGACATCCTGTCATGTACTCCTGTTATGTCCTGTTGTGGCATGTACTCCTGTTGCGCCAGCTCTTCTTCCCAGTTATACCTTCCTGTCCAGTGAAATGTAATGTAATGTAATGTAATGTAATGTAATGTAATGTAATGTAATGTAATGTAATGTAATGTAATGTAATGTAATGTAATGTAATGTAATGTAATGTAATGTAATGTAATGTAATGTAATGTAATGTAATGTAATGTAATGTAATGTAATGTAATGTAATGTAATGTAATGTAATGTAATGTAATGTAATGTAATGTAATGTAATGTAATGTAATGTAATGTAATGTAATGTAATGTAATGTAATGTAATGTAATGTAATGTAATGTAATGTAATGTAATGTAATGTAATGTAATGTAATGTAATGTAATGTAATGTAATGTAATGTAATGTAATGTAATGTAATGTAATGTAATGTAATGTAATGTAATGTAATGTAATGTAATGTAATGTAATGTAATGTAATGTAATGTAATGTAATGTAATGTAATGTAATGTAATGTAATGTAATGTAATGTAATGTAATGTAATGTAATGTAATGTAATGTAATGTAATGTAATGTAATGTAATGTAATGTAATGTAATGTAATGTAATGTAATGTAATGTAATGTAATGTAATGTAATGTAATGTAATGTAATGTAATGTAATGTAATGTAATGTAATGTAATGTAATGTAATGTAATGTAATGTAATGTAATGTAATGTAATGTAATGTAATGTAATGTAATGTAATGTAATGTAATGTAATGTAATGTAATGTAATGTAATGTAATGTAATGTAATGTAATGTAATGTAATGTAATGTAATGTAATGTAATGTAATGTAATGTAATGTAATGTAATGTAATGTAATGTAATGTAATGTAATGTAATGTAATGTAATGTAATGTAATGTAATGTAATGTAATGTAATGTAATGTAATGTAATGTAATGTAATGTAATGTAATGTAATGTAATGTAATGTAATGTAATGTAATGTAATGTAATGTAATGTAATGTAATGTAATGTAATGTAATGTAATGTAATGTAATGTAATGTAATGTAATGTAATGTAATGTAATGTAATGTAATGTAATGTAATGTAATGTAATGTAATGTAATGTAATGTAATGTAATGTAATGTAATGTAATGTAATGTAATGTAATGTAATGTAATGTAATGTAATGTAATGTAATGTAATGTAATGTAATGTAATGTAATGTAATGTAATGTAATGTAATGTAATGTAATGTAATGTAATGTAATGTAATGTAATGTAATGTAATGTAATGTAATGTAATGTAATGTAATGTAATGTAATGTAATGTAATGTAATGTAATGTAATGTAATGTAATGTAATGTAATGTAATGTAATGTAATGTAATGTAATGTAATGTAATGTAATGTAATGTAATGTAATGTAATGTAATGTAATGTAATGTAATGTAATGTAATGTAATGTAATGTAATGTAATGTAATGTAATGTAATGTAATGTAATGTAATGTAATGTAATGTAATGTAATGTAATGTAATGTAATGTAATGTAATGTAATGTAATGTAATGTAATGTAATGTAATGTAATGTAATGTAACTTCAAAACGAGTTAAAATCTGTGTTGATGTTTTTTTTTTAAAACTCCTGTTTGACAGTTGAATGTATATTTTGAAATATTCTAGAACTGCCTTGAGTTTCCTCTGTTAGTGTGTGCATGGATTGTCTCGAGTTTTAGAGCTATTCATGCAGTTTGTTTTCTCGAACTCTGTCATGTTGTCTGTCATGTTGTCAAGTATGTTTTTTTAAAACTATGTTTTGAATCGGGTTTTTAGTAAATTTTGTTTAGTAAAATTTGAAGTTTCATGCCTTCTGTTCTTATGTTTTCTGTATATATGTCATCCTGTTAATTTAGTCATCCGCCCCAGTCAATTCTGTCATCCGCCCCAGTCAATTCAATTCAGTCATCCGCCCAGTTATATGCCTTAGTCATCCGCCCAGTTATATGCCTTAGTCATCCGCCCCAGTCAATTCTGTCATCTGCCCCAGTCAAAGTCAATTCAGTCATCCGCCCAGTTATATGCCTTAGTCATCCGCCCCAGTCAATTCTGTCATCCACCCCAGTCAATTCAATTCAGTCATCCGCCCAGTTATATGCCTTAGTCATCCGCCCCAGTCAATTCTGTCATCCGCCCCAGTCAATTCAATTCAGTCATCCGCCCCAGTCATCCGCCCCAGTCATCCGCCCCAGTCATCCGCCCCAGTCATCCGCCCCAGTCATCCGCCCCAGTCATCCGCCCCAGTCATCCGCCCCAGTCATCCGCCCCAGTCAATTCTGTCATCCGCCCCAGTCATCCGCCCCAGTCATCCGCCCAGTTATATGCCTTAGTCATCCGCCCAGTTATATGCCTTAGTCATCCGCCCAGTTATATGCCTTAGTCATCCGCCCAGTTATATGCCTTAGTCATCCGCCCAGTTATATGCCTTAGTCATCCGCCCAGTTATATGCCTTAGTCATCCGCCCAGTTATATGCCTTAGTCATCCGCCCCAGTCAAAGTCAATTCAGTCATCCGCCCCAGTCAATTCTGTCATCCGCCCCAGTCAAAGTCAATTCAGTCATCCGCCCAGTTATATGCCTTAGTCATCCGCCCCAGTCATCCGCCCAGTTATATGCCTTAGTCATCCGCCCCAGTCAAAGTCAATTCAGTCATCCGCCCCAGTCAATTCTGTCATCCGCCCCAGTCAATTCTGTCATCCGCCCCAGTCAATTCTGTCATCCGCCCCAGTCAAAGTCAATTCAGTCATCCGCCCCAGTCAATTCTGTCATCCGCCCCAGTCAATTCTGTCATCCGCCCCAGTCAAAGTCAATTCAGTCATCCGCCCCAGTCAAAGTCAATTCAGTCATCCGCCCAGTTATATGCCTTAGTCATCCGCCCCAGTCAATTCTGTCATCCGCCCCAGTCAAAGTCAATTCAGTCATCCGCCCCAGTCAAAGTCAATTCAGTCATCCGCCCAGTTATATGCCTTAGTCATCCGCCCAGTTATATGCCTTAGTCATCCGCCCAGTTATATGCCTTAGTCATCCGCCCCAGTCAAAGTCAATTCAGTCATCCGCCCAGTTATATGCCTTAGTCATCCGCCCAGTTATATGCCTTAGTCATCCGCCCCAGTCAAAGTCAATTCAGTCATCCGCCCCAGTCAATTCTGTCATCCGCCCCAGTCAAAGTCAATTCAGTCATCCGCCCAGTTATATGCCTTAGTCATCCGCCCCAGTCAAAGTCAATTCAGTCATCCGCCCCAGTCAAAGTCAATTCAGTCATCCGCCCCAGTCAAAGTCAATTCAGTCATCCGCCCCAGTCAAAGTCAATTCAGTCATCCGCCCCAGTCAATTCTGTCATCCGCCCCAGTCAATTCTGTCATCCGCCCCAGTCAATTCTGTCATCCGCCCCAGTCAATTCTGTCATCCGCCCCAGTCAAAGTCAATTCAGTCATCCGCCCAGTTATATGCCTTAGTCATCCGCCCAGTTATATGCCTTAGTCATCCGCCCAGTTATATGCCTTAGTCATCCGCCCCAGTCAATTCTGTCATCCGCCCCAGTCAAAGTCAATTCAGTCATCCGCCCCAGTCAAAGTCAATTCAGTCATCCGCCCAGTTATATGCCTTAGTCATCCGCCCAGTTATATGCCTTAGTCATCCGCCCAGTTATATGCCTTAGTCATCCGCCCCAGTCAATTCTGTCATCCGCCCCAGTCAAAGTCAATTCAGTCATCCGCCCAGTTATATGCCTTAGTCATCCGCCCCAGTCAATTCAATTCAGTCATCCGCCCCAGTCAAAGTCAATTCAGTCATCCGCCCAGTTATATGCCTTAGTCATCCGCCCAGTTATATGCCTTAGTCATCCGCCCCAGTCAATTCTGTCATCCGCCCCAGTCAAAGTCAATTCAGTCATCCGCCCCAGTCAAAGTCAATTCAGTCATCCGCCCCAGTCAAAGTCAATTCAGTCATCCGCCCCAGTCAATTCTGTCATCCGCCCCAGTCAATTCTGTCATCCGCCCCAGTCAAAGTCAATTCAGTCATCCGCCCCAGTCAATTCTGTCATCCGCCCCAGTCAAAGTCAATTCAGTCATCCGCCCAGTTATATGCCTTAGTCATCCGCCCAGTTATATGCCTTAGTCATCCGCCCCAGTCAAAGTCAATTCAGTCATCCGCCCAGTTATATGCCTTAGTCATCCGCCCAGTTATATGCCTTAGTCATCCGCCCCAGTCAATTCTGTCATCCGCCCCAGTCAAAGTCAATTCAGTCATCCGCCCAGTTATATGCCTTAGTCATCCGCCCAGTTATATGCCTTAGTCATCCGCCCAGTTATATGCCTTAGTCATCCGCCCAGTTCTTCGGGCTTCTGTCACAAAAAGTCAGAACTGAAGATAATCCTGCAGATTGTGGAACTAAAATACTACCTCTAAGTAAGTTCAATTACTGTTTGAATTTGCTTGGAGTTAAGGGTAAATAAAGACAAGTCCGCCGAGTAATGATGTTCCAGAATTCTTGTTGCACAATGATTGAGCTGAAATCTAACAATCTGAGGTGGAGTTTGTTGAAATGTCAGATTGCAGATTAAATGAGGATAAGAAATAGAGGGTGAAGATGAAGCCATGTGTCTTAATCTCAAGCGTGGGTGGCTGAAATCATATCTCTAGTTATAGGAGGGTAAGAGAGATCTGAAGTTTTTCAGAAGAAGGAGAGAAGAAACAGGGGGTAGAGAGGAGAGTTTCTACAGATGCTCTTCTAGGTCAAGAGGGGGTTCTTGATAGTTCTGGAATGAGTTTTCTACTGTAATTTTTGTTTAGATTGAGGTTGATTTCTAAATAGGTTGTAAAGGATTTCGGATATCATAGTGCATCGAGTTCTGGTTGAACTCCAGAGACGTAGATCATTTTGGATCGAACTCCGTAATCAAATTCTCGTGTCTCGTTCTTATTTCTGTTTTTGTTTTTGGTTTACGACTTTGCTGTGTTTTTGTGATTGAGAGTGAGAGGGTTGGATTCCCTACATGACTCAATAATTGTCACGGGCCAGAGACTGTTTCATAGAATGAACTGCCGTTGTATTGAAAGACCGTCTGTTATCCCAAACAGTGACCAGCCCGTAACAATTATTGAGTCACGAGTTGAAGACTGTTCTTTAGAACGGTCGGCCCTTCCGTGGAACGTCCGACCATTCTCCCCCCTCAGTTTACCAACGGAGGGTCAATATTCCAGAACAATTTGTTGTTCTCGCAGAACAGGTGGCTGTTTGGTGAGAACGGTCGGCTGTTCTCCAAAAACAGCCGACCGTTCCTGAGCACTGTGCACTGTGTCACGGTCCTACTTTCAAGGGGCTTGCTAGACCGTGCGGCACCCAATATCGCACATGTACTGGGTCAGCCAACGAGCGTGCCAACGGCACCGAGTGCCCACTTCGTTAGAGCGAGCTTGTGTCTAACGAGTAAGCAACGAGCGAGCGAGGTTAATCGAATCGAGCATCATTGGACATAGTGTGCATAAAGAGAGTATATGTAAAAAGCTTGTTCATTGATTGGCAGCAAATTACATCAGTTGGTAGGGGGTCTACGTGCAGTCATGCCTCTCCCCTTAAAGAGCAATCCGGACCATCTCCACTATAGCAGGAGTAGACATGCTATGTGGGCGAGGAGTCACTTGCTAAAAATAGAAAGAAAAGAGTACAACAGAATTACTAAAAAAGGAAATAAATCTACCTAGCAGCATGGGCGGCCATAGGCAACATGCCTTGGACAAGCCCGGACCTTGACATTCTCCCCTATTTAAACTGTTGACGTCCTCGTCAACTCTACTTCTGCTTGAATTCCTCGATCCTCTGTGATGAGTTCTCCAAGTCTTTTGCTTTTTTCCAAGATACATCATCAGCTCCTGGTCCCTTCCACCTGATGAGATAATCCTGGTACTTTCGTCGACCTATTCTAACCCTTCGATCTGTAAGGCCTTCTTCAACTTCTTTCTTCTTTTGGTTGCTGCTGGCAACTTCTTTCTTCTTTTTGTTGCTGCTGGCAACTTCTTTCTTCTTTTGGTTGCTGCTGACAACTTCTTTCTTCTTCTGGTTGCTAGTGGAGATGCTTGGTCTAGAGATGTCATTCCTTTCTTGGTTCTTGTCGGTTGGATGATAGGGCTTTAAGTTGTTGACATGGATGACAGGGTGAACTCTAAGCCATGCTGGAAGATTAACTCGATAGGACACTCTCCCGACCTTCTCGATGACTTCAACAGGACCTTCATACTTTCTGAAGAGCTGCTTGTCTTTCTTATTCCTCAAGCAAAATTGTTCGGGTAACGACTTAACCAGTACTAAGTCACCGGCCTTAAACTCCATTGGCTGTGGTTTCTTAGCTACCCACCTCTTCATGTGCTTAGAAGTTCGCTCCAAATAAGCGCGATCTGTCTCTGTATTGTGCTTCAATCTTTTCTTGAATTGCATAGCAGAAATCATCTTCATGTTGATAGCACTTGGTGGTTTAAGAATCGCCGGAACAACAGTTGAGTTGTTACTCGTGATTACTAAACATTTCGTTGAGGGTATTGGGATAGCTTTATGTTTTATCAAGAACTCCATCCCCAAAATAATATCGAAGTCATCCATCTGTGCTACGACGAAGTCAATGAGTCCCGTCCATGAGCCAAGTTTCAACTCGACTCTCCTTACAATCCCGAGCACTGGCACCACTTTCGCATTCACCGATTTCATCCTACCACCATTCTTTTCTAGCTTCAAACCCAGACGGAGAGCTTCTTTCTTTGTAATGAAGTTATGAGTAGCTCCCGAGTCAATCATCGTACTTCTAGCAGATCTGTTATTGATGAATGACTCCACATACATGAGACATTTATCTGGGGTCTTCCTCAGCTCTTCCATCTGATGTTGTATAGCTGACAAGAAAGTCATAGTCCCAACTGCAGCAATCTCGGTAGACTCTTCTTCAACAGCTTCCTTAGTTGAATCGTCATCCCGAATTGCAACTTGCAAAGCAGTTAAGGCCGATCTATGTGGACATTCGGCTACTCGATGGGGTCCCTTGCACAGAAAACATGACATAGGCCTATTTGTTTGTCGTTGGTTGTTAGCATTTCTTGATGTTTCACGACCTTCTCTTTGGACAAACGGTTTCCTTTCATCAGTTCCTGTGTTCGATTTCTGAAAGTTGTTGTCGTCTGAGTCACTGTGAGTGTTCTTCTTTGGCCCAGGGTCCTCGATGTTATAATCGAACAATCGTTCTGCGGCTGCAAGTGCACTTGAAAGATTTTGCACCCTCTGTTCATATAATCTTGTTCTGGCCCACGGTTTAAGACCTTCGATGAAAGTGAAGATCTTATCTTTTTCTGACATATCTTTAATATTCAGCATAAGTCCCGAAAACTCTTTGACATATTCGCGAATGCTTGCAGTCTGCTTTAGCTTTTGGAGCAGTCTGCGGGCGTTGAACTCAACATTCTCTGGAAAGAATTGATCCCTTAGTTGCCTTTTTAATTCTTCACAAGTATCAATCACGCATTCGCCGTTACTGATATCATTGTATTTTGATCTCCACCAAAGTTTTGCATCATCAATAAGATGCATTGTGGCCAAGGTCACTTTCGATTCTTCATCTGTTTTAGTGGCCTTGAAATATTGTTCCATATCGAAGACGAAGTTCTCTATCTCTTTTGCATCGCGGGCTCCCCCAAAGGGTTTTGGCTCTGGGATTTTCACCCGACCAAAGTCAGTAGCAGCAGTAATCTGAGTTTGGCTCCCCATGGCTCTCATAGTAAGGTTCAGTTTAACGTTGATCTCGACAATCTCAGCCCTGAGAGAATCAAACATTATTCTGAAGTCTTCGGTTACTTGAGAAACTGTTTCTGACAATCGGGTATGAGCGAGCTCGATCTCATCGACGCGCTCCAGGACCCCGATCATTGCACTTGTAGAACTTTCTTCTGTGTAGACTCCTTTTCCCTTTTCTTGTCGGGACTCGAGGGTCTCCACCCGATTCAGCAGCTTTGGAATCGGTATGGCATCTATCCTGTTGTGAATAGACGCTATCTCAGTAGGGAATTCAGACATTTCCCTCATTCGTTCTTCTATGAATCGAATGTTATCCGGTATGTCTTGCAAATACCGTAGTTCTTCCTCCAACTCGACAAGGCGTTCGAGTTGATCCGATGGGCCACTCGGCCTTTCCATCGAACTTTTCTTCGGCATGATTTCTTACAATCTTGAGCCAACCTAGTCTCTGATACCAACTGTCACAGACCTACTTTCAAGGGGCTTGCTAGACCGTGCGGCACCCAATATCGCACATGTACTAGGTTAGCCAACGAGCGTGCCAACGGCACCGAGTGCCCACTTCGTTAGAGCGAGCTTGTGTCTAACGAGTAAGCAACGAGCGAACGGGGTTAATCGAATCGAGCATCATTGGACATAATGTGCATAAAGAGAGTATATGTAAAAAGCTTGTTCATTGATTGGCAGCAAATTACATCAGTTGGTAGGGGGTCTACGTGCAGTCATGCCTCTCCCCCTAAAGAGCAATCCGGACCATCTCCACTATAGCAGGAGTAGACATGCTATGTGGGCGAGGAGTCACTTGCTAAAAATAGAAAGAAAAGAGTACAACAGAATTACTAAAAAAGGAAATAAATCTACCTAGCAGCATGGGCGTTCATAGGCAACATGCCTTGGACAAGCCCGGACCTTGACACACTGCACGTGCAACGGAGGGTGTCCACATCCAACTTGTGCGTCCGATCTGACGTGTCAAGTGTCACGTGACACTAGAAATAACGGACGACTGTCCATTCTATGACATTTTTTGAGAACGGATGGAGATCGGCCGATTGACAAAGTTTATTTTATTAGATTTTTAATAGTCTAACGTTTGAATGGTTAGAATTGAAAGTAAAGTGTTTGTCAAAAAACAAATCTAAAGTGTGAGGTTTTTTTTTTTGTAAAAACCCTTCTTTTATTTAAAAAAGACAAACTGCTCATCCCTCGAATCAAACCATAACGCTCGCAGAACCAGAGTATCATGATCACCACCCATTTTTGCTTTCTCCATTTTTTCATCTTCGTTTTCCGTTTCCGTTTCTGCCTATTTACTTTCTCCTCCATTTCTTCGTTACGTCTCCTCCTTTTCTATCTCTTTGCCAATTGAGGGCTACCTAATATGGAGTCTTCTGAAGTTGAGTATGTAATGAACCCCGGCGAAGATCAGGGATTTGGGTTGAAGAAGTATCTTTCTCGCAATCACGATCTTGGTCCTGCAATTTCCGATTCTAATCAAGACAGCGTTGTTTATTCGTGGCTTCAAAACTTGAGGCTGGAGGAGGATGAGGAGGGCGGAAAGGATTCCGGTGAAGGTGAAGAAGAAAATGTTGACAAAAAGAGCGAAGAGAGTGGCGGAGATGGAGACAGCCAAAATGGGTGGGATTGGGCAGACGAGAATGAGAATTTAGGCGGCTTGGACGGAAAAGGCGGATGGGGGGAGATGGGGAAGACAGACGAGAGAAGTGAGAGTAGTTACCACTACCCACTGAGGCCTGATGCTAAAGATTGTGTGTTTTACCTGAAGACTGGAAGTTGTAAGTTTGGATCAATTTGCAAATTCAATCACCCTGTCAGGAGAACTTTCCAGGTTTACTTCTATTCTTCGAGTTCAAACAGACAAAGACATAGAAATGTTAATTAATGATGTTTGCTATTTCCTCCTTTTGACTCGCTTTACTTGTGCATTCTTATATAAGTAGACATATCTATATCTGGGGTTAGAAATCAGGTAAAAATATCTGATTAAAAGAAAAATGTAGTAGTCACGTATTGGAAATTGCCGATAGCTGAAAGTCGATAGTTTAGTTAGTTCAAGGTGTAATTTGTAAATGCGTAAAACGTTAAGATTTAAATAGCACTTTACCTTATCTTTTAGCATAGGAAGGGGAGACATGCCCCAATACTTGAACAAAAGAAGATGCCTTCGACCAATTTTTTCTAAATTTTTACTTTTTTATTATTTTTTTCTTTTGTAATCCTGGGGAGATTTAGAATTCTGTTGCCGACTACACCCTAGATTCGACATTCGCTAATGCTAAACACAAGTCATTGACATAAAATGACTTGTTTAGGAAAACTACTAAAGAAAGAGTGCACCAGTTTCATGATATTGCACATTTGCTAATGTTGATATTTTACCAAGAAAATTGGACTAGACATACTGATTTTACTTCTTAAACTTGTATTGTATTGTCAGAGTTTTATGGCCAAACAAATAGATATAGATGTAAGTGCTTGAAAATAAGATCCTATGAGTCTCCATGTTCTTTCTTCTTTTCTCATTTTGCTCAAGAGCTGTCTCGCGGTAGTTCGATTTTTATCGTTCTTGAAGCAGGACAAGGAAGATCTGGTATCAAAACCCAGATCTGGTATCTCAGCAAGCTATCTTTTTTAATGTGATTTTTTGGCTGCAGTTTTATAATTTCTTGCTTTTGTTATGTAGTCGTCGGAGTAATCTTAGATTCTTGACTGAATTTTATTGATCTTTGCCAAGGATTGTTTATTTTTAGTGTAGAATTTGCGTATCTCGCAGCAATAGAAGTTATTGGCGATTGCTAATTATCTATTTTACTTTTTTTTTTAATTCTTGCTTTGAGCCTTATCTATTTACAAGATGTATTAATAATGGTCTTAGAAATTTCAGTATTTTATTCGCTCATCGTATAATTTTTTTCCTTCTTGCCGAGACTGAAAATCAAGATTCTTTAGGTAAGATTATTTGTTCTTCATTGTTCATTCTCCTTCCCTGGTAATGTTTGCCCATAGTCTTCATGTAGTTGCTTGTTTCGAGTGTATGATTATGAACTACAAACTATCCAGACTGTAAACATTTCATGAACAATACTATCTAATCTTTATTTATTTTTCTACGAATCATGAAGATAAATTGATTATGATTTTTATCGGGCCTGCTCTAGTATTACTCGAAGATGGACGGTGGTAAGTTTGGAAGAGCCTGTAGATACAACCACATGAGACCTAAAGGATCCGACAACGCAGTAGTAGAGCTCAACATTGTGGGATTGCCAGTCCGACCAGTTAAGCTTATATTTAGCAGAGAATCTTTGGTTTCCTTAAATTATATGTCATGTTTTTTTTTTTTTTTTTTTTTTTTTTTTTTTTTTTTTTTTTTTTTTTTTTTTTTTTTTTTTTTTTTTTTTTTTTTTTTTTTTTTTTTTTTTTTTTTTTTTTTTTTTTTTTTTTTTTTTTTTTTTTTTTTTTTTTTTTTTTTTTTTTTTTTTTTTTTTTTTTTTTTTTTTTTTTTTTTTTTTTTTTTTTTTTTTTTTTTTTTTTTTTTTTTTTTTTTTTTTTTTTTTTTTTTTTTTTTTTTTTTTTTTTTTTTTTTTTTTTTTTTTTTTTTTTTTTTTTTTTTTTTTTTTTTTTTTTTTTTTTTTTTTTTTTTTTTTTTTTTTTTTTTTTTTTTTTTTTTTTTTTTTTTTTTTTTTTTTTTTTTTTTTTTTTTTTTTTTTTTTTTTTTTTTTTTTTTTTTTTTTTTTTTTTTTTTTTTTTTTTTTTTTTTTTTTTTTTTTTTTTTTTTTTTTTTTTTTTTTTTTTTTTTTTTTTTTTTTTTTTTTTTTTTTTTTTTTTTTTTATTCCGCCTCGCTCAGCTCTCAATATTATTATTGTTTACTATCTTTCTGAATAGTTTGTTTCATTGCAGGATGAGAAAGAGTGTTCTTACTATATGCGAACTGGGTCCTGCAAGTATGGAGCAAACTGCAAATTTAATCATCCCGATCCCCCGGCTTCCGTTCGATCTACCAGTCTGGGGTCGGGAAATGATGGGTCACAATCGCCACATGACTCTTTCGAATCAGCAAACACCTCCTGGTCTTCATCGAGGACAGGAACCGAAACTGTTCCATTTGTACCTGTGGTAATTTCTCCACGTCTATGGACTTTTTTTTCTTTTTCTTTTTAATTAGAATCTCGAAAAGGGAAGAGGAACACTTAGTTTATAGTAATTTCTTTTTAGAGGAACTACACTAAATAGATAAATTCTAAAAACTCGAATTCATAGTTGAAAGTTTAAGATCAGTTCAGTGATGTCACACAAGGATCCTTGTGTGACACCGATTTTAAAGTAACGATGAACGATATAAAAAGTGCGGAAATAAATGACACAAGAGGTTGGTAACGTAGTTCGGCAACCAGCCTACGTCTGCGGGGCCACGCCCAGATATAAAAACTTTTCCTTGAGTTAACAAAGTTACAAGAAAAACTCGGACTTATACAAATAAAGACTCCCTCTTATCTTTGTCGCCGCCTCTAGCTAACTTCCCCAACTGAAACAGCTTTTTGCGAGATCCCCTCGACTTTAGAACGACCTCTCCCGAGATCTAGATAACAACAAGATCCCCTCGTTGTTGGTTCCTTCCCGAAACCCGTGTTATGGCAAGATCCCCTCGCCCACGATCAAGAACGACAAGCTCCCCTTGTCTAAGAAACAGAACTCCTCCTGAGTTCAGATGCTGTCTCCTCCCGAGACAGAGCTTCAATGAAGAACAAAGAATATTGCCTCCTGTGACACCTCCTGGAACACCAGATCGAAGTCTTCGGATGCAACACACAGCACACTCAATAAAAACAATGAAATCCACAGATTAGGTCGAGTGTGCAAAACAATCACAAACCCATACGCAGAAACGTAGGGCGTGAAAGAAAACCGACGGCTCGGAAAAAAGAAGAAAACCTCCTCACGCGTAAAACAAAACTCCGTCGTCAATCAGCTCTCACAGAACCGAGAGCCTTAAATACTATTGGTAACTTCCATAATATCGAACCAGATCAGTTACCAAATCAAAATTCAAATCGCATAGAATAAGGAAACTGAATCTGTTGTGTGACACCACATGCGACACTTAAGGAAAATTTCTATAACTACTCGGATATTCGCCCAAAAATTCAGGAAAGCATCCCATTAATCATGGGAACACAGAGCCCAGCAAATCGTGCCAAATCTACAGCAAATCGGCTTTCCAAATAAAACTTTTCCAAAAAACAAGTGCATATCTTTTTTTCAATAACTTTCCAAATATCATTGTTTCCTTATTTTTCTCTTCCACAGAATCTCTATGAATGTTGACCAGATGCAATCCAATAAACAGAATCGGCCATTGCTTGCGCACCAAGAATAAAATCATCAAATTAAGAAATAGTGAAATTGATATATTTTCTCCATAAATATGAATATATTTTGCCAAAAACACAATTGCCAACATATGCAAATATTTTGCATTTACAATAGTTACACTTGGCAATAGTAAAGTTAATATTGTTCCAAATGCCTTCTCAAAATTCAAAAACGGAATTGGGGTTCAAGGTGATACAAACTATACTTTTAACGATTCTTGGGATTTTGTTCAACATCATTTTCGTCGTCTATTTTTCATCGTTAACTGGGCAATTTTAAGATTTACCATAGATTGGTGACCTTCCAGACACCCCTGTCACATTATTCCAACTACCTCCACCCGTTGTTTTTTCTAAGTTAGTAATGTCATTCCACATCAACGAATTCCTGGAATTTTGCTTAATATTCATCCGTGACCTTTATTTAAGCTTTTTGGGAGAGTATGGCCCTTTTGATCCGTATGCTCTAATGATATTCGGCTTTTTTACCTACTTCATCTTCTGTTTTTCCTTTTAAGGCTCTGTTATATCCATCAGAAAGGAGAATGCTTCAACCTAAAGGTTATGTTCTGAACAACCCTGCGAGGAAAACCCATCTCCGTGAGTATCAGCACAAGCGGATGCAAATGGAAGAATTTCCTGAACGACCAGGTCAACCCGAATGCAACTACTTTGTAAGGACAGGTGATTGCACGTTTAAACATACTTGCAAATATCATCATCCCAAAAATTTGAGCAAAATGTCAACCCGTTGCATATTCAATGACGAGGGCCTGCCTTTGAGACCTGTAAGTTTTGTCTTCTCCGTTGTCGTTTATGTTCAATAATATCTTTAAATGATGCTCTCTTAGTTTTCTAACGTCCGGTCCATTGGATAAGCTAATGGGTTCATCACTAAATGCATATTCGACTTTATTTTGTGGCAGAAATCCATCGTGTTTATAGAAATAAGTAGAAACACGATGAAACGGTAAATCTGTAGAAGAGATTTGGTAGGAATTCTCTTCAAGTTTCAAGAATTTCATAAACACTATGGATACAAACTCTAAGTTAGTAAGTTTTAGACTAATTAAACATTCCGAAATCAGTATTAATAGTAGTTAAAAATGATCGCATAGTAACATGCTACTTTCATGACTCTCAACTGTGCCAATTTCAGGATGAGAGCGTCTGTGTGTATTATAGTCTCTATGGCATCTGCAAATTCGGTCCGGCCTGTAAATTTGATCATCCGATAGGATTAGGATCTTGGACCGGAGACTAACTCCAGCTGCATGAGGAGCAAAAATGGCTCCGAATGGAATTGCAGATGGTGCTCGGTTTCAGCAGTCAGTGTAGGAAGGTCTTTGCAAATGGCCTGTTAAATATTTGCACTTTTTCTTAAACAGACTTGTTAATAATGCATTATTTATGCTTAGCGGCCACAATCTTTGTCAGAGGGTGGCACTCAGTAGACGGGCTAAAAATCCCTTAGTCCAGTCTGCATTAGAAAAGGATAAATATGTTCTTTAGTGGTGACATTGATACTCAGCTTGAGCTTCTATTTATGATGAATGTGTTAGCTATAGATATGATGCAGGACATAGACCCATTTTGTATCATCTTTCAATTCGACTAAGCAAAAGCAACGTCTCGTTCCGTAATATGGATTTAAACATGCATGATCTGGACATAAATGAGTCGAATTATTTATCTCCCGATCTATTAGCGAACTATCGTTTAAGGGGTTGTGAAAGATGTTTCACTAAAAATATTTTTGTTATTGCGTTGACTCATATTTTCAAAAAAGTAGATCCTGCTATGATAGCTATCGCGTGATACAATCCATCGTCATGTCCATGGCAGCTTGGTGACTTCTCGGACCTCACATGGTGGGCAGCAACGACCCTTGCACCCAAGTAACTTCACCAGCCACCCACTTGGTGTGTAGCAGCCCTCCCACTAAGCCTAGCCAAGGGCCTTCTCGGAGATTGGAATCGTCATGATACCATTGCAACAATCACATCCCAAAAGCTTAACTCGTGTCTTTTGTATGAGTATGAGAATTTGGGTCACAGAGATAATATATACTCTATTAAACCAATAGAAACTAATCACCCATGTCCTAGTTATGAGAGTTAAACCAATAGAGCCATGTAGAAGTTATGAGAGAGAGAGAGAGAGGAACAATAGATGAGTGATGTTTCTTCTAGAACTCTGTGTAGAGATTGTAATCAGAATTTCAGGAAGACAAGTAATTCATGTAACACAATCTTATTTATGGATGAACAATGTTTTCTGTCAATATCTTTCTATAGAGATTGTAACCATAAATCCACAATATATTGTACTTTCCCCTATCCTCTCATTCATTCTATAATACAACCGAAACGAAAAACACATAAACAAGCCACACAAAAAGAAAAATGGAAAAAGTAGATTAAATTATTAAGTCTTTCTCTCTCAAAGTTGATTACAGAAACTGACATTACCACCGCTCTACCAGCTCCCACTGCTTTTCTTGGCAAGGGCCAGAAAATCGGTATGATTTTTCAACCACAGCAAAACCACTTCCTCTGCATTAAAAACAGAGAAATAAAAAGCGTTTCGAACTTACTGAAATGGAGGATCATTAAATTCAAGATCAGTTCTAAGTTCTTGTGCAAACCTTTGGAGGGTATTGAGGATAGCCTTCATTCTTTAATCCGGCATCATTTCTGCGTGGCGACGCCGTATTCGCAGCAGTGCCACTCGTCTTCTTCTCATCTCTAGCTTTGTTAAAAATGACAGTAAATCCTTCTGCTGAGGCTGGGTTATTTACATCCCACTCACCAAATTTAGGCAATGGCCGACCTTTGTCCTCCTGCTGCAACACAAAATAAGCACAAACATACGTACTCTCTCATATGTACACCAATACAAAAAATGAAGCAAAATAGGATGTTAATTCAAAAAAGATGCAACCTATCGGTAATACATTGTAAAGAAAAGAACAAAATGAAGATATTCCATAATTGCAGAAGACAGGCTGTTGCTAAAAAGCAACAAAAATGAAAGGGTGTAGTATCCTGTAGCCAAAAAAATTGGTGAAAATTTAAATATGGGGACACAGACATATCCAACTTGGACAACTTTCAATTAACATAATCCAATAAAAACATATTTTAAACGATTTCTATATTCATCATAAAAAAACCATCACCAATCTGCCAGCAATTTGACAACACTTGCACGTCCATATATAATATATTTCACACACAAAAAGGAACAACCATTTAATCCAACCTAAAGAAGATCAAATTTCCAAAATGTGAAAAATTCGTAAATCTATTCGCGCTTATCCCCATATTGATTATTATAGAAACATAAATCTTAATTCTCTTTTAACAACCGCTGATAGGGATTCAGCATCTGATCACACCAAAATAATGAAAATCAGACAAATTCCGTACTACCTTCAAAGAAAGACAAAACTGAAGAACATTAAAGAAGTAAGGAAGAGATGAAGAACATTACCGACGCCATGAATGGAAGATCAGAGGAGTTTCAAATCTAAAGATTTGACAGAGGAAGGGTTAAATATGAAACAGGAAAACTGCGATAATGATCGGAGAAAACTAGAGAGAGAGAGAGAGAGAGGGAGAGGGAGAGAGAGAGAGAGATTAGTTATGAAGGAGCGTCGTTGGAGGTACGTAGGCTTCAACGTCGTTCCTTCCGTTTACCAATTGACTAACTGACTTCTCATTAAAAAAAAAAAAAAAAAAAAAAAAAAAAAAAAAAAAAAAAAAAAAAAAAAAAAAAAAAAAAAAAAAAAAAAAAAAAAAAAAAAAAAAAAAAAAAAAAAAAAAAAAAAAAAAAAAAAAAAAAAAAAAAAAAAAAAAAAAAAAAAAAAAAAAAAAAAAAAAAAAAAAAAAAAAAAAAAAAAAAAAAAAAAAAAAAAAAAAAAAAAAAAAAAAAAAAAAAAAAAAAAAAAAAAAAAAAAAAAAAAAAAAAAAAAAAAAAAAAAAAAAAAAAAAAAAAAAAAAAAAAAAAAAAAAAAAAAAAAAAAAAAAAAAAAAAAAAAAAAAAAAAAAAAAAAAAAAAAAAAAAAAAAAAAAAAAAAAAAAAAAAAAAAAAAAAAAAAAAAAAAAAAAAAAAAAAAAAAAAAAAAAAAAAAAAAAAAAAAAAAAAAAAAAAAAAAAAAAAAAAAAAAAAAAAAAAAAAAAAAAAAAAAAAAAAAAAAAAAAAAAAAAAAAAAAAAAAAAAATTTGTATATTTTTCACAACTCTCGCTTCTTTATATTCTGTGTAAGAACATTAAAGGTGGAAATATTGAATGGTTGATTCTAGATTTCTTATCTCCCTCGGTGCTTCTCTTGAGGAAAAAAAGCAGAGATTTTAATCACATTTTCAACTATCTTGGAATCAAATTGTCTTTGATGAGATGGTGGAATTGGATACTTGAAGGAGGATTTTTCTGTTTATATTAATCGGGAAGAGCTGAGATTGAATTTTATATTCTTTTCATTCAGATCCGTTCAAATTAATAACCATGTCTCACCAGCTGGTCTTTTCCAGACGCCCTGAATTTATAAAATAGCAATTATCATGAGGGAAAGGAGATGTTTGGATTTATCTGCATTGATACAGTGTTTCCTTACTCATGAGAAAATATATTTATCAACTTCATTCAACAGGTTATGTCATATTCGGAACCTGGCAATGCTGAAAGGGAGATGTCGCCATTGGTAGTACCTAGGAAGCCCAGGATTTTACTTTCCGCCAGCGGAAGTGTAGCAGCAATAAAATTTGGGAATTTATGTCGTTCTTTTGCTGAATGGGCCGATGTAAGAGCCGTCGTTACAAAGGCTTCTTTACATTTCATCGACCGTGCATCCCTACCGAGGGATATTGTTCTTTACACGGATGATGATGAATGGAACAGTTGGCATAAAATTGGCGATCCTGTTCTCCACATTGAGCTTCGCAAATGGGCTGATATTATGGTTATTGCTCCACTTTCAGCAAATACACTGGGCAAGGTAACATATTCGTCAATTTTAAGATTTTTTTACCCAATACTTTAAACTGGTTTGTAAAATGGTGTTCGTCTGTGAAGAGGCATTGAGAATGTTACAAAGCTGTTAAGCTTGACCATTAATCATTAGATCATCTGAAGAATAGGTGGAGGGCTGCGTATATTTTGGTAGAAATTTTACCTTTGTCTTTGAATTTTCATAGAAGACTAAACTGATGATGATGTCTGGCTTCGTGTTATAAGTTTCTTTGAGAGAATTTTTCTGAGAATTCTACTAACTCTGGCTTCCCTTCATTTACTTTGCTATCATTTTTCCTGGGACCCAACTTTAATGAATCATCACATCTTTCTAATGCCTGACTTTGCTCCATGTCTCCCTTCTTCACTTGACTGTTTTTGTTTACAGTTATGTATTGTTTTGATATTAGGAGTAAAGGGTTACTCCATTTATGTCTATATTTCAACTATTTGCTCTTCTCTTGTTGCAGATTGCTGGGGGATTGTGCGACAATTTATTAACATGTATTGTGCGAGCATGGGATTATGACAAGCCAATCTTTGTTGCACCAGCAATGAATACGTTCATGTGGAAGAACCCATTCACTGAACGACATCTTGTATTAATTGATGAGCTTGGAATTACCCTCATTCCACCAGTAACTAAAAGATTGGCTTGTGGCGATTATGGAAATGGCGCAATGGCTGAACCTTCTTTAATCTTCTCAACTGTGAGGCTCTTCTTCGAGTCACGAGTCCGGCAAAATGCCATTAATATCCAGTAATTCCAAAGGCATCTGTTCAAAGAGACCAAAAAATAATATATTCTCCGGTTGTCGTGAAAGTAAGTTTTTTCTCTTTTGTATTGAAAACAACTATCCTAGCATTGTTCATAGCTGATAGGTACTGCTGAAAATGCATACTCTTACTGTGTCTCTTTGATCCGCTTAGCTTAGTCAGTATGTATTGTGCCACACTGATGTAGTATTGGTAGGCGATAACTACAGATTCTTAAAGCTCAACCACTACAATTTGTGCATTAGTACCTCACTACATGGTTTAGTGACAGAAAAAGTGTCGGATCATATTTTCTCTCGTTAACATGTCTGCAATATTAGCTTTAAGCATTAAACTAAGTACTCCATGACTTTTCAGTTCTTTTTTTTCAGATATTTGCAATTTAAAAATGGGGAAAGAAGTGAATACTAGCTGTCTAATAATGTTTAATAGATAGCTATCTGAAAAATCACGCTGGTACTTGCCATATTTTGAGGATATTGATTAAAATGGAAAGAGGTCTCAGTTTTTCATTCTTTCTTTCTTCATGTAAAATGAAAATATTAGTTGGTGTGATGATGTGCATTTTCATTTAAGGTTCAACTACTTCTGCTTCAACCAGTTTGAAACTTGATTCTGACTTATTAGCAGATGCTAGCCGTCCAAACAAACTTGGATGTTAGATGTTGGCAATTAGCATTGATTTTTTTTCGGATATTTGTATGATTAAAGAATAAATCCCATTAGACTAATTTAATGGAAGTCTAGTCAATTAGTTTGTCAATACATTTTGCAGGTTGTTATAACACACAAAGGACATGATCAAATAGTGTCGACTTGTCGAAAATTGGTAATGCTAAATCGTTGAAGCAATTTTTTCAGTTACTGACTCATATCTCAGCCATCTTATTGAACTTTCTAATTTTAGTTGATAACTGTTTGAACTTTTGAAGCATGAAAAGTTAGTAGGTAATCGATTTGTTTACGAGTCTATAGATACTTGTTTTTAGAGCAATTAGAAAAGGATACTTCTAAGCTGACAAGTTACATATGCCTATATTTCCTGATTGTTACATTTGCTATCTTTCTACTTTGTATAAACTCGAGAAACTCAATATATGTAAGATCATCCAATATAACTTTCTTGAAACCATGATTGTTGCAAATCGTCCTTTGAATGCAAGAATGATTATAGATACAGTCAGTGTACAATCTCCCGTCATTTGAGAAAAGTACAGGAGATCATTGCTTATATAGAGTTTTCTGCATACGACTGATTCTCGAACAAGTGAACTGAAATTTCAGAGACCTCGTCGGATTCTTAACTATAATCCCTAGTGTTGGTTAGATTAGATTAAGTACTCATAACACATGAAAAATAAAGATTCAGGTGTGTGTTGAGGAAGGTTGTTGATGAAGAGATGAAATCGTATGATATCTTCTTTGAGAACTGTTTGAGTGTCGATACGTCATTTTTGCTCGTCAAAACCCAGAGGTCCCCAGATTTCGTTCTCTTCAAACTTCCCCGACAAAAGGGGCAAGATTCCGACCTTGTGCTCCTACAATAAGCGAAAATTAAGAGTAGGTAAATAAATAAAACTCGAAAAAAAAAAAAAAAAAGTGGAAATGCTTCGTACCAGTCGCGGTAGCAGCTGAGGCACATAGCATGACAACAATTCGGCAAGACCATTTTGGTACAAAGCTCTAAGCAAATTCCACATTCATCTTCTCTCTCTATGTCCAACTCCGAAAGTTTCCTTTCCACCTCGAATCCGTCCCAGCTCATTAGCTCTGAGCTGGAATGATCGTCGAGAATACTACCCGGATCCGAAAAATCACAGTGGAGTCTCTGTAGGGATGGTAGTATGACAGCTGCAGCGAATCGAGAATTAAAGACATAAGATCAACATAATTAATCAAATACAAATATCCCAAAACACAGTAACATAAGATGCAATTATATGACATCCGAGAAAACAAAATGGAAAATATAACCAATAGCACCTGCAGATAGTACAAATTATGGAACCAGAGTCTAAATGCACACCTGAGTTGTTAATATTTGAAACAAACATTTAGTTGTGTAGATTTGGGGAAATTAAGGAACCCAAAACCAGATTAAATTAATCAATTCTATCATCGTATCGTTCGAGTAACTTAGTAACGACTAATTTCAGATCGTAACGAAAATGTTGACATACTGTAGAAATCACCAATTGTCGCTTTTCTTCTGCACGAGATATTCAGCTTCCCATCCGAGTCTACCTAAACACAGTAAATAAACAAACTTCAATAACTTTTGTTTCATCTTCTTCGGGTATGAGAACGGGAATGGAAGGGAGTAAACAATTGAATCTTACGATTACATAAACTGCTCCGAAAACCATGGACATAGCATGGTTTTGTAGTCGTATTCGTTTTGAATCATGTTCCAAATCACCAAACATTCTAAGAAAACATAAAACCATGGAAAGAGGAACCAACCTTGTACAAAACTATGTGGACGAGATCGAAATAAGTTGAAAATAAGCAGGAACAAGAGCAATCCATCCATTGAAATAACAATATAAGAATTGGGGCCAATTGATCATAAACCAACTTCATTTGAAAATAGGCACCGCATTTACTTCTCGGAATCGAAGCCGCCCTGCAAATGCATGCATTTTTTCAATCAGTAATATTAATTAAGTGCAATATGTCTCGGAATTTTGTTTTTGTACTTTGGGTCGTCAACAAAACAGTCTCAGTTTCGACAACAATCGTTCAACAATCCTTACGAGCGAAACACTGCATATGATGATTGATGTATTCGAACTTGAACTAGTAATTAAATCAAAATCTACTTTTGAAAACTAAAGTAATGACCCTTGTAGTTTTATATGCATGAATACAAAGGATGATACTTGTGGCCAAAAGCTATATGCTGAATAAACCTTGGCTCGCCCTCTTAAATTACAAAGTTTAAAGACGTTGTCGTCTATGTGCTATTTTCTGTTGGTGCAGATAATTATGGAACAAGAACAATCCTTGTCAAAATTGTTGAAGGTGTTTAAACCCTTTAAACGCAAATTACTGAAATTCAGAGCAGTAAGAAATTCTCATAACAAACTCATTTTTGTTTTCTGGGTTTTGAAAGCACAATCTAGTCAGAAAAATAGGAGAGAGAGTTCATGTCTGAGTTTCAGAAAATCGAAAAGCAGGAAGAAATGAGAGAGAGAGAGAGAGAGAGCTCACAGAAAATTGGCATGGAGAATATCAGCCTCGAGAAGCTTGAGAGAATCTTGGGTAGATGGCCTAGAAGCAAGCTGCTGATAGTATTCCAGCATTTTGCCTTCTGCCCTTTCAAAGTTTCGATTTCTGGTTCACTGCAGAGGAAATGAAACGACTGAAACAAAGAACAAATATGGTCGTAGAGAGAGAAACCCAGAGAGAGAGAGAGAGTGGCGGTCTCTTTGGTCGCAAGTGCCATTTGAAGAGTGGCATTGGCCACCATGAAAAAGGAAGAAAAGTATTGGGTGCAGGGACAGAGAACAGGTCCACTAAATGTAGAAGAAAGGGTCAAGATTTATGCTTATCTGAATCAGCTTTAATTAAGTGACGTTTAAGAACATCAAATTTAATGAATTTGTACATTTAAACCTTATGAAATAATTATTTAATTTAACTAAAATTTAATGAAATTAGCACTATGATCACTTTGAAATTCATCTGGTTAAGAAGACTAGTTGCTGAGGTGCTTTAGATCAGAGCCGTCCATTTAGTCAACGGACTAAGGACCACCCAAACTTTGGAACTCTTCAATTCCATTAATACATCACTCAACTGTTTCCTTCTCAAATGTTTTGGTCATACTTTTGTGCCCATTTTTCTAACATCGAGTCATGATGTCCCAAGGTAATATAATATATGACCAAAAAGAATTGAAGTATCCTTACATAAATATTGCAATTTTACATCTTAACTTTATATCAGTTAAAGTGTAAGATTAACCTTTCGGTTGTAAGGTAAAGTGTAAGAGTTTAAAATTGAGTTAGAAATTGTGATCGGAGTTAGAAGTTGAATTAAAACACTTACATTGCTTACAAGTGCCGAGTTTAACAGATAAATTAACGACAATCAAATCACTGATAGGTGAAAAGTTGAGGTTCAATTCATAAAAAAACAAGAAAAAAAAATTGAGGTCTAATATGTAAATGACTGCAAACTTTAAAATTTAAATTGCACTTTACACTTTATATGTTGTGTTGTATAATAAATAATAAGAAACTAATTACCAGATTACTTGCATAACTAGATTGATGACAAATAAATTTCATACATACATATGTAAATTAGAGATGACAAACGAGTCGGCCGAGTGGAGCCGAGCCGAGCCTAAAAAAAATATATTTCACTAAGTCTAACGAGTTAAATGAGTTGAACTTAATGAGCCTAATGAGCCCAACGAACCGAGCCTAACGAGCTGAACAAAAAAAATTTTAACCTGAGCTTGCTTGCGAGCTAATGTTAAATGAACCAAGCCGGCTAAACGAGCTTAACGAGTCAAGCCTAACAAACCAAATATGCATAAATGTTTTTAATTTATATAAATGTAATGTATATTTCTAAAAAAAAATTAATTATTAAAATTATAATAATTATTTATCATTATAATGTCAAAATATAATAGTTAATTGTTAGTCAACACATGTTTTTTATTAATATATAAAATGAAATGTATTTAAAAAAAAAAAAAAACTATCTGAGATGATCTAATAAAAGATATCACACAAATATCATTACAAATATTTGAAAGTTGCATCATTATAAATTATAGACATACTAACTAGGTTGACATCAATTTAGTCGTCAATTATTTGCAATTAAGGTGACAAACAAGCTGACCGAGTCGAGTCCAAACGACCTTAAAAAAATCTGGCTTATCGAGCTTAACAAGTTAAACAGTTGAGCCTAACAAACCTAGCGAGCTCAACGAGCCGAGTCTAACGAGTCAGCTAAAAAATAATTAGAACCTGAGCCGAACCCGCGAGTCAAAATTAAACGAGCCGAACCCGCTATAGTATCGAACTGGCCGAGCAAGCTGGCGATTTGTCATCATCTCTAATGTAAATATAACATTTTCTTTTCGACAACTAAATTCTCGAGGTTATTTAATTATGGGGAATTATCAACATACTCCCAAAATATTGAGTCATTAACAAAATCACTTTAAAACTGTAATTAGCAAATCACCAGTAAACTATACTTTTTATCAAAACAATCCTTTTCGAATGCCAGTTTCCTAACCTGGGCGCTTACTACGGAAGCCGTGGATTTGCGCTAGCTTCCGCAAATAGAGGAGTCGAAAATGTTCTATGTTGTGGGAGCCCTCGACTTAAGTGCAGGTGCCCGAGGCGGCGGTGGAATAAAAAATGCTCTCTGTTGCATCTTAAGTGTAGCTCCTGCCACAAAAGCACGCCATATATTCGCGACTGTCCGCATGAACGAATTTTAACGAAAAATTGGATGACGCTAATATTTTTGTTAACGGAACATAATTTAAGGGTGTGACAGCCCGCTATGTGAAGGCAAGGAGGGTCCGGTGAGGCCTAGCCCATATCAATGGGGATGCACAATCCCACATTGATTGGGTGAGTGAAAAATGTATGGTTTATAAGTAGAATTCTACTCCCTATTTAGTATAACGCATTTTTGAGATGATTCTAAAAATAAATTCGTGCGGGCTCTTACCCAAAGTAAACAATATTGTACTAAGAGGACTGGAGGACTTTACAAATGGTATCAGAGCCACTGTCCAACTAGAAGCGTGACCGACGAGGACGTAGGGTCCTGAAGGAGAGGAGATTGTGACAATCCGTCATGTGAATGGAAGGAGGGTCCAGTGGGGCCTAACTCATACCTGTGAAAGTGTACAATCTCATATTGCTTTGATAGAGTAAAAAATGCATGGTTTATAAGTAGAGTTCCCCTCCTTATCTAGTACAATGCGTTTTTGGGCTGATTCCAAAAATAAATCTGTGCGAGCTCTAGCTCAAAGCGAATAATATTGTACCGAGAAGACTAAAGGACGTTACAAATGGTTAGTTTGTTAATGAACTCATTATTTAACATTTTTTTGTTAATTACCTTTTAATTATTTATTTTCTTCTATTAGTAAAAAGATGATTAGGGGGAAAATGGATTCATCCATGGTTAAGGCCTCAAACCAACCAATTGAGTAGGTTTAAATTTCATGCTTTTTACTCCTTGAGACTTTCCACATCTCTCTCGACACCAACATTTGGAAGATCAGGCATCATGTGTAACGACCCCGTTTCCCAGCAAGATATTGTCCGCTCTGGGAATTGGGCCGTAGCACAATATCCTCCCCTCACGGCTTTGTTTGGCGAGAACTTCCCGGAAGGTCACCCAACCTGGAATTGCTCTCGCCGAAGCACTTTTAACTTCGGAGTTCTTATGGGATCCGTTGCCAATTATGCTCCAAAACGCGTCTTGCTATGTTGGGAGGGTCTCTTTACATATGTTTCATTTCCACATACTTCCCCAAGCGATGTGGGATTGTGACGACCCCCTCTTTACGACCCGGGATTCGCCTATACTCAAGTCCGGGATTCGCCTACACTCGGCTTAAGTCCCGAGGTTTGCCCCGCAACCCAAGGTTTGCCCCGCAGTCGTACACATACGTTCACATTCGGGTCATCACAATCACCCCCCCTCGGGGCCCAACGTCCTCGTTGGCCACATTTCCGGTTGGGTACAGGCTCTGATACCATTTGTAACGACCCCGTTTCCAGCAAGATATTGTCCGCTCTGGGGATTGGGCCGTAGCACAATATCCTCCCCTCACGGCTTTGTTTGGCGAGAACTTCCCGGAAGGTCACCCAACCTGGAATTGCTCTCGCCGAAGCACTTTTAACTTCGGAGTTCTTATGGGATCCGTTGCCAATTATGCTCCAAAACGCGTCTTGCTATGTTGGGAGGGTCTCTTTACATATGTTTCATTTCCACATACTTCCCCAAGCGATGTGGGATTGTGACGACCCCCTCTTTACGACCCGGGATTCGCCTATACTCAAGTCCGGGATTCGCCTACACTCGGCTTAAGTCCCGAGGTTTGCCCCGCAACCCAAGGTTTGCCCCGCAGTCGTACACATACGTTCACATTCGGGTCATCACAATTCGCCTATACTCAAGTCCGGGATTCGCCTACACTCGGCTTAAGTCCCGAGGTTTGCCCCGCAACCCAAAGTTTGCCCCGCAGTCGTACACATACGTTCACATTCGGGTCATCACAATCCCACATCGCTTGGGGAAGTATGTGGAAATGAAACATATGTAAAGAGACCCTCCCAACATAGCAAGACGCGTTTTGGAGCACGATTGGCAACGGATCTCATAAGAACTCCGAAGTTAAAAGTGCTTTGGCGAGAGCAATCCCAGGTTGAGTGACCTTCCGGGAAGTTCTCGCCAAACAAAGCCGTGAGGGGAGGATATTGTGGTACGGCCCAATCCCCAGAGCGGACAATATCTTGCTGGGAAACGGGGTCGTTACATCATGTGAGCCACAACCTTCAAGAAGTTCAAGAAAACTAGAAAAATTATTTGCAGAACAGAGGGAACACGACACAATACATAAATAGCATATGTCCCCAAAAAATTTACCACATGAAATTGAAATTGTTCTTCAGAAGAAAAAAAATCTAATAAATACATAACTTGCAAGGCACAAAACACTATGGGAAAAAGATGTCTCTTCCACCATTGATCATACTACGACAACAGTTCCCAGGTTTTTAGGAACATAATAAGAGAAAGAAATGGTTGACACCTTGAAACCAGCATCCTTCGCCAAGCAAAGCAATCAGCTACAGCAGCTACTGTATGGCCTCTATTAGTGTCACGAGCCACGTCCTCATGTGCTTTGAACTCCAATCTCTAGTCGAGTACAACCATAAGATAGCATCTGCCGCAAGTGAGGCCTGAGGCAATAATCAGGTCTCCTGGTTCATAACAAAATGAACACAACATGGAAAAGTAGGCTTAACATTGCAAGCAGCCACAACATGGAAAATTCTATTCCCATATAACTTACTTTACTTCACCAATGCAAACTGAAAATTTATATAACATAATAATACAAGTGCTCACGTTTCTATTGTCATTCCAATACATTTAGTAGCACTATGCTCTGAGTAGGAAACTGCTTCCTCAACATTGGCGGAAGTGTGTCCAGACAGAGAGTCGTGAAGATTTCTTATAAAGTAATCGCGGTAATCTGCTGGAAGTGACATGAAAGTACCACCCATCAGGATGAACTCAACATGAAAATTTAATTCAGATATAATAAGAACATGAAAACTAGGCGATATATTGCATAACTAAATGCATTAATCTTATGGTTAGAATCTAGAGAAAAGATAAACCTTATCAACAGTGTGACCCGAACGTTTCAATTGATCTATCCTGCTCCTAGCCTGAACGTATGGGTTATACCTGAAACCAGAATTCATAACTTGAAGGAAAGTTATATAAGGTGTATTCAACTTCATCATGGATAACGTGTAAAATATCAATGAAACACTGAACCCTTATTGTAACACCCTAAATTTTTAAATTCATTTTTTTCAATTTGAAACCCTAATGTAAAAATTTTAAAAAAATTTCTCAAATTAAGTTTAAATTCAAACGTTATAACCCTAATTTCATAAAGTTGAAAGTTTCTTTAAATAATAACTGAAATATTAAATGTACAGAAGTTTTTAAAACAACTTGCAAACATTAAATAACTTGGTCAAAATTGAAATAAATGCAGAATTAAAACAATTCATAAAACTTTATTAATGATAAAGTTAACATAATTTATTTAAGGTTTCAACTGAAATAAAAATATGAAATATCATCAAAAACTGAAACATACTGATTTAAATTTCTTCCTCCGACCCAAAAACATTTTCTTCTTCTATATGTTCGTTTGCCTCTGGAAGGTTCTCGATCAAAGTCATTTCTTCCTCAGATAAAAACTCACCTACATCACAAAATTACAAACTATGAGAATAACTCAATAAGCGAAAACACGTGCAAGTGCAAAATTAACATTTATATTTTACCGAATCCTGACTTAACAGTTACATATTGGTTTGAACTATTTTTCCAACCTTCGTTCAGACTTAGCCATCTTATTGTCGTTCAGACTTTGTCATCTCCATTTCGTTAATACATAATCATCTCATTGTCGTTCAGGCGTAACCATTTCATTTTCGTTCAGACATATTCCCCCTTCCCCCCCCCCCCCCCCCCCCCCCCCCCAAAAAAAAAAAAAAAAAACTCGGATTTTTCTACTGAAAATCATCAAATCCGATCTCCAAAACGGATTTCTAGCTATGTATTGGCTACTTGGTTGGTTAGAGAGATTGAAATCCGATATCAATATGATTTTAGGTTGATTTTTAGGAAGAAAAAAAATATGAGATTATGCAGATAAATGAGAGATTTGATTCTGATTCGATTTCGAAATTTAAATCTGAACTTTACAAACCTAACATGTTACACTTAAGAAGCTCTGAACTATCTATTAAAATAACGCAAAGAAATCAAAATTTTAATCACCAGGCAGAGAGAAATTTTAAGGAAATTTCACATTCAACAGAGTATAAAGCAGCTTACAGCTGAAAATAATGCAATTTAGTATGCATATGAATATCAAAATCTTTTCTTTAGGAAAAAGGAATTTTAAAGTTGGCATATTGATAAAACAAAACAAGTGGTTATATCCTTCAGGTTCCTCATCTCCAACTTAGTTTCAAGCATCCCGTAAACATCATGTGCTGCATAAAATCCAATTATGAAAAACAGAAAAAATGATAAAAGCTCCTAATTCTACCTAGGGAAAATTGCCCTCATACTGGTGGGCTCGTAGCCAGTGTAAGATTGAGTGCTGTACTCAAAGTCCGAGTCAGGTCCTCCGGGGCAATTACTTACGTGAGAGGTCAACCATGGAGTTAACGATCTCGGCAATCGCTCGAACCCTAGCTTCTTCTTCGGATAGCCCATGCGCTTGGAAGCCGCCGCGACCCGGTCGCGGTAGCTTTCCCGCCAGCTCAACCGCCATCGCAGTGTCCATGAGGAAGAAAGGAGATTACGGAGCGAAACAGACGTAAGAAAGAGCGTAATTTAGGTTTCAAAACCGACGACGTTTAGAGGAAAGTAATTTACAAAACAACCCTTCAGATAAAAATAAATTAAAAATTATGCATATATCATAACATTGAATTTCCGTTTCGCTTAAACATTGAATTTTTTCGGAACAAAATGAATCTCGAATCGATTTTTTTTTCAAATTTTTCTGAATATGTCGTAGTTTTTTTTTTATTTTTTTTCTCGGTTTGGACTCGTTTTAGTTGGTTCAGACTCGATTTCGACCGAATTTGTCATTTTTGTTCAATTTTTTTTTTGTAATTTAAAAAATTAAAATAAAAAAATTTATAAATAAATTACACTATCCTAAATAATATCACACAATTAAATTACACTATCCTAAATAATATTAGTATTTGCTAATTAGGAAATTTCAGCCAAAATATGAAGCTGGGGAATGAAGAATAGCGGGCGGTGGAAGCTAGCAAGAATGGGGATGCCCGGTGGTCCACATCCACCGGTTTACTTTTCACACTTATAGACCAACACTGCCAGTTGCCACGCCACCGCCCCTTCTTCTTTTTTTGTCCTTTTTTTTTTTCTGGCCCTGAATTTAGATTACAAATTCCTATGCAAATCGTTCCACACGACGGTTTCTCGCGTTCTCAGCCACTCTCCACAATATATCCCTAGTCTTCCACTTTCAATTCTGAACCATGCACCTCCTGGCAATGAAAACAAGTCGGGTTGAATGTTGATGAGGATTGAAGAAAGTAGAAGCTTAAAAAATAAGCATACCCATTATGTTGCCTCGTCTTGAATTTGACGATGTGCGAGAAAAGCTCTCTACCCATTTCAGGCCTTTCCAGCGGTCGTTTCAGTTTTGGGTTCGTGTTGCGGACATTTACGCCGGATATAAGGTTCGTTTTTCATTTGGGTTATCTTTGTGCATGTTATCTTTGTGCAGATGCATGTGGGGATTGGCTTGATTGTCGGATTTTTATCCGGTTATGTATGGATTATAGGCGTTTCAGCTTAGGGTGAGCTTCGAGAGAGATGTGCAGAAGCAGGAGGAGATGTGGGAGAGGCAACATGAGCTTGCGGCTGTGAAGATTTATGCCATGTGCTCCGACATGGGAGGTTTTTTTCTCAAGGTATTTGGCAATTTCCTATTTTTGCTCCTGTTAAGCTCTTTTGATGTTGTTTTCTTCATTCATTTTCTTCTTGATTTTCTGTTGTAATGATGGAGCAATCTCGTTGGGTAGACTTGTATTCTAAGAATGCTCAAGCGGCCATACCCGTACCCACCAAATTTAAGTAAAGATTGTTAGACAACTTAAATCATTACACAATTAAATTACACTATCCTAAATAATATCACACAATTAAATTACACTATCCTAAATAATATCACACAATTAAATTACACTATCCTAAATAATATCACACAATTAAATTACACTATCCTAAATAATATCACACAATTAAATTACACTATCCTAAATAATATCACACAATTAAATTACACTATCCTAAATAATATCACACAATTAAATTACACTATCCTAAATAATATCACACAATTAAATTACACTATCCTAAATAATATCACACAATTAAATTACACTATCCTAAATAATATCACACAATTAAATTACACTATCCTAAATAATATCACACAATTAAATTACACTATCCTAAATAATATCACACAATTAAATTACACTATCCTAAATAATATCACACAATTAAATTACACTATCCTAAATAATATCACACAATTAAATTACACTATCCTAAATAATATCACACAATTAAATTACACTATCCTAAATAATATCACACAATTAAATTACACTATCCTAAATAATATCACACAATTAAATTACACTATCCTAAATAATATCACACAATTAAATTACACTATCCTAAATAATATCACACAATTAAATTACACTATCCTAAATAATATCACACAATTAAATTACACTATCCTAAATAATATCACACAATTAAATTACACTATCCTAAATAATATCACACAATTAAATTACACTATCCTAAATAATATCACACAATTAAATTACACTATCCTAAATAATATCACACAATTAAATTACACTATCCTAAATAATATCACACAATTAAATTACACTATCCTAAATAATATCACACAATTAAATTACACTATCCTAAATAATATCACACAATTAAATTACACTATCCTAAATAATATCACACAATTAAATTACACTATCCTAAATAATATCACACAATTAAATTACACTATCCTAAATAATATCACACAATTAAATTACACTATCCTAAATAATATCACACAATTAAATTACACTATCCTAAATAATATCACACAATTAAATTACACTATCCTAAATAATATCACACAATTAAATTACACTATCCTAAATAATATCACACAATTAAATTACACTATCCTAAATAATATCACACAATTAAATTACACTATCCTAAATAATATCACACAATTAAATTACACTATCCTAAATAATATCACACAATTAAATTACACTATCCTAAATAATATCACACAATTAAATTACACTATCCTAAATAATATCACACAATTAAATTACACTATCCTAAATAATATCACACAATTAAATTACACTATCCTAAATAATATCACACAATTAAATTACACTATCCTAAATAATATCACACAATTAAATTACACTATCCTAAATAATATCACACAATTAAATTACACTATCCTAAATAATATCACACAATTAAATTACACTATCCTAAATAATATCACACAATTAAATTACACTATCCTAAATAATATCACACAATTAAATTACACTATCCTAAATAATATCACACAATTAAATTACACTATCCTAAATAATATCACACAATTAAATTACACTATCCTAAATAATATCACACAATTAAATTACACTATCCTAAATAATATCACACAATTAAATTACACTATCCTAAATAATATCACACAATTAAATTACACTATCCTAAATAATATCACACAATTAAATTACACTATCCTAAATAATATCACACAATTAAATTACACTATCCTAAATAATATCACACAATTAAATTACACTATCCTAAATAATATCACACAATTAAATTACACTATCCTAAATAATATCACACAATTAAATTACACTATCCTAAATAATATCACACAATTAAATTACACTATCCTAAATAATATCACACAATTAAATTACACTATCCTAAATAATATCACACAATTAAATTACACTATCCTAAATAATATCACACAATTAAATTACACTATCCTAAATAATATCACACAATTAAATTACACTATCCTAAATAATATCACACAATTAAATTACACTATCCTAAATAATATCACACAATTAAATTACACTATCCTAAATAATATCACACAATTAAATTACACTATCCTAAATAATATCACACAATTAAATTACACTATCCTAAATAATATCACACAATTAAATTACACTATCCTAAATAATATCACACAATTAAATTACACTATCCTAAATAATATCACACAATTAAATTACACTATCCTAAATAATATCACACAATTAAATTACACTATCCTAAATAATATCACACAATTAAATTACACTATCCTAAATAATATCACACAATTAAATTACACTATCCTAAATAATATCACACAATTAAATTACACTATCCTAAATAATATCACACAATTAAATTACACTATCCTAAATAATATCACACAATTAAATTACACTATCCTAAATAATATCACACAATTAAATTACACTATCCTAAATAATATCACACAATTAAATTACACTATCCTAAATCTACTTTGCATTGGCTTTTTCTCATTGTTCAAGTTAAGTCACACACATCTCGACTAGTCTCAATAGAATTGTACTCAATATCCATCGGAGTAACACGAAGTAAGTTGTTGGCAACTACCGAGGAGCATGATGTTAAGGAATTTTGCCTAAAGGGAAATTAAAAATCGGACCTTAATAGTAGCATATCTTCAAGGCCAAAGGCTTCACCAATCGAACTAAATCACGGGGTTTCCCTACCTTGGCCTTGTGATGAATATAAAGTAGGAGGTTGTACTGCTATATTCATATAATTTTGCATTGACCAGTTTTCTCTTTTTTCATCTATTATTTAAATTGGCTATCCATTGTTGGACAGATGTTTTAGTTTCTGAAAAATGTGTTGAAGATCTAATTCGTCATTGCTTTCATTATACTGAATGGTACTAACTATTGTCTGCATTGGCCTTCATTTCTAAAGGTGGCTCAAGTTATTGGGAAACCAGATTTGGCTCCAGCAGCATGGGTTAGAAGGCTTGTCACATTGTGTGATCGAGCTCCGGAAACACCTTTTGATACAATTCAACTTGTGTTGGCAAAGGAGTTGGGAAAAAGTGTTGATGAAGTTTTTGAACGAATCGATGTAGATCCTATTGGTTCAGCTTCAATAGCTCAGGTAATTCAGGACATTATATCACAACATGTCATATAAGGTGGTTGTGATGCAACGATAAGCAATTCTGACTAATTCATGCAAATAGTTGTCTTTTTTTCCATATGATTAATCTCAGAATGAAGTTTCGGGTGGGTAATCCAATCTAAATGCTTTAAAATCACAGGAATTTCTAATGTTGAGGCCACTTACCTTCTACTTGAATTTTAATTGATTTATTTTTCCTTGCTATTCTTACAAATTAATTATATGTTTCTTTTTGTTTTTTGATTGTGGAATTTCATCATGATTTTTATGGGTCAGAGTTTCTTGAATATTCACCTTATTCTTAAAAAAAATTATTCTTTATAGGGGTAATCATACTGTAGCAGAGTGAATCATTCTGGGAATGGGGAATGTGGGGCTTGTACAGTCTTGTGAGTGTGTGGCTGACATATGTTTGATGATCAAATCAGGTTCATCGAGCAAGACTAAAAGGTTTTAAGAATGACGTTGTTATCAAGGTTAGAAATTTCAGTTATTTTTGTGGCCTTTTAATCTCTTTTCTTATCAAATTTGAAACATTTTTCTCTAATTTATAGGTTCAACATCCTGGAGTTCAGGATCTAATGATGACAGACATCCATAACTTGCAAGCATTTGCCCTATACATGCAAAAGACTGACATTAAGTTTGATCTATTTTCTATAACTAAGGAAATGGAGAAACAGGTGCATTTTTTCGTGCGGTTGATTCTGTGTTATGTATTTATTATAATCTCTGATTTTCTGGAATACCCTGAAAAATTCTGGTTTAATTCTTGAATTCTCAATTAGATAGCCATCTTACACTTATCCGCTTTTTTGTTTCGTAATGCTGTGTTAATTGATATTAGCTATCTTTTTGTGCTTCTTTTCTTCATCTTGTGTTTATAAAATGCTTTTTATTGTTAAATTCATATCTTGTTAATTTTTGACTTACCATTTTTATTTGTTTGTTTTCCTTTTCAAGATTGGATATGAGTTTGACTTTTTGAGAGAGGCAAACGCAATGAAGAAAATTCGCCGTTTTCTTTACGATAACAACAAAAAGAGCCCAGTGATGGTGCCTCGTGTGATCCAGGATTTGGTTACTAGGTACAGAATTTGCAAACCTTTCATTTATTTTTTTAAATTTCAAAGTGGGAGTGAATATAATCGACGAAGTTTTTCCAGATTGAGGTTCATAAAAACATTGGTGGTTCATGAAAGATGCAAAGATCTCTCATTGTTCTGTTTGCCGCATAAATGACTTGTACTTTTTTTCTTCTGTATTAGTTTATTTTCAGAAAAGCACGTTTTCTCTTAATAAATGCTGCACTTTTTTTAAAATTTCTGTTTGGCTAGGAGGGTCTTGGTAATGGAATACATTAATGGAATCCCAATCCTCAATCTGGGGGATGAAATTGGGAGAAGAGGCATAAAGTCAAGCGGCAATGTTGCTGCAGCTGTGAAACAGTAAGCTTATAGACTCTTGTTTTTAGTTTCGCTTATGTGAACACACGTAGTTTTGATGTTTATCTGATTTGAAGTAGACATTGACAAGATTTAGAAGGTATTTAGATTATTTGCATCTCAGAGTAATGGATATAAATTTACATCATCAACTAACTTTGTTTCCCATCAATACTACTATTTTCCTCATTTCTTCCTCAACATTTCTTGTTAAAGGCACTTCTCAGGATCATAATATGTCTTTCTTCTAAATAAATTTTCCTGTTGCTGGGTTTTAGGAACTTCTGAAACTGGATTAATTGTACTGTAAGTTTTAGAAATTTATGGAAACTAAGCCTTCCCTAAGGGGGCATTCTCAAAAAGATTTAATAGTATATGATGAATTCATCAATGAATGATAGATAAAACACTTTAAAATTTTGAAATCTCAGGAAAATTCTAAAAAGTTTGACGCTAGCTTATGGCCAAATGATTCTGAAGAGTGGTTTCTTCCATGCAGATCCCCATCCAGGAAATATCCTGATCTGTAAAGGTTCAGAGGCAAGTCAGTTTTCCTCATATTTTTTCTTTAAAGAGTTACTCTTCTACCCATTCTTTGTAAGATAAAAAGCAACTTAAGAGGCATATATATGTTGATAATTTGAAGATTTCTCATAGTTGTTTTTTCCTCTTTTGTTCTTCGGCAGGTTGCTTTGCTCGACTATGGCCAAGTAAAGGATCTGCCTGAGAATCTGAGACTCGGTTATGCAAATCTTATTGTTGCCATTGCTGATGGTGATTTTGCAAGAGCATCAGAAAGCTTTAGGTAGTCAAAGTATGCTTTTATCTATCTTCTTAACATGAATACCAGTTGTTTCTAGGTTGAAACATGGTATGGCTGGAAGAAAACGTTTGCATTGTGAAAATCTGAAAGAGATACGAGGAAAAGAGTTGCGGAAATGGGTTATCCTCGTATTTCTTGAATCTACGGTTTTTAGTCGAATCCAAATTTGATTTTCTTCTCTGGGTTTTGTAGGGATCTAGGGATAAATACCTTGAGCTTATGCAAAAACGAACAACAAGAATTTTTAAGGTTGGCACAAACGATGTTCGATACAAAATTGCCTCCCGGAGTCGTAATGCTTCAACCTTTCTCGGACGAATCATCGATAAAGAAATTTGAAGTTCAGGTATACAATTTTTTTATTTTTATTTTTAAATTTTATTTCATTACCAATCTTCATTCAAACTTTGAAATAGTGATTCAAATGACAAAGTGAATGAAAAGGTGAATGGGCATAACCAAGTTTCTGTTCGATGCTCGGCTTTCGCAGACTTTCCCGGAGGAACTGTTTTCCATACTGAGGACAATTCAAATTTTGAGAGGACTAAGTGTTGGCCTGGGAATTAACCATTCATGTGCAGAGCAGTGGAGACCCATTGCAGAGGAAGCATTATCTCATGCTGGCAGGCTAAAAGGTTTGTTTCCAATTTCATTTGTTTTGGCATGGTTTGAGAGAGATTAACTAACTCTACACAGATGAATTAGACAGAATGATTTTAAGGTCCATTTTTATTTATTTTCTTGTCTTTCTTTTTTGCACCGTTTAAGGCCCTGTTCCGAAGGCGAGAGTCGGTTTGTTGAGAAGATTGTCGAGTTGGATTGGCAATTGAGATAAGAAGAGGGAAGATGTAGATGTGCTGTTTTATTAGATTTAGGAGACGCTGTGAAGGCTTTACTCCGGGTATATTCATGTGGGGAAGACACATTTGCCAATATTTTTATACTGGTTTATTGGAACGAAGAAATTCCATCTAATTCTTGCATCAATTTCTCTACTTGTTCAATCTCTTTTACTTCGAGTCTCGATTTTGGTCAACTGTTATTTCGTTGTAGTTTTGTGGTGGATTATTCGAATTGTACGTTCTAATTTTACAATCTATGTCACGGTGCCTATATGTCATTTGCTTTTGATATTAGTGATTACTATAATTATTTGATCAGTAACTAAATGACACACGTAAATGTTTCATCACTGTTAACCATCTATCAAAAATTAATTGAACGATTGATAATGAAGCGTTATCACTTCACAAACATTAATGAATACTTAAATTTAAACCCATCTCTAATAATTTACATTAATATTAATGTAGTTTTAACAATTTTAAAAATCTCATTAATTCACATCGATTAATGAAGAATTAAGAATTTTAAACTTAATCATTTTTACATTATTAATAATTTTAATAAACTTTCCATTTGATGTCACACGTTTTTTTTTTTTTTGTCTTTCCAAATTCATTTATCGCATTTTCTATTCTTTTCAATGAACTTTTTTTTTTAACACGTTTTAATTGATATTTGCAAACAATATTTTTATTGAACTTGATTTTTAAAAAATTATTTCACAAATCAATAGTTGCACAACGAATTGCACATGTATTGCATGATGACACATATTTGCATCACACATTTGTGCACTAGTATTTATCAGTGGGAGTAATATATTATTAAATGTTTATAAATAATCAAAATAATTTGATTAATAAATTAAATATCGGATCATGATATATGGAATGGGCCACAATAGTTGGCCCAAAATGAGCCCATTGTACTACGAATCCCGCCATTTTCTTTCGCACTTATTTTTCAACTCTCTCTCTTACGATTTTGTTGTTGAGATGATGTTTGGGAGGATATGTAGAAAAATTGAACACGAAACCGAAAAAGAAAACGAGAAAATAATTGACACCAAAATTTACATAGAAACCTTAAAAGGAAAAAAAATCGCGGGCAGATGAGAGAAATCACTAATCAAAATTGATATAATAAATTTTACGACTCAAATATCAATATATATAGAAAACATAAAACTCTAATATTGATATACGGGTCCGATCCGGCTCAACTAGAATTCGGGTTACACTAACTTCTAACAATCTCCACTTTGACACGAATTCCACATTAAAGATCCAACGAGTTACTCGGCCCAACCCAAAGCGAATTTAGAACACTAAACTCCGACAATTTCCACATTCAAAGAAATTTTGGTATAAGGAAACAAATCTACAAAACTCCATTAAAATTAGCATCCTTTACCACAAAAGTTCCTCCGGCTCATATGGTGGGCTCTAATAAGCCCACTCTTCTCCGAAAACTCTCGAGTTTCTCCTTCGGCAAAGCCTTTGTCAACATATCTGAACCGTTCTCACTGGTGTGCACGTTTGCTAAGTGCAACTGCTTTGTTTTTAGCAAGTCTCAAACCCAATGATACCTCACATCAATAAACTTGGACCTCAAATGAGATGACAAATTAGAGTTTTAAGGAGACGAGACACGACTCCCCCTGCAAAAGTCATCAAAAATCCTGAAACGAACCTCCTGGAATCAATGTTACCAGTCATATCTGAATCAGTATACTCAACTAGCATAGGATCACTACCATAGAAACACAAACACAATCTGGAATTACCTTGAAGATATCTGAGTATCTATTTCACCGCTTTTCAGTGTTATTTGCTAGGATTGAAGAGGAACCGGCTGACTACTCCAACTGAACGAGTAATATCGGGTCGAGTGCAGACTATGGCGTACATCAAAATACTAACTGTAGACGTGTAAGGAACTCGACTCATGTCTGTCTTGTCTTTCTCACTTGTAGGACATTGCTTCGAATTGAGCTTGAAGTGACCTGCAAGTGGAGAACGCACAACTTTGGTATTGCTTATGTTAAACTTTTTAAGTACCTTCTTAATGTAATCTTCCTGAGACAACCACAATTTCCCATTCTTCCTATCACGAGAGATCTTCATACCAAATATTTTCTTTATCGCACCCAAATCTTTCACCGCAAAAGACTTGCTCAACTCTCTCTTCAACTTAGCAATCTTGCTAGTATTATGACCTATGATCAACATATAGTCAACATACAAGAGGAGAATAATGAAGTCATCATCATCGGAGTACCTCTTGATAAACAAACAATAGTCTGACGATGTCCGACTGTACCCTTGACTCACCATGAAAGATTCAAACTTCTTGTACCACTGCCGCAGAGCTTGTTTAAGACCATACAAGCTCTTCTTCAACATGCACACAAGTTGCTCATTTCCTCTGATTTTGAATCCCTCGGGCTGCTCTATGTAGATCTCTTCCTCCAAGTCACCATAAAGAAACACAGTTTTCATATCAAGTTGCTCGATCTCTAGGTTTAAGCGCGCCGCTAAACCAAGAGCAACTCAGATCGAGGATATCTTCACCACTGGTGAGAATATTTCTTCAAAGTCGATTATCTTCTTCTGACCGTACCCCTTCATAACTAATCAAGTCTTGTACCTTAGCTGTGAGTTAGCATTTTTGGTCTTCAACCTGTAGACCCATCTATTATTGAGAGTTTTTTTTCCTTAGGGTAACTTCACCAAGTCATGAGTGTGGTTCTCTTGAAGATACTGCATCTCCTCTTCCATGGCTTTGAACCACAGTTTATTCTCATTAACGGAAGTGGCATCTTGGTAAGTGTTTGGCTCTTCGGCATCTGTGAGCATCATATACTCATTTGAAGCGCATCTCGTCAAAGGACGTCGCTCTCTAATGGATCTTCTCAAAGAAGGTTCGTCTGGCAACTCTTGAACCTCTTCTTTGACTTGCTCAGTCGGTTCAACATTATTAGCAGTTGAGACTTCGCCATTTTCGGGACAAATATCATGCTCCGATTCCGCTCCCAAAAATCAGAATAAATCTCCCAAAATATTCTGAACAATTTTCGATCGATAACTCAGCCTCAGAATTTCAATACTAGAATTTCTAAACACCAACAGTAACAGAAAAATTCCAAACAAACAGAGGCTGGGCTCTGTTCTTCTTTCGTTGTTCTTCAACGGCGACTGTGGCGACCGGCCCACACCCCTAGAGTAACAACCTAACAATGGCGGGCCCCCGAGTCACAGCGTGGCGTCGCATTCACTCACAGGACTTCTCCCAGCTGGCATGAGAGTTTTTATACCTTCCCCAGATTCGAACCAAGAACCTCTAGCTTAAGTGCATGGGCTTACAGAATCTGGTACCACTTGAGCTGCTAGGTTAAGTGGTACCAGATTCTGTAAGCCCATGCACTTAAGCTGGAGGTTCTAGGTTCGAATTTGGGGAAAGTATAAAAACTCTCATGCCAGCTGGGAGAAGTTCTGTGAGTGAATGCGATGCCACGCTGTGACTCGGGCGCCCGCCATTGTTGGGTTGTTACTCCGGGGGTGTGGGCCAGTCGCCACAAAAAAAGGCGCATGGGCTTACAGAATCTGGTACCACTTGAGCTGTTAGGTCAAGTGGTACCAGATTCTGTAAGCTCATGCCCTTAAGGTAGAGGTCCTAGGTTCGAATCTGGGGAAGATATAAAAACTTCCATGCCAGCTGGGAGAAGTCCTGTGAATGAATGCTACGCCACGCTGTGATTCGAGGGCCCGCCATTGTTGGGTTGTTACTCCGGGGGTGTGGGCCGGTCGCCACAGTAACAGACAACAAATGAGGACGAATATTCCTCACGACAGTGGACTCTGTCGATGGTCGGCGTGACGTGTTCTGAATGGCGGTTCCTGATTTCTCTCCGGTGCGATAGACGACGATTTCCCTTGCACAAATCTGTGCAAAATCAACAAATCTCACAACGTTCTCTGGTTTGAAGGTGCAACCGGCAGCTGGGCTTCTCACTGGGCGATGGACGGGGATGGAGGCGTTGGAGCTGTAGAATACCTCTCTATTTTCTCTACGGCCAGCAGCGGCAGAGACACTCCTCCCTGTCTATTTCTTCTTTGCGCATGGTGGTCGGCTTCTCTTCGATGGCGTGGTAGCTCCATCTCGGAGCTCACTGTCGCGAAGAACAGAAAAAAAAAAAAATTTCTTTTTCCTTTTTTTATTTTCTTTTTCCCCAAAATTGCAAATTTCATGCACCAAAATTGAAAACACGTAAAATCGTTCGATACCTTCGATAAATCAAAAATTTAATTTTCGAAAAACCTTCTACTTGCTTTGATATCAATTGTGTTGGTGGTATTGAGCCAAAAACTAGCTCAACGGAAGAGGTTTTTCCTCACATTTATAAACTACCACCAAGTCTCTTCCACAACAGACGTGGGATTAATCCTAACAGGATAAGGTCATCTTCTTCCTCGCCAGAAAGCTTGGAGAGGCTACCTTCTAAGATTCTCAAGGAAAACTCTCTCCATTTGCGGTTATTTCTATTTCTCTCTCTACATATATTTTTGATTTTTTGGTTTCCTGGAAAGATTAGGTTAAAGAAGAGAAATAAGTTGTAGCTGAGTTCTCTCCACTTGAGCATCGTGGAGGAAAGATGTTGCATCTGAGCTCTATATTGTTCTCGTTTTTTTCTTCTGTGTCTAATTTGATGATTCTGCAGGATGTTTTGATTAGGTGAGGGAATGTGGATTTGCAGGGATGTTCTTACCTATTATTCATTTCCTGCTTGAATTCTATAGTAACAGTTGCTTAGACTGAGAGAGAAAATGGTTTCAGATAGTAAATGGCAACTTAGGGTGTTGCGCAAGTGTGACGAAAAGAAAATTTTGTTTGATTTATAAAGTTAGGCCATAGAAAGGGAATGAAAAGTAGGTCAAACTGAAGCATCTCATCCAATGATCATACCTTTGACATGGCTTTCTTATGCTTGGTTGAGCGTTAGTTGTGTTGCATTGCCTTCTTCATTCTTGCTTATTTTTTATTTCCTCATCGCCAAATTATCATCTTTGGCCTTTTTTACGAATGGAAAAGCTGGGTGATCACTTAAAAGATCTTACTAGGCTGTGATCCCAGTTCAACATTCTCACAGGTTATTGAAGATTATATGGTGTTTCCCTAAGAATGCAGAACTAGAAACAGCTAACACACTAAGCTCATTGTGTTCAGAGTCGACCAAAATGGAGCCCTGTTTTACTCTGCTAAACACTTCAAAGGATTCTGCAGAGGTTATGACCAAGGACTCAATGGCAATAGATTTTGACTGCTCCTCGTGGATTTTTCAAGATTCTGCAAAATTCCGAGTACAGAAAAATCAAAACTTCTCAACAAGAAGAATGTCTCTATGCTTTCCCTCTTTGCCAAATTGAAGAGTTCTCAACATAGATAATCTAATGTTGAAGCAATGACAGCTGAGGATGAATATTTAGCTACTATATCCCCTGCTTATCTTAACAAGATGACTCATCTGATTCATACCAGGTTAGGCATTTTGGCTTTTCCCAGCATGATCTTTTGTTCTATTCATGTTGTATTTTCACTGTCAAATTATTGGCAATGTAATATGAGATAGAACAGTAATGTCAGAACAGAGTTAATACCACTGTTTTTGTCTTGCTCAAATCGCATAAATAATGTCATTAAATCGCACAGTAAAATGTTGTAAAATCTAAATGCTCAGATCAAACCATTGCGATCAATAAGAATGCTGACTACAAAGCTTAAATAAATACTCTTATCAAAATTGGACTCCTGTCTGAAATTGCACGGTCAATGAAACATCATTCTCTTAGCCATGGTGCTTGGGTTGAATCCCATTGACATATTTCGCCTTCTTTGAACCAGAGACCTGCACAAAGCAATTGAATGACTTCTAAAAATAGGTTGTATAATATAAAAGCATAAAATATGAAACTTCGAATGATTCCCCATTTCTGTTGCTATGATTGTCCAGCAGTTCTCATCTCAATTGTTCGTCTAGCCATTATAATTTCTCGGTATTTCCTCTCAATTCCAGGGAATTCTATCATTGATCGACTTTCCCACAAAAATTAATGATTTCTAACATATCCAATAACTTGAGTTAAACATGGAAATTATAAAACTGCATTTCTCATAGTGGACGAACAGAATGAAAATCGTCTGACCTATCTCACGCTTGCCATTCTCCGCACTATCACTTCCATGAATTACATTCCTGTCAAATCAAAACATTGAAAAACAACATAAAACTAGATGAAATTTTCGCTTTTCTTTCGTTCCATCTCACTTATATAGCAAGTACTGGATCAAATGTTTTCATCAATTTTATGTGTTTGCGATGAAACCCGAAAGCTTTTTGAAATATCTTTTTACAGATTAAGCACTCTCTAACCTTCCTGTTTGAACAGCAAGATCGCCTCTTATCGTTCCTGGTTCGGCTTGAAGAGGATTTGTGGATCCAATAAGCTTACGAGCCGATGCCACCACACCAACACCCTCCCATGCCTATTCATGAATTACAATATCACGATTACCATCTCGCATTCTCGATACAACGACTCATACATACAGTGGTTTCAAAGTCTAACACTAAATAATCGATGAATCTGTTTTATACTGAGGATTTGAGTATTTCTAACTCAAAGTTTTGCGAATTAGAGATAATAATCATACCATGCAGACAACTGGACCAGAAGTGATGTAATCAATGAGCTTAGGAAAAAATGACTTGGCCTTAAGATCCTTATAATGCTCCTACAATACCAAAATCCAGTAGGGAACTCATCAAATAAGAATCCAATATTTAGAGTAAATCCATTAAGCATTTTAAGCAGCCATGATTATGAACAGTAAAATCTAATAAATGAAATGAGAGGAGAATTCATTACAGGCCACTGGATTAATGTTTATCAAACAAAAATATACCTAACAGTGGTCGTGCAAGTGGATATACCTCTGCCAAATCTTTGGGGCATTCGAAGAGCTTCAAGCCGGTTAATTTAAATCCCTTCTTCTCGAATCGTGAAATTATTTCTCCGACCTGAAGCATGATTGAACCATAAATCTAGCCATAATTTTTTGAAGCTAAAGACAACTTAAAATGATTTTCATTCAAAACAAAACTAGAAAATTCGATACTTAGTGTTTGTTGAGACAAGCATATCACAATAATTCTTAATACTATTTCTTGAATTTCCCTCGAACAAGTCAATCCAGACAATACCCCATTAGTAGATGTTGATTGCTGATACAGAAGACTAATATGGAGTTTGAAATCGGCCATTTTGAAAAATTTCGCCGCAATAACACTCGCAGTGAATAAAAGAATGAACAGAAAACAAATTTGGAAAAATCATCGTTTCACGTGATTTCTCATTAACCAAACAAAACAAAAGCTACGAAAAATTACTGCCAGAAAAAATAAATTTTAAAACTTACAAGGCCACGTTGAACCCCATCAGGTTTCACCATAATGTAGGTTTCTTCGACTTCTTCCTGTAAAAAATACGATAAATTGGTAAACATCCCAAATGACTGCAGCCAAATTTATCAAAACTCAAATAAATGCGAAGAGGAGAAGCATGAAAACCATGGAGGCAATCAAATGAGGAAGAAAGATGCGACGGTTAGTGGTGAGGGTTCTAGCATTAGACCCAATCGAGAAGAGATGAGACTTTGGAGCAAATGCTGCGAGCTCAGGGTACTGATTGGTTCGCAGAATCGGCCTCCGAGCGTAGGATAAGCTCCGAGAGCTTCGAGTCGATGAATTAAGCAGACATGGAGAGGAAATTCCGCCGCTAAACACTGCCACAGAATCCATCTCTTTTTCTCCGTCTCTTTCCTCATTCTCCTTCCCTCACTATATAAATCAAGATATTACGCTGTCAATTACTAGAATACCCTCACGGTTTTACTTGGTTTGTAACTGCTGACAAATTTCCTTCATGGTTTTTTAGGTAGATCCATATAGATAATGTCAAAAATTCAATCTTGTATCGAACTAATCTTATCTTCTCTTCTTTATTGTAGAACTTCCGACAACCTTATAGTTTTGGTCAAGAACTCAATTAAATTTTAGTTTAAATCGTTCGAGTTTGACGAAACAAAAGCTAGTTAATCTTATCGACCAAGACCAAGTTCGAGAATTACTCGCATAGTCTAACTCTGTTCATATGTTTTTCTCCAAAGATTCCTCACAAAGTGGGTTCGAGTAACATTCTTCCAATCACTTTTCGGGTATCAAAGATTTGTGAGAGAATCATGTTTTAAAGAATTGATATCCATATGGGATTGGCTTAAAAAAAAAGACTTGGAATTGGTTTTATAAATTAGAAAAGGATACTAAGGAAGAGGAGTAGTGGGTGATAATGCATTGATAAATGTGGATTTTGCACACTTATTCGTGCTTTTCATTCTTGTTTCGATTAGTTTTTCCTTAAACGTTTGAGTTTATTTGATGTTGTTAGCGAGATTGTGCAGGTGAGTTGAGTTTTAACAGGTAATGGCGGATTTGATTCGAAATAGGAAATAAAGAAAAAAAAAGGAAGAAAAGAAGAAAAAACCGATCACGATCGATTAGGATTTGACCACGATCGATCGTGATCCGAGAAAATTTCCTCCAAAGATTCCAGAGACGGCCCGATCTATCGGGCACAATACCACGATCGATCGGGATCAGCAAAAGTTTCATTTCTAAGCGTCAGCATGACCACGATCGATCAGGATCATACCACGATCAATTGTGATTGCGGGAAATATTAAAATTCAATTTTTCAACTTATTGATCGGGTCGATCTTGGACGTTGATTGATGGACTGCGGCCCTAATTTGAGCAAAAATAAAAGTCTAAAGAGAAAAACCCTACGAACACATCAGAGGCCGGATTGAAACAAGTGGCGAGGAACGGAGGAACTCGGCGGCAATTTCCTAGTTTTTTTTCTCCTCTTTTCTTCTAGCATGAATTATTTTATTTTCTCTGTAGTTTTCCTTAATTTTATCATGAACTAAGTTTTCTATTGTAGGATTTCGATGTAACTTTATTATGAATATTTATTTTTCTTAATTCAAGTTTTTAGTTTTCTGTTTCTTTTCTGTGTTGAGTAATCTATTATGAACTTAATGCTTAGGTTTGCTTGATCACAAAAACTAAGAATTTTAGGGTTAATTCGGGATGCGAGAGCGGAGAATTTAACCGTGCATTGAATATCTTGTCTTAAAAAGGACCCTAGACTAGAGATAATTAGGGCGTTTGAGTGGTAATTCAATTTCTTGCTCTTAATGTATTCAATTGATTGTAGGGTTAGAAACCGAGAGGTAATAACACATCAATTGAGTAAGTTTATTAATATTTGAGAGAGTTTAATAAACAACATAGTGAAATAACCATCAACACGAAGGAATAAGAATTAATTACTTGAATTAGGTTTACTAAATAGGATTAGCTAAGTGAAATCGGAACCCTGGAAATCTTCTCATCACATAATCTTAACTTTTTACGTTCGAATCTGTTATTTAAATTGTTTGATTTATTTTAGTTTAAAATCTAAAATCATCAAACATATTGTTTTTCAAATTAAGCTGAAAATTAGATATTTAATACTTAACATAATTGTGGGACCGACACTCGTGCTTGAACACACTCTACTATTTTTGCTACACGTGCACTTGCGTGTAATTTTTCGCAACAAGTTTTTGACGCCGTTGCCGGGAAATTTAGTTTTGTTATTATTGAATTATTTGATTTTAGTTTATATTTGAATTTTCTTTTGCTGCTAGGCTTAAATCGCATTATTTGCACATTGCAGGTGCATGCGAAAACTATGTACTGCCAACCTAATCCCTATCGACCCTGAAATTGAACGAACCTGCCGTAGAAATTGAAGGGAAACAAAGCAAGCAATTATAACGGATAATCAAAATGCAGATTTACAACAGATTATCGAGATTGAGGGAATCGGGAGACGAACATTGCTTGATTATGTTATGCCATCCATGGACGGGGTTCAATCAGTAATTCGAAAACCTGCCATCACGTAAAACAATTTTGAAATAAAGCCGGGAACAATACAAATGATTCAACAGTATCAATTTTGTGGTCTGCCTAATGAGAACCACAAGGATCATATTGCTAGCTTCGTCAAGGTCTGTGATACTTTTAAATACCATAATGTCTCTGATGATGCTGTCAAGCTCAGGTTATTCCCCTTCACACTAAGAGATCGCGCGAACAACTGGTTAAACTCCTTACCCCCGGATTCAATTACAACGTGGAATGAATTAGTTCAGAAATTTCTATCTAAATTCTTTCCCTTTGAAAAGATGGCGAAACTCCGCAAAGAGATCAACAATTTTACTCAATTCGATGGTGAGACAGTTTATGAAGCATGGGGCCGATTCAAGGAGCTTTTAAGAAGATGCCCCCAACATGGTCTACCACAATGGATGCAAATACAGACATTCTTCATCGGCTTATCAGTTTCTACACGGACTCTTGTCAACTTAGCAGCTGGTGGATCACTACTACAAAAGACGGAAGTGGAGGCATTCAACCTGTTAGAGGAGTTATCCCTTAATAATGATCAGTGCCCTGTTGAACGTCAGATTTTGAGGAAGCAGCCAAATACCCCAGAAATAGATGCGATAAAAGCATTGACTACACAAATTGCATCTTTCACTCGGCACATCCAAGGTAATCAAGCTCCAGTTAATGCAATTCATTCCTCGATCATACAATGTCAATGGTGCCAAGGACCACATGCTAGTGTAAACTGTCAGCAAGGGAACCAAATGGCTAGTAGTTCATCTGAACAGGCCCAATACGTGGGAAATTATAATAGACCGACGCTTCAAAATTCAGGTAATTACTATAATGGGGGGCGTAACAACCACCCAAACTTCTTGTGGAAGAACCCGAACAACGCCATACGGATGCCACAAGCTAATCAACCGGGACCTCCGTTTCCAGAAAGAAAATCTAATCTGGAGGATTTAATTGCCAAGATGGGAGAGTGCACCAATAATATGATTGCTGAATGGGGGAGCACACAAATAAATTTATGGTTGAAAGAAGAACAATCTTGCAAAACCAGTTAGCTCAAATTCAAAGTTTGGAAACTCAAATGGGCCAGATGGCAGCTGCATTAAATGGTCTCCCTCAGGGCACATTGCCCAGTTCCACTGAAGTCAATCCTAGAGGCCAGTGCAATGCCATCACACTTAGAAGTGGAGCAGTGATTGAAAATTGTACCAAAGAAAATAAGAAAGTGGTCGCATATGACGGAATGCATTCGTTATCATCCGAGTCCACACCAAAGAATCAAGAGCTACTGGAAGCTCCACCTCAGATTCCAAAGGAGATCATCCCAAAAGTTCCTTTCCCACAATGCTTGAAAAATGTAAAGTTGGATAAACAGTTTGAAAATTTCTTGAACGTGTTCAAGCCAGCTTCACATCAACATCCCATTTGTCGAAGCCCTGGAGCAAATGCCAACCTATGCAAAAATTTTAAAAGAGGTTTTATCCTACAAAAGGAAAATAGAGGATTGTGGTACAATCGCCCTTTCTGAAGAATGTAGTGCAATAATTCAACGAAATCTACGACAAGAGTTGAAAGATCTGGGTAGTTTTACTGTTCCATGTGAGATTGGAAACTGCATCTTCGAGCGTGCGTTATGTGACTTGGGTGCAAACATTAATTTAATTTACTCGAGCCGATGAGTAGTGAAGGTTGGCGGATCGAGCTCATGGTGATTGGTTGCTGCAACCAGACAAATGTTATCCCTGTGAGAATTGTATTTTTGAAAGTTATGTCAAGTCCTGTATAACTTTTGAAATTTTAGAACCGATGTATAGAGTTTGCGTTTATGTTTTAAAACTTCTATTTTTGGTAAATTTTTGGAAACATATGTCAAGTTCTGCACAGCCTCTGTGATTTTAAACGTTGTATTGAATCTGTCGATGTATTTAAAACCTGTGTATTTGACAGTTAAATTTATGCTCTGGAATTGTTTGGAATCTTTTTCTTTTAGGTTGTGCATGGATTTTCTCTGATTTTAGAGCTATCCATGTAGTCTGGTTTTTCTTAAACTTCTGTCATGTTTTCTGATATGTCTAAAATCATGTTTGAATCGGTTTCTGAAGTTTGAAGTTTTTATGCCTCCAGTTTCTGTTAGGAGAAATGTAGTGCTTAATTCAGGTTGATTGTTATATATTAGTTGTGCTGATTGGGGGGTTTGGGCTGCATTTGGGCAACAATACTCTCAAGTGTGCACATTAGTTGTTGAAAAGCACCAAAGCGAGGTTCTGCTGGTTGATTGCGTATTGGGTTATCTGTGAAATAAATACCGGTCTGCGGATTATACAATGGCTTCTAAGCGTTTGAAAGGGTCTTCTAGTGCCTCCAGCTCTTCAAGGCCAAGTCCGTTTCCACATTCGTTCCTCAATGATGATGCAAAGAAATTTTATCAACAATTTATGTTGACAGACAAAGCAATAATTTGTGAGATGCAGTTTCAGCCGGACCGGAGTGATGGAGATATCCTAGCCATGCTCCAGCTGAGACATTGGGGTGAAGTAGCTGTTTTGAGGGGTGATGTCAATTCTAGTGTAGTTTGGGAATTTTATGCTAATCTGAAAGCTTCAAAGATTGATGCATCGGTCACCGTCCGCAATAAAGTGATCGACTTCTCAGCTGAGGTTATTAATGCAAAGTTTGGGTTGCCAAACATTCCGGAAGACGAGTTCCAAGCATTATTGGCTACCGGACCCAACTATGATGAGATTCTACGAGAGTTGGGCCATCGACGAGCTCAATGGGTATACACCAGATCTGATAATACACTGCCGTGTTATTTAGTCCCGAGCAGTTTGAATAGATATGCTCAAGCCTGGTGCAGGTTCATCCGGTGTAATCTTATGTCGACCTCTCAAAAGACTGAGTTTACAAGAGAACGTGCAGTGCTGCTTTACTGCATCTAAAAAGGCAAAGCGATTGATGTAGGACAGATTATACACAACAACATTGCGGAATACCGTAAGCACACTGTGACCGCCGCCCACATTCATCCGGTCCTGATCACACATCTTTGTTGAAGATCAGCCTGATGCGGATGTTCCTCCTCAACCCATGCCTGCTCCTCGTCTAGGGACAAGATTTCCGTCCCATTACGTACCTCAAATTCGACGAGGCGACGCTAATGCTCACCTTAAACGGCGTTATGAAATGCAGGGGTCTGATCCCACTACCTTTGGCGCCTCTTCTTCATCTGCTGGGCCACCTCCTTCTCATGCTCCAGATGGTATTAAGCATATGTTCGAAGCTCTAGCCATTGGTCAAAAGCGGTTGGAGAACCACATTACTGATCTTCAAGTGCGTGATTTGGAGCGTTCACTTTATGAAGCACAGTATATGGCCGCTTTCAATGCTCATCACAGATTTTCTGCACAATCCACTCCTCCTTTCCCCATGTATCCGGATCGCCTATCTCAGCCATACGACCCTCCACAAGAGGGTGACGATGATGATCTTTCCGACTCACTTTCCGACTCTTTATGAGGTACGCTGCTTCACCCTCGCCTTTCCATTTTGTTGTTATAATTTTGAACACATTGCGGACAATGTAGATTTTAAGTTTGGGGGTGTTGGGGTGAATTTTTGTGATGACCCGAATGTGAACGTGTGTGTACGACTGCGGGGCAAACCTCGGGTTGCGGGGCAAACCTCGGGACCTAAGCCGAGTGTAGGCGAATCCCGGACTCGAGTATAGGCAAATCCTGGGTTGTAAAGAGAGGGTTGTCACAATCCCACATCGCTTGGGGAAGTACATGGAAATGAAACATATGTAAGAGATCCCTCCCAACATAGCAAGACGCGTTTTGGAGCACAATTGGCAACGGATCCCATAAGAACTCTGAAGTTAAAAGTGCTTCGGCGAGAGCAATTCTAGGTTGGGTGACATTCCGGGAAGTTCTCGCCAAACAAAGCCGTGAGGGGAGGATATTGGGCTGCGGCCCAATCCCTAGAGCGGACAATATCTTGCTGGGATTAGGGGTCGTTACAAATGGTATCAGAGCCTATACCCAACCGGAAATGTGGCCAACGAGGACGAAAGAATAGGAATTAATTACTTGAATTAGGTTTGTTAAATAGGATTAGCTAAGTGAAATCGGAACCCTGAAAATTTTTTCATCACATAATCTTAACTTTTTACATTCGAATCTGTTATTTAAATTGTTTGATTTATTTTATTTGAATTATTTTAGTTTAAAATCCAAAATCATCAAACATATTGTTTTTCAAATTAAGCTGAAAATTAGATATTCAATACTTAACATAATTATTCCTCGTGGGATCAACACTCGTGCTTGCACACACTCTACTATTTTTGCGACACGTGTACTTGCGTGTAATTTTTCGCAACATGCATCCATACCTAAAATGCTATATTATTTCGTCTTTTTTACGTCAAATGTGTTAGAAAATGTAAATAGATCTGATACCACTGCTATGAAGCGTGAGCGGCTCTGATATTATTGTACGAGAAAATATCGTAATAAAATTACTGTAATTGTATCATGCCAAGTTTTCGAATCCATAATGAATATGTAATTTATTAATTTTCACCAAGTACTACTTTAATCAATTTTAACTTTGCCTGGATAACTAAAAATATGATTTTTAAAACAAAAACAAACAACAAAAACAAATCACCAACGAAAACTTTTACTTAAGAGAAAATCCAGAGTCTTGACGAATATTTTTCATAATATTTATCAAACCAATATTCTTTAGTTGAAGAATTATTTGTAAATTAAAAACCTTAAATTTTTTAAATTCTCCCTCTCGAGTGTCAAACAAACATTAATTCCTAAAATCACAATTTTAATATTTCTATAAAAATCGTTATTTTAGTCATTGAATAAAATTTAATGATTTTTTAATTGATTTCGCAAAACCCTAATGCTCTTTCGAGTTGTTAAACTTTTATGTTGTAATATTCAGATCGTATTCATAATTGCATCTCTCAAATTTCAAATTCTAAATATAAAATCAATTAATAAGTGACTAGCAAATTGAAAGCATAAAAAATAGAATATCACAAATTAATAATGAGTCCAACTAACAGAACAATTAATGAGTCAAAATAATACTTAAAATAAACAATTCATCTCTCCTCTAGAGAGAGAGTTAGTTCAACACATTCAAAATAAAAATCAAATAAATAGTGTTGAACATAAGGAAATTAGAGAGAAGAAAGAAGAAGAGAAAATTCGTCTCCAGATGTTCCCGTAATGGTACTCGTGCATCGATCCTCTTGCCTGATGTCAAAAATCTACTCCAATCGATCTCCAAAAATACGGCTCAAAGCTTTCGAATGTCCTTTTTTTGCTCTAATAATGTTGCATTTAAAGAATCTCAATTAGTGTTTTTCAGAACGCGCAACATTTTGTAATCTTGGTAAGATGATCTAGTCCTCGGCCGCAGCTCAGACCCTATTTTTGTGGTTGGGTCGCGACTCAATTGTTCGGAGCTGCGGCTCAGAAGCTGCTGTGGCACTGATAATATTGTTAGCGTAACTTGACTCTGATATCACTGTTAGAACTCAAAAGGTGTACCTTGACTCAAACTGTGATGACTCGAATGGACACGTATGAGGAGGAACCACCCAGTGCTCCTCGAATCCCAAGTGGGACTTGGGCTGGAGGGTGACGTGCTGAGTTAAAACTCCGCGGATACCGGGTTGGATTTGGGCCGGAGGGTTAGGTAGTAAAAAGGGGGGTCTTTACAATCCCACATCGCTTGGGGAAGTATGTGGAAATGAAACATATGTAAAGAGACCCTCCCAAGATAGTAAGACGCGTTTTGGAGCACAATTGGTAACAGATTCCATAAGAACACCGAAGTTAAAAGTTTTTCGGCGAGAGTAGTACCAAGTTGGGTGACCGACTGGGAAGTCCTCGCCAAACAAAGTCGTGAGGGGAGGATATTGGGTTGCGGACAATATCTTGCTGGGAAAAAGGGTCGTTTCAAATGGTATCAGAGCCTCTACCCAACCGAAAATGTGGCCAACAAGGACGTTGGGCCCCCCAAGGGGGAGTGATTAATGATGCTCCTCGAATCCCAAGTGGGACTTGGCCGGAGTGTGACGTGCTGGGTTAAAACTCTGCGGATCCCGGGTTGGAATTGGGCCGGAGGGTTAGGTAGTAAAAAGGGGGGTCTTTACAATCCCACATCGCTTGGGGAAGTATGTGGAAATGAAACATATGTAAAGAGACCCTCCCAAGATAGTAAGACGCGTTTTGGAGCACAATTGGTAACAGATTCCATAAGAACACCGAAGTTAAAAGTTTTTCGGCGAGAGTAGTACCAAGTTGGGTGACCGACTGGGAAGTCCTCGCCAAACAAAGTCGTGAGGGGAGGATATTGGGTTGCGGACAATATCTTGCTGGGAAAAAGGGTCGTTTCAAATGGTATCAGAGCCTCTACCCAACCGAAAATGTGGCCAACAAGGACGTTGGGCCCCCCAAGGGGGAGTGATTATGATGATCCAAATGGACACGTATGAGGAGGAACCACCCAGTGCTCCGCGAATCCCGAGTGGGACTTGGGCCGGAGTGTGACGTGCTGGGTTAAAACTCTGCGGATCCCGGGTTGGAATTGGGCCGGAGGGTTCGGTAGTAGAAAGGGGGGTCGTCACAATCCCACATCGCTTAGAGAAGTATGTGGAAATGAAACATATGTAAAGAGACCCTTCCAAGATAGTAAGACGCGTTTTGGAGCACAATTGATAACGAATTCCATAAGAATATCGAAGTTAAAAGTGTTTCGACGAGAGTAGTACTAGGTTGGGTGACCGACTGGGAAGTTCTCGCCAAACAAAGCCGTGAGGGGAGAATCTCGAGAGCAGACAATATCTTGCTGGGAAAATGGGTCGTTACACGAACACCATCATTATTAGGAAGTGAAACCAACTCTTATATGCAACATGTGAAAATGGTGCATATTCTGAAAAACACATTGCATCAAATTAAATGCTGAGATTTACAAGTGGGAAACAAGCTCTTTCTTTCATCCCTTTGATCACTTGAAAGTTTCAATCTTCTTTTCTCTCTCTGGTTATTTATATTGACACAGCAGAGGCATAGGCCATTGGCAAAGACCAATCTTCAAACCCAAATGCGCACACAATTTATGGGGAAAGGCAAGCCAAAAACTAGCATTTCCAGCAAGAAGCTGCAACAATGGGGTTTGATTTCCACCCAAGAACCAAACACCCCTTCTCTTCAACAATGGTGTGGCCTTCAAAATCCTTATTGTTCCCAAGCCATTTCTTGGCCTCACCAGCCATCCTCATGGGCGCAGCCTGAAACCCAGCCCTGCTCATCCTCCTACGCCATTGCTCCACCTTCTCGTGCCTTTCGACCCTCCCCGGCCCCTCGCAGCTCACTATGTTTCTTATCTCCTCCGCAAAGTAAAAATGCTCTATTTTCGCCCTCCGAGTGTCGTATTTCGGCAGCGTTGCGTCGAGTGAGTCGAATATTGCAGAGTAGTAATGGAGAGCTTCCATGAATCTCCCAAGAAAAAATGGCCCATTATGATTGGAATCTTGCTCCACCAAAGTGAAGATCTTTGGTGAAAGCTTATGGAACATTTTGAGGACTGAATTTAAAGCCCCTCTGCTCTCTTTCACTACACAATGCAGTTGAAGAATGCTATTGACGATTAAAACTTCCTTTTCCATGAGTTTTAAGTCTTCGATCCGCATGTTTTCCAACGAACTTTCAACTGCCGAGAATTCCAGATCGATTCCAAACTTTTCGGCATGAGCTTCGATATTCTGGCCAATTATTTGGAATCTTTCGATGTCGAGTCCAATGCCAGTGATTCGGACCCGGCAAGGCTGCTGGTCAGAGCGCATAGCGAGGCTGTCGAAGAGGCTGAGCCATTGCTGGCCCAGTCCTAAACCAAGGGTCATCCCCAAGTCCACAATGTGGATATAATTCTCTCCCTCAATGGCTTCCAATATTGCAGAATTGGCCACAAAATGACCAAACTGAATTTGCGGGCAAATCTCATACACCAAACGCAGAGCTTCCTCCTTGCTTTCTGATACAAAATTCATGACATTCATGGTCGGTGAAAATCGCCCGATTGACCCGAGTGGCTCGATATGCGCTAGTCGATCTGCTAGGCCTTGGACGAAACAGGAAGCAACCCTCTGAAACGAAGACCCGAACACCTGTTAGAAAAGATAATTCCAATGATTAAATTAAGTTCTACCCATCGAGCACAATTAAGACTTGTTGTCCTTAAGAGTTCCTAACAAAACATCACGTTTTTGTGACGTCAACTTCTATGTTGACTATTTTTTTAAAGAAATCGACTTCTAGAGCTCAGCATCGTCGCCAAAAAGAATATTAGCACCTATTTACTCTCCAACTGTAACTCTAAATTAAACCCTGAGTAGCTATTAATTTGGAGTTATTAGTATCAGCAGCCATTAATGGATACCAAAGCTTTGCATCTAAGATCGGACAAAAGCATCGAGGCGTACGACTTGTCTCTACAGGCTACAGCTTCGGCGCAGGCGATGAGGAGATGAAAGAGCCTCATCTCCTCGCCGCAATCGTCTTCCACCGACGAACCTCCGCCGTCTTCAGATTTGAAACTTACACCGTCGACAGCCTCAACCCTCTGATTAAAACTCAGCAATTGATCTTCAATCTGCCGCCTGGCCAAGCTGTTCAACCTATTGGTACTGCTACTCCGACTGAGAATCGTTCCTTCATTCACGAAGCTCGATGATTCCGCAACGCTCATCGTTCGTTTCAATCTCTTAGTCTCCCTATTTTCGTCCCAATATGGGTGTTCAAAAGACCTGATTTTGAAGCAGTTAAGACCTCTGTCCTCCATTAATGGAGGATAAGAGCTCGAAAATAAGGCTAGACTGGAAAACCCAAGTTCAGGATCAAGATCAACAGCTTGATCTTTGAGGAAGAAGCTGAAAGCATTCGCCATTGTTTCTGCAGTTGCCCTCCCTGAATTTCTTGACCAAAACTCTGGTTTATATACGTCGATAATTAAACTGGCGAATAAAGCGAAGAACAGTTCATTTTCATGGGAGAATAACGAGGGAGTATACAAGATATGCTACAAGGCTTTTGCTTTGTCTCCCTAAAACATTGCACGTCCTATGTCAATTTATTAAATTAAACCATCTTTTATTTTAATTATTTATGAAATATTATCAATATTTTATCTATAAAAAACATATATTTTTTCTCTATTACTAGTGATGTTTACTTTATTATTTATTTAACTCATTTTTTTTATATGATTGTTAAATTAGCGTATAAATTATATTATTAACTAAATAGTCGGAGTCGATAATTATTGATATTATACAACTTAACGAAAGATTAAGAATTGAAACCCCAATAATACACGCGCTATGAATTAGTTATTTTTCTAAACCTTTGTTCAACTGAACTCGATATTTTTTTTTTTGTTGTTTATTGATTTTTCACCATCACTCTTTGTCGTTGTCCGTTCTGTCTCGAGTCTCCTTTGAAACGAGACACTCTTATCATATATTTACTTATAGATGCATGTTTATCTTCTTTATATTGCTCTTCATTTGTTCGATTGAACTAAAAAATTGTGAGTTTTTTTCACTTTATATTTATCGATCTTAGTTTAATGTTGCACCCAATATTTTTACAGGACTTAGTTATAAAGAAAAAAAATTATTTCACACATCATGCATCGCACGCCAATGCACTTATGTATCGCATGATGACTCGCACGTATATCGTATGAAGACACCCATGTGTATCTGCCGGCTTGGTCTAGAAAATGCACTACGAGTAAGACTGAAAACCGATCAGATTCTAACTAAAAAATTATTGTTTTCACCTGTCTTAGTTTAAGTAATATTTTAAATAAATGTGGAATTTAATGGGTATATTATTTTATCAAATATAGTAATAATAATTATTACTATGTTTATTTTTAGTTAATGTTTTGATCGATATGATTGGTGAAGAATATTCTGTATGATCCCTCAATCCATCTCATAGTAACAAGAAATCCACATTCCCTACCATCGTCTACACGAATCTTGCACTGAGTCAACGCCTTGGAATAAAAACAATTATACATATTTATAAATTTTAATGTTTACTTAATTTTTAATTGAAAGATATAGAAGAATTCACTCAATAAAATCATGATTTGAACTTGTGCTCGGAACTTGGGGTCAAGTATAGAAGGCACACTCGATTGACATGGATGGTATCTGTCTCATCATCTGACTCAAGGTTAATAGATCTATCCATGTTCAGTTGGGTTGAACTAGATTTTAAACTACACTTTTATTATTTTAAGAATAAGTCTAGGCTTAGTTTGACTGGTGGATCTTTAAACAATGCGTAATTGACATTGCTACCTTGATGAAACTATCTTCTTGAATTTAGTTTTACTTAGGTAACCTAACGACCTAGGTAGTTTAGTGTCATAGTGCGAAGGAAACAAGACAAGTTAATGGGCAACGGACTTGCCCGATGGTTCAAAGTCAAGAGGCTAAGACCTTATGACGTCATTTTTTCTTTTATGAATTTCAAAATATCAATTTTTTTTAAATCCTTAAATATTAACTCTAACTAAACAAATATCAAACTATAAAAAATCTAACAATCTAAATCCCGACGGACGCTCTATAGCCCCTCGTTCTTCATTTTAAAAAGAAAACGGGTGACCGTTCTCCAAGCGCGGCCACCTATCTATACAGGGGTCGACGCGGGGGTGTAAAATCCTCGCGCACGTGCGTTACACGTGGAAACAACACAGGGGATCGTTAATTTTAGCTTGGCCTCCCTGTTACAAAGTAATTTTAAAACGAGAGGTCTTGTCTTGAAGTACAACCCCCCGTGTGTTGAACACAGGGGCGTTGTCCCTCATACGGGGGGCCGATCCCTAGTTAGTATACATAACATCGGCCCTTTGTGCACTTTCCTTCGTTTTTAAACCGAAAGAAATATCGTCGAATTCGTGATTTTTGTAACCGAAAATCCTCAAATCTCAGCCATCGTCGCCTGAAATCCCAAAATCCGAAGCCTCATCGTTGAGAACCCAAACCCGAGGCCTCCACTATTGAAAATCTGAAACTGAGCCTCTTAATCAGCGAAAATCCAAATCTGAGCCTCCTAATCGCCAAAAATCTCAAACCCGAGCCTCCTCATCGTCGAAAATCCTCTAATATGAGGCCATTTTGCTAAAAATTCCCAAACTCACTCTCATTTTTGTGAAAATTCCCAAACCCAGTCCCATTTTGCTGAAAATCACCGAAAATTGGAGCTCTAATATTTGAAATGACCACCAAAATTTGTTTGAAACGAAATGTTCCCCTCCCAACACAAGCTGACCCATCAAACCGAGCACCTTCGTCACAAGGTGCTGTGGATCAAGTGTCGCAACCGTCGCCTGGTTATTTTTCGATGGAATTTCGAAACCAGGGGTGTCGACAATAGTTCGAGCAAGATATGTCAATCAACTTGATTATTTTTTAGAAGACTATCAACTTCAGCGGTTGAGAGTCTTTGGAGATCAAGGAGATGCTTGACCTCATCTCTTTGCACGGGGTGTACAATATGCGGGGAGACAGCTACGACAAAATTGTTTGTTTATTTTACGTGAACTTGACCACTATTGGGGAGGAGGGGTGCTTGAAGACGTACCTATTCGATATAGATATTGTCGTAGGTGCGGGTGATGTCAACTAATTGCTCAGATTTGTCACAGAAGACGCGGTCAGATACTATCATGCTTCTTGAGAATGTGATTTTGCCAGATTAGCAGATGGACTGTAGTTCCTTAGGCAGATTCACCGTAATTCGAACATTGCAGCCTTCGTGAAACCAAAATCGAAGAACTTGAACGTAAAAGTTCAGATTATTCATAACCTAATCAGCTATACCTTGCTGTCGAGGGATAGACAAAGAGATCTCGTGAGCTGGATGAATCTTTATGTCTTAGAGAAGCTCTACAGTGGCACGATGTTTGACCCGGGGTACATGATTTTAGGTCACATGGAAGAGATCAGGAGAATACACAACAAAAATTTCGTTGAGCGATCTCAGGTTCAGCTACCCACTGGAGAGCAGCAGAGAGTTCCGAGATTCGTCGATGTATTTGACAAGCTTCATTTGAGTCGGATGAGCCTAGTAAAATTCACTGGGTCTTGGATGCTGAAAGGAGATCTCAACGACTCCACATCTCGGGATGTTCCGATGGAGGAGGACAACCCGCCACCGCAACCGTGACCGCACCACCATTGGCCCCTCAGATTGATAATAGCTGGGACATGATACAACAGATATATGAGATGCAATAGCAGATGCAACAAATGTATCAAGTGCAGCAGCAACTGGATCAGAGGTATCAGATGTAACAACAGATGGAGCAGAGGATGAAGTTCCTCATAGGTAGGGTCGAGGAGCTCGCCGTGAGCCATAAAAAGGTGGTTGAGTCACAGGACTATCTCAGTGAGTCCCTTAGAGAGTTCATTGAGAGAATAGAGGATTGGATGCCGGCCGGAGACGATGACGTCCCACCAGAGTAGTATAGTTTAATTTTGTATTTCATTTTATGTACTTTATTTTATGTGACAGCCCGGAACCGGATCCTGATCGGAATTCGAGAGCCAAGCCGTCACACTGGACATTTAACGAAAAACGGTGAATATTTTTTTTTATCAAAACAGACTGAACATTTACAAAACTATACACAGAGGGAGAGAAGATATTCTTAGGTTTGAAAGCAAAACGGGTTTCAATGAAGGATGGCAGAAGAAAACCGAAATGTAGGAATGTAGACGGAGAACAATTAGGAATCAGAATACAACAAAGTGACAGAAGGAAAGCAGGAAGACAGGGATATTAAAGAGAAATCTTAAGCTGGAGAAGAAACATACTGTGGAAGGTTACAGTGTATAACAGAAACCATAGACAATCGGGGATGAATAATAGAAGAGAAAAAGGTAAAAAAAAAAAAAAAAATAGAAAACAGAAATGGGCGATAAACATAGAAACAGAATAAAACAGGAAGACGTAGGCGGAAGACTTAGTTTAAAAACCAATAAAATACTGTTGGGCGGAAGATGTGAGCTAACGTCAGGCGGAAGATGCATTTGCAAAGACAGAAGTAAGGATGACGTCAGGCGGAAGGTTAAAGCTATCGGTGGATTCAGATACGACAAAAGACGAACAATATTCAGCAGAAGAGGCTGAGTAAAACTGGGCGGAAGAGGTGGTGACGTTAGCCAGAAGATGGGTGACGTCAGGCGGAGGATACAGACAGCAGATGAGATCAGATGAGGTGATGACGTCAGCCGAAAGATGGATGACGTCAACCGGAAGATACAGACAGAAACTGTAAATAAACTGGGCGGAAGACGAAATTTTAAGGGCAGCGGTGGATGAAATCGGAAGATGTAGTTTTTAAGGCAAATTTACAACTTTTGACAGGAAGACATATAGACAGAGAGCTTAAAACAGAAGACATAGAAGTCCCAGATTTCTCGAACCATATCAGAGAACATGACAGAAACTCAAGGAATTTCACTCTACATAAAAGCTCTAAAACCAGAGATCATTCATGCACAAGCTAACAGAAAATATTCCAAACTATTTCAGAATACTTCAAAAAAACATCATTCAACTGTCAAATACAGCACAAACAGAAAGCATGAAAGTTATAAACCTTCAATGCCCGATTCTACACAAGGATGTAGAGCACACTTTACAATTAATAGATTCAAAGGAAACAGACTGCATGGATAACTCTAGAACCAGAAGTCATCCATACACAAGCTAACAGATAATATCCCAAACAATTCCAGAATATTCAGAACATGAATTCAACTGTCAAATACAGGAGTTTTAAAAACTTAGACATCAAAATCTGTACATTGTTTTAAAATCTGAGGATCAGTACAGAACCTAACATATATTTGCAGACTTTCCCAAAATAGAAGTTTTTACAGGGTTTTACAACAAAACCAGAATTTCCCAGAAAACTTTACAAATATAGACTATACTTTAAAAATTTAAACCTCGGGACAGAATTTGTCTGGCTGCAGCAACCACACCCCCATGAGCTCGATTCCACCAGCCACCTATTCATCAGACTGAGGCACAAAGTCCTCATTTTCGGGTTCAGTACCTACATCAGGGAGTTCTCCTATGAGTCTAAAACTCAGTAAGAACATAATAAGATGCAGTGATGCAAAATGTCATGCATGCGGTTTTCAGAATACAGTGACAGTACAGAACATTACATTTTAGTGGCAGAGGGGTATAAGTGGGGCTTATAGGGGAACTGACAAGCAGAGGGTGCACTATAGGCACATACAGTAGTACAGTATATATACAGAAACAGAGGGTCAGTCCCCGTCCCACACTTAACCGATACATTTCAGTCAGATTTTATCTTGCTTAACTTCGAAACCGTGTACAGAAAACAGTTTTGCATGAACTTTCAGAAAATCGTGTATGCATGGACATTTACAGTGCTTACAGTTGATACAGCAGAGAACAAGAAGATAAATCAACAGAAACCTGAACAGAAACCACAGAACTTAACTCTAACCCTTCTACCCGAAACCAGCCAACAGAATGTAAAACCTAGTACCTCCGAGATGTAGGGCCTTAAGGGCCAGCCTACGGATATGAACTTACCTGTTTGCTGTAGAGTTGATGTTCTTGATCGTCTCGGTTTCAGTAGTTTGTGAACCTAAAACATGCTTATACAATTATTAACCCTAAACTTCTCAAAACCAATAAACAGTATAGTTAAACTTGTTAACTATCGACGGGAATTACCTTCACGGAAGAAAACATAAGAATACAGGAGAAACAAAGTGTGGAACTTTGTTTCAATCACCAGGAAGAGAGAAAACAGAGAAAGAAGAGAAGAAGCAGAGAAGTGAACTAAGGGTTTCATGTAGGAGGAAGAACTTAGCTTCTTCAACAAGTTGCCAGATGTCACTCAACCATTGGCAATCTCCCACCAACCTTAATTTCTCTCTAATTTACCCTTCAATGCATTCTAAACCTAGTGTTTGGTTAGTTACACATTAGTTAGGTTCTCCCCACACTAAATGCTCCAACATTTTACAATGAAATTGTTATCGTATTTATGGCAATTTAAATCCATACAATAATTCAACAGATTATTACACGGCCAAAATGGCGGGTGTTACATTTTACGTCTGTAAATTTGATGTACTTTAATTTTTCTTGATGTTTATTATTTGTACTGAAATTTGACTGCTGGGTATATATTTGTGATTTGAATTTGCAGAAACTGTTTGAAGATAACTATGAAAGAGTCATAAAACAAACGAAACTCTGTCCATTTTTTCAATTTTTTTTTTTAATAAACTGAAAGAAAGAAATAATTATATTTTGAATAACTTAAAATAAATAAGTATTATTAAAATAAATTACAATGAATAATTATAATTTGAATAACCTAAAATATATGTGTAATTATTTATAATTTATTTAAATATATATTTCTATACAAAAATAACATAATTAATTATTTTTTAAATTAGTTATATTAATTAATGTATTCAAATTATTTTATAGTAGAGTTTTTTTTAAGCAAAAGTTTTAATTTGAATAATTATATAAACTAAAAGAAATATATAATTATAATTTTGAATGACCTAAAATAAATAAATATTATTTAAATGAACTAAAATAAATAATTATAATTTGAATAATTTTTGAAATTACATGAAAATGAAATTAATATTACATAGATTGATTATGTTTGAAAATAAAAAGAAAAATGAAATCGAATAGGAAGGTGTTCATGGGCTGGGGATCGAGTGAGCTTTAATCTATTTTTGGTAGGAAAAATATTACCTATAACAAAATACATGACACGCTGGATTCACATTTTTCTGATAATCAATCTGAATCAGCAAAAAGTGAATCCAGCATGTCGTGTATTTCATTACTGTTAATAATTTTTCTGCCAAAAATAGATTAAAGCTCACTCGATCCCGAACACCTTTCTATTTGATTTTAACTTTCTTTTCATTTTCAAACATAAATTACAACAGTTAATAATTTCTGTCTCGGTTGCACGTTACAGATTCCTGCACATAATAAAAACTATATTAAAAAAGAATGACATTGTGTTTATGAGTGAAATATGTTGAATTGTACATGCGTCCCGTCAAATGTGTTGAAACTCATAAACGTGTCTTGCGAAGCAGCGCCTGAAGTGGATCCCCGGTGAGGACAAGTGAGACTATTATGCCCCTGTGGGCGACATATACCACACCACATCTTTGAGTTCTTTTTACTAATTGTCGAACTTGACGGCTCATCAACATCTCGCACTCTTGTCTTCTTCGGCCTACCAGATTGGCGATATCTTCTGGACAGGGTGAGTTCCTTCAAATTTGGTATTTGCAGTCACATTTGGTGACCGCTCACACGTTGAATAAAGTGTGAGTACATCTGCAGTAAGTTGCCTGGTGATAGTGTATTGATGCACGTAATTTTTCAGTGTTGCTCTCAATAAATGCATGCATGGAATGGAATGGACACACGAGATTCCAGTAAACTCCCACCTGTTATTGTTGTATACACATGTATTCATGTCGACAATGTATTGTTTGTCATCGTTGCTCACCTCAAATCGTGCAGCTCCCGCAAACGCAGCACTCTAATTTCGAGCTGCACTTTCTAGCTTCTCAAGCTTTTTGCTTATCTGGGGACACAAGAGGTCTGTTGATTGGGCCAACTTCTCAAATTTTTTCACAATGCGAGCCATCAAGCACTTTCAGATCATCTCGAACATAGTCAGAATCAGTTTGTCCATGTCAGGCAATAGAACTGCATTGAATGACTTACACAAATTATTCAAGCCCATTTCGCACTTGGGGATCGAAGAGAAGGCATGACTAGCTCAATATCTAGACTTTTCTTCCCAAAACCATGTGTGGACATCCGTGTTAAGTTGAAGTAATTTTCTCATTTCTATTTCAAAATGATACCTTGTGGTTTCTCTGGTTGCATTCCACGTAGCATCTATGTATGTTTTGCCCCGAAATTGATTTTTGAAATTTATGTACATATGCCGGAGGCAGTAGCAGTGTTCGACTTTTTTATATTGATCTTCCACAACCTTCACCAAACCCTAATATTTGAAAGAAAAACAGAGTCAACACAAAACAATATAACGATCACAACGCCTAAATATTTGTGTTAGAAAAATAATAAAATTAGTGTGAACAATAATAATAATACCACTGCTGTAAAACATGGAGAGTACTAAACAAATAATTCATAGGAAAGACTGTACTGAACAATCTCCTAGACTGAATTACCTTTCCAAGTAGTTCCCAGGAAAAGGTTGGAAGGGACACAAACTTTCCCACTTAAAATCCAGTCTCCTAGATAGAACTTCTTTACATAGTACAATTACACTACTAACACTCATCTTTACACTCAGCCGTCAGTCGCAGATTTTCACTTTTGGTGAATTTGATCTCATAATCATTTTTCAAAAAATATTCGACTATTTTTTCTCCAAAAAAAATCTCATTGAGATTTCTTCTCTTACCTGTATGTTTTCCACCTCATTATCTTCCGAATCGACCGGTGTTCGAAGTCCATTGTCTAGAGTTCTGGAGGTCGAATGCACCTATATTTCTCTATTTCCATCTAAGTGATCGAATGCTCAAAGATCACTATATGCAGACGTGTTGTACGAATACCAATTCATATTGGCATCACAAGTTATTGTCTCATCTAAATCAACCGATCAACTTGAATCAGAATTCATCGTCGTCGTTAATACAGAGAAAATTCACCGGTGCAAGAAAATATTTGCAAGGTTTCAGAGTTTTCGGAAGATGTGGAGTGAGAGTGGAAGACTGATCTCCTTAAATAATCAAGTAGATCGTCCCTCCGTTCTCGGGACAACGGGGGGCTGTTTGCCAGACTCGGCCCCCCGCTGTAATGGTTTGAACATTCAATATTCTATTGTCAATAATGTATTGTAGATATTTATTATGGATGATATATGAATATAAGTTAGGGAAGTGGTATTGAAGAGATGGTATAAAATCCTTGAAAATGTTATGAATGAAACTGTTTTGTAGGAACAGACTTGATTGTAAGTGTAATAACTTTTGCTGTGATAATTGAATTATTATGAAATTTTTTAGTCTTAAACTAGACATGTAGAGGAAAAGAATGCCTTTAGAATGAAAGAATTGGGATGTATGTAGCAAAAGTTATCTACTTTTTAATTTGATGAATACCGTTTACATTTTAAACTGCACTGGTTTGGTAAATAGCTTTAAACTACATCTTAGATTCAGAATTTGGAGAAAGTTAAAGAAGGAAAAGTGTTTCTAACACTTTGTAGCATGTATTCATGTAATAACATTGCACAACCAATGGCGTTAGGACACGTGAAAGTTGATATATGTTGAGTAAGTTGTTTGCTTAATTGATTAATTAAGTTAATTAAATATGATTAAGACTAATTAATCATGAATAATTATGTTAATCATGTTGATTAGTTTAAGACTAATAAAAATTAATTAGTTTTAGCTAAGTAAACTTAAACATAAGTAATCATAGTATTTTTGCAATTTATCATGCAAGAAAGGATAAAATAGTACTCGTACATGGACAAAAAAGATAGAATGAGAAATCTACCTCAAGAGCTCTCTAGAAAAAGGTAGAGAAGACTAAAGAATCAGCCATTTTCGTGTAAAGTATTCAGCTCAAGAGAAAATGAGAAAGAAGAGAGAAAACGAGAAAAAAAAGTGGGATTTTGGACTTGTTCCTCAAAGAAAAATTACTCAGCTCTAGGAGGTGATTCTATAGAACTAAAATCAGTTCATTAGGTAGAAATTTTGTGGAAGAGGAGAAACCTTCAATATGTAAGTAAATCTTATATTTAGAATAATTAATTTAACTTTTATTGCATTGTTTAGGTGAAGATAGATTTAAATTATGTTCTTGGTTCTGGTTAGGCTTAGAATTTTGATTGTGGATTGAAGTGATTAAATGGTTGTGGTTTTGATGTGAAATGAATGGTATTTTATGAAAATTTATGTTTTTAAATTGTATTGTGATGTTAAAAATGAATGTTTTGAAAATACTGTTTTAAATCAATGTGATATGTTGGTTTTCAAAATAATTTGCATGGGTGAGTTGCATAGTTTTAAATGTGCATGACATTGACTTTATAAAATATGTTAAAGCATGCATTTGAGGAAAAGAGAAAGTTAGCAATCTTGGTAACACATGAACCCAATGGTTGGACTTGCCTATTCGTGTGCGATGTGTATGACTTAGAAATGAGAAGGAGATCAACTTAATATTTTTATTGGGTTGAAAATCCCTAAACCTCGAGAGGAAACAATGCATAGTCCTACAACCCTACCAAAGAAAGCCCGAGAACGTGTAGGATTGTGTGATGATTATACATGCTGGAATTAGAGTGTATTGCATTTCTAACATAAACATTTGGTAGTTAAAAGATGCATTGGAGTTTTATTAAAAAGATGGTTTTAATCATGCAAAGTTTGTTCTATTTGTATTGGATTTATTTGATGAAAATTATTTCAAACAATGGTTGAGTGATTTCGAGCATTTGCATGGCTTTCAAAAGAATATGATTCATATGATTTTTAAAGAATCATTATAGTGGAAGATGGTAATTAATCTTATATGGTGTTAATAGAGTTTGAATTAGTTATTCTATGTGTTAGATTTATTTACTACTAAAAGCTCATTATGTGGATAATTCATATTTTTCAGATATCGAGAACGTTTACTGTGAGGAAAAACATAAGACAATATAAAGTTTGCGAAGAGCCATAGGTGAACCATCAAGGTAGATGGTCTTTTTGTTTGGGTGGGATGTTTGGATTTCCTTTGTATAAATTTTTTTAAAGGTCACATGTAGTGACCTACTCTTGTAGTAGCTTCCGTGTTAGTACTCTGATTTTCATATAAATTTTCAATGTATAAAATGTATGTTGTTTTCTTCATGTAATGGATGTTTTATATTTTATGTTTTATATGCTTTTATTAAAAAAAAGTAATAATGATTTTAAACGGAGCATCCTAATTTATGATACAAAACTGAAGAAGTATGTTTCATTAACTCTTAACAATCTATGCATGTGCGAGTTGAGTACCAATGAGAGCATCCCTTCGACGTTTGACTCCGTCCTACTTTGAGAATCCTCTAGCCCGTCGGAGTTCGGTTGTTGGAATCGTGTAGCGTCCCCTAATCCTATATCTCGGAATTCCCGTATAAATTTTTCTTTTTGTAATGCTCATAAGATTTTTGACTTCTAAACCTCTAAATCGAAGTCTTGGATTGTTGAAAACGTTTGGGAAACCATTTAAAGGAAACATAGAAAACTGAGGGAAAACACCGTGCGAAAGCCAAGGGCAAACATGTCCAAGGCAAGAAAACAAAGGGGCGATTGATCGGCTGCTTGACAGCCGATCGATCGGCCCTTGACAAGCCGATCGATCGCCCCCTTTCTGGCGATTGATCGGCTGCTGCTCTGGAATGAATTCCAGAGCATAGCCTGCAAAAGCCGATCGTTCGCCCCTTTACAGGCGAACGATCGGGAACTCCTCTAGAATATCAGAGAATTCTGCGATCGATCGCCCCTCCTCATTCTTCTTCTTCTTTTTCTTCCTTCCCTACTTCCTTCACCCTCACTCACATACCACAATTTTCTTCTACGCTTCTCCTTTCTCTCTTCATCCACCAAGGTCTATACTCCACTCAACATAAAACTCTTCAACCCCCATACATTTGTCACTCCTCCAGTCATCCAAAAATCAACTCGAAACATATTAAAGCGAAGTAAATTTTCATGAAACGAACTGCGTGAATCCGTTTGAAAACTGGACACTTCCCTACGAGTTTAAAAGTTACCAAGCAATTCCAGTAAGATTTCCAAAATGAAAACTACCACTTAGACATTCAATACTTTCGTTCACCACCTATCCAAAAATAACCATTTTCATCAAAATACACTATCTATACGTTTTCCAAATTCACTTAACCTATTGTGTCAAATACCATCATCCTTCCCCACAGGTCAAAATATGCGTCGACTGCCCAGCACGCTCCCACGGGCATCCTCCTTCAATTTGTATGCTCGTCAGGTGGAGGGACATCGTCCTCATCTTGCTTTAAGTCACCTACACCATAGAAACGAACTGTAAGCTAAAGACTCAGTAAGTCTACGTGAATGCAAGTGAATGCTATGCATATACGGTTCGTAAAACATGCATCCTACCTTTTCGCTATTCATTTCATTTCATATACGTCACCGGGGCTTCACTCTCGGTAGATAAAAGTGGCACATCCGGCGATTGGATAGCCCCTTTCATCTACCCGGGGGGAAAACATGCTTCACCTATAGGACAACCATGTTTGAACCACCATCCCTGACGCTACCATAATTACATACATTTTATCTTTTCGTTATCATTTTCCTTTTCATGAAAACGTGCATGAAAATTCCTTTTTCGTGCTTTTTCATAAAACCATGATGCATGAACATGTACGATGCCGTAAATAAAACCAAGCAACAAATTTAGACATACAACAATTTAACTAAAACTAACTACCCAACCTATTACCCAACACATCAAACATCTCTAAATTCTTCAATCAACATAATCTTATGGTGTAGGCCAAATTGGCCAAAGTAAGTCACGAGAACTTACCTCGGGTCCTTAGCACACCAAGAACCTCGTTTTGAGCTTTGTCACCTAAAACATTCCATAGTGTCATTTGTTAAAACCGAGTCTAAACAACAAAATTTCGTAAACTAACGAAACTTCTAACTAAAGAAAATTTCTTAAAATCCTAATAAACCTCTCTCGGGCATTTCATCGAGCATCTTACGCTCACAAACCTTAAACCTCCATTAATGGAGTTTTCTAAAGCTCCAATTATCCGAAAATTGCAACCCAAGCATTTACACCATCTAACTACATCCAATAATCGCAAATACGACATTACCTAACCGTTCCTAACAAAACCCAACTATTTTTACGAAAATCCTACGAAACCCTAACCGTTAAACAACCCGAAAATCAGAAATAGACCTTCCAAAATCATAGAACCTTACCTAGAGAGTGTTTTCGTAGAAGAAACGTGAAGGAAATGTTGAAGATCGGAGGAGGAACGTTGAAGTGTGAAGAACGCCGTGGAGGAGAAGCAAAATCGCTGTTGGAGAGGGATTTTGGAGAAAAACGTTAAGTGTTGAGGGAAAGAGGGGTTTTTGATATTTAATTCCATTTGACTTGTCAAATGACAAGTTTGTCCCTCCACTTGACTTTCCGTTTATATCAACGCTAGACTATCGGTTCGGTTTTCTCTAAATCTTCTTATTTCACTAATAATCCTCATTTATTACTAGGGCCCTAATAAACTTTCCGTTCATCGAACGGATCCAATTTACTATTTATACGAATTAAACCACTATAGGGTCAAAACCGGAAATTCGAACGTTATATTTTCGATTTGAATTTCTTAATTTCCTATATTTCTCCTAAAATCCATATTAATTATAAGGATTCCATTAAAACTCTCGATTCGCAAAACGTGCATATTTCAATTATTTACAAAAATGCCATTGCGCGCAAAATTCACAAACTCGTAAAACCGGGTGTTACAAATCGGGTCCTGACACCCGCGTTCTCCGACCCGTGATCAATTATTGATCTCGGGCCGGAGCACGTGGGGTTGTTTGCCAGACTCGCCCCCCACTTCAACGCACCTGTGTTCAACACACGGGAGGTCGTGTCCTGAAGCATGACCTCCCGTTTTAAAATTCCTCTGTAACACGGGGGACTGAGCTAAAATGAACAGTCCCCGTGTTTTTCTTCACGTGCAACGCACGTGCGCAGGGGTTCTATACTCCCACATCGACCTCCAGATAAAACGGGGGGCCATTCTTTTTAGATTGGTCCCCCGTTCTATGTGTGCAATGCATGTATGCGAGTTCTACACCCCCACGTCAACCCCGGACAGGACGGGGGGCCGTACTTGGAGAACCGTCATCGACCTCTGGATAGAACGGGGGGCAATTCTTTTTAGATCGGTCCCCCATTCTATACGTGCAATGCATGTATGCGAGTTCTACACCCCCACGTCAACCCCAGACAGGACGGGGGGCTGCGTTTGGAGAACTGTCACCCATTCTCTTTGTAAAATGCACAACGAGAGGCTATCGGGCGTCTATTTTAAAAGAGTTTTTTAAAAAGAAAATCGATACTTTAAAGTTCAAAATGATTTTTACAATTTCTTTTATTAAGATTGGTTCATGCCTGGACAAAAGTCCGGGTCAAGGCTCGTTGGAAGCCTGAATTCATGTCTGATTTCTGTGTACCAAGTCGATCCAACTTGGGTAACTGCCGATCCGGAGAGAGAGAGAGAGAGAGAGAGAGGAGATGGAAAAGTCTATTCATAAAGGAGCACAAACAATACAAGCAAGCAAGAGAATAGCCGAAGAAGCCACATCCTCTTCAACATCAGAACTGCTTCTCTTAAATTTGCAGGATTTCCCTTTCATGCACTGAATCTGCTTCTGCCCTTGCTGCTGCTGAATTTGATTTGGCCATTTTCTTTTCATGCTTTCTTCAACCTTTGACACCATTTTTCTGACCTAATTTTTCTGTACTAGTTTTTTGTGAAGCAGAGAGAGTTTAAATAGAGGAGGCAAAGCTATGGAAGCAAAACATTCATGCATCTCCTCACTTCACTATACTCTTCCTCATTCTTTTATCCTTTTATTAATATAATCCACGAGAGAGGAGAGAGAGAGAGAGAGAGAGAGAGATGGAAAAGTCTATTCATAAAGGAGCACAAACAATACAAGCAAGCAAGAGAATAGCCGAAGAAGCCACATCCTCTTCAACATCAGAACTGCTTCTCTTAAATTTGCAGGATTTCCCTTTCATGCACTGAATCTGCTTCTGCCCTTGCTGCTGCTGAATTTGATTTGGCCATTTTCTTTTCATGCTTTCTTCAACCTTTGACACCATTTTTCTGACCTAATTTTTCTGTACTAGTTTTTTGTGAAGCAGAGAGAGTTTAAATAGAGGAGGCAAAGCTATGGAAGCAAAACATTCATGCATCTCCTCACTTCACTATACTCTTCCTCATTCTTTTATCCTTTTATTAATATAATCACTCTCTCAATAATTTATCAAATTCAATTATATCCACAGATATTAATTTCTACTTTTTATTTATTTTTTATTTTTTGCAATTTAATGACAAATCTTCGTCTTAACATGGTAAATTAATTTCTCTACACCCATGTGATGTCAATAATTTCTTCTGTCTGTACATATTTGTTGTATATATCCATATCAATATCGACCATTAAATTAGGGTCCCTCTAATGTGTGACAAATGTGCACAACTAATTTCGTACCAGTTAAGGGGTTTGATTAACATAAAATAGTTAATCATCCTTAATGAAATAAATACAAATATGTCGATTAGTCCAAATATAATAGCGTGACATCGAAAGTCATCGAGACATAGTATAAACTCGTCACTTGCAATTTTTTAGCTTACAAAACTCTTCCAAGTAAAAGTAATTATCATAATTTAATTAGTATATAGTCTAAAGTTCTCAAGTTAGAGCAAATAAATGCGACATGATGTTTCATGGAACATTTTATGGACCTCTCTCTAAGAAAATTATAGCAAAAGGTGAAAAAAAAAAGAAAAATTATAAACGAAACATAAATTAAATTCAAACAATTTTAATGATTTATGTCACGTAAGAATAATTCAAATGTTTTAAATTAATAAATTAACTAGTATTAATCTATAATTATGTAACAGTGGGGACTGGGGTCCATAGTATTGCTTTTAAAAAAGTTGTCACGATTATGCTAAATTAATACTGAGAGAGGCCTTCATGTGCAACACCAAGTGGGCATGTGTTTTGATGCTTTCTCTCCCTATCTCGAGTAAACGTTGTTATGATGGAGACCAAACGTTGTTATGCTCACTTTTTTTTAATATTGAGTCATAATCTTGATATTATAATTCAGGTTCATCTTATGGCCCGCGACTCGCAAGCTGGAGCCAAGCTAGAATTCTGGTCTAAGTACATTGTAACCTCTAGGCCTACACTTGCTTCTTACAATCAGGTCAGTCCCTGAGCCAACTTGAGTAAAGAGTCCGCTCTGCAATCACAAGTAATGAAGTCGCAACATTGAAGTACGAGCTCCAAAGCATGAAAGAAAAATAGTCAGTTTGCGAGCCTCGAGCCACAAAAGCTGGTTCGAGCTAGACTAGTCCTGAACAAAAATTTTGTCCACGGCTTGTCGTACCAGGTCTAGATCAGACCTAGGTTGCAATTTAGTTGACTAGGTTAGCCCGACCTAGTCCGGTGATTGCTCTAGAAGTATAATATTGTTCTTTTTTTGTCGCAACTTGCGCATTAGCGTTTATCACAAAATGTGTGCAAAGATAGGAAGAGAATTTATGAACTACTCACCTTTTTCTATTCTAAATAATGTCGTCTCTTTCGACTTTCATGACATGCTATCATTATAATACTTCCGTTAAGAGTCTAACGTCCCCTTCAGATATACTTCCCGTTGAACTGTGACTTCAATACCATTTATGGAGTGTCAATCTTGTTAGTAAATATTATCTACTTTGAGTCATACTCCGCACAACTTTTTTTTTTTTTGAGTTTTATCCCAAAATTTATTATTATTTTGGCTCTTTATTTTTTATATCAATGTTTGAGAGCCAATAAACTAAATGTACAATTAAAGCAATTAAATAAATTTTGGGAACATAATTAACGTTCCTAGCTTGTTGTATATTTTGCCACAAAAATGATCGGTTATTATCTTTAAAAATTAAGAATAGTAATTAAACATTGAAGTAAATAATTTACAACTTTACGTTTTACCCTAAAAAAGATTCTACCATCTTTAATCAGTCCCGAGCCTAAACTGCACTATTATTTGTACATGAACTTCACTCGCAGCTCAGGCCAAATTCCGATAGTGTCTCAACCCCAGAATGTCTCCAGCGTTGAAAACTAATCATCCGATAGATTCATTTGCGTGCTGTCGCCATTGCATGCAGGTAATCTCCGCAGGAAGTCTTCTTCCACGTCGAGGATTATTGCGTCTCTCTTGATTCACAATCAAAAAGATGAGTACATGGCACAAATTAGTCGTCCTGCCATGGATAACAGTTGCATATCAAACAGTTTTACAGAAAAAATTTTAAGGGTAGGAACGAGGAAGATGACTGATGTAACGGGAGATGAGAAGATAGAGAAACAGTCAATGATGTTTCAGAGAGAGAAATATTGAATACAGAGGGAGTTCCCGTTCAGAAGTCTTTTTGTTTTGATTGAAACAGACAAGAATCGTATGGATAAGCCAGAAATTCTCATCAGTGATGCCTATAGAAGATGGGATGTTGGCAATTTCTTCAACATCTCACTTCGTTTGCCTTCGGATTTCAAACCCTTTTTGGACGTTTTCATGGAGAACTCCATTGACCCTAAATTTAACTCTCTCTCTCTCTTGTGATGGTAATTTGAAACCAATCACACTGAGAAATAATAAGAATAAAATAGAAGAATGAAATAAGAAATTAAGACACAAGATTTATATGATTCAGATCAAACTGTCTTATGTTCATGATACAAAAGCTCAGAGCAAGTCTTATTCAAAAATAAAAAAAATAAGAGTTTTTCGTAATTCTACAGCATCACCAACGACATTACCCTGAATATAAGAGACGCCGCTCTCTAAGAAAAAATTCTACAAAGCACCCACTCTACAATCTCTCCCTCTATAGCTTACATTTCTCTCGATTATCTCTTTTATATACTTTCCATTGTCTCTCTTATTCTTTCATAAATGAAATATAAAAACAGGGAGAAGGAACACGCAAATGAAAGAGAGAGAGAGAAGAGCTAGAAAATTCTGTTCTATATATTCTTTTATGTAAATCTATAATAATTCTTTTCTTACTATTACAAGGTTGAATACCTCTATATATATCTAGAGAGCATATTTCTAAAAGGAATGAATACTGTTTCTAAAAGGAATG
>CM039507.1:3309515-3348265 GCA_022432975.1 Begonia masoniana
GAAGACAGGAGGGAGGAAGTCTGCGGAGCACGGCTCAGAGGAAAATTGAGGTTGTTTTGTGCAGGTTGGAGAGCTGCAATCTGAGACTGGAGAGACTGAAGGGTCCGAGAAAAAAGCACATGGTTTCGAGTCATGGTTTGATCCAGTTTAGCTAAACTCACATCAACATCCAGTTTAAGCTCATTGATCTTCTCATTCAGCTTTGTGTACAAGTCCAATGCGGTCTGGGCTAGCTTTGTATCGAGAGATGTCTCAATCTGACTTTGAAAAGAGCTAAAAGTTGTCTCAAGACTGGCAATACGGGACTGTAATGTATTGAACTGCTCTTCACTCATAGAGAAGCGTCTCTGAAAAGTTTTTGGGGTGTCAGGAGTGGGTGGAAGAATGGAGGCAGATGTTTGGACTAGAGGAGGCAGAGAAGGAATCAAAATGGATGGTGAAGGAGAGGATTGGACAACAGGAGATAAAGGGGCAGGAGCAGGCAGTGTAGGCAACAGCAAAGAAGGTGAAGGGGCTGAAAGTGGTTCAATAATGGGTGTTGAAGAGGGAGGAGGAAGAATTCTTGGCACTAGAGGAGGAAGGTGGAGGCGAGAGACTGGAGATCGAGGAGGGAAATCAAAAAATGCAGGGATCTCTGAATCACCAACACCCTATTGAGTTGATGACTCATCAGCCAGTTCAAGCTTTCTCTTCTATTTTCTGACTGCAGCAACCTGAGTAACCCTTTGTTTAGACTGATCCAAATAAAATTCTCCTTTTCTATTCTTCTTAATGCCCAGTCTGTTCAGAGTAGATTTGGAGTAGTAGTTGGCAGGTTTAAGACAGGTGAGCTCAGCATCCTCAGGAAAGTTGACTTCATGCTGCTGAAAAATCTTCATCAGAAGCAAATTGTAGGGAAGTGAAGAAGCTCTGGAAGTGATAGCCTGAATCATCCTTCTCAAGACTATGTAACCAACATCGAAAGGGGTCTTTTGGTAGATGCCAAGAAGGATAAAAGTCTCCATACAACTAACTTCATCATAATGGCCACCTTTGGGAAGGATGTTGTATCCGATCATTTGATGAAAGAGCTTAGCCCTTATGTTCAAATGCTTGCTCTTTAAAACATTAGGAGTGGTATTCGGGTCGAGAGCAATGGATTGTAACAGAAGACGACCATCTTCTGTATCAAAGGAAGGTGACTCTTGCCCAGAGGTATAGTATTTTGGGCACGCGTCTAAATGAGGGCATTCCAGAATCTCATTTATTGAAGAGGAGGTAATAGTTATGTGCTTTCCATACACATAACTCTTAATCATAGAGAAATCAGGAAAAAAACTCATATTGATATAGAACATCCTAACAGCATCTGAGTAATAGAAAGTCTCAACATCGAATAAGCCTATTAACCCAATGTCCTTTAAGGGTTCAACTAAGTTTAGACCAACTATCTCATCAGCCATAATGCCTCGACTGGGAATCAATTTCTTTAATTTAAACTCTTCATGGTACCTTATTTCCGCAGCCTGAGTAAGGAAGAAATACGATGGCCAGCTATTCGAACGAGGAATTTCTCGAGACTGACGGGCGGTGGTTTTGGACTTCTTAGCAGCGGGTTCCTTACCAGCTCTAGAGGAGGATTCCATGGAGACGATTGACGAAACTAACAGTGCGACACACGCGAAGGAAAAAAAAGGGTTTTTGAAAGGAAAAACACGACTATCAGAGTAGAAGCAAGTGAAAGGGCGCGAAAGATGAAGCGACTTTGTAAGAGAAAGAATTTAAATAAGTTAAGGCATCGCCCGATTAGAAAAAGACAATCGTGGAAGTCGGATAGAACCCGATAGAGCACACGTGTCATCAGATAAGAAGTACATCATCCGATAAGTGGATGATGCATATCTTCCGGTGAATAGTAAAAAGGACCGGATGATGTGAATATCAAAGACAAAAGCGGTGAGGAGTAACTTAACTTTTCTCATACTTAAGAAGACCTAATCTTATTCTAATACCCAGAAGGTTTCTCATCCAAAGGTTTTGTAAAAATATCTGCCAATTGATCTACAGAGTTAACAAATTCCAAAGAAATGTCACCTCTTTGAACATGATCTCGGATGAAATGATATCTTACATCAATATGCTTGGTTCTAGAATGCTGAATAGGATTTTGGAATGTTGATAGCACCTGGTATTATCACACCGAATGGAATCCTATCATAAAACAGATTATAGTCTTCTAGAGTTACTTCATCCAAAGCATTTGTGCACAGCAACTGCCTGCAGCAATATATTCACTCTCAGCAGTTGACAATGCAACAGAATTCTGTTTCTTAGAATAACAGGAAACTAAAGATTCACCAAGGAATTGACATGTTCCACTGGTGCTTTTCCTATCTACTAGACTACCAGTATAGTCAGAATCTGAAATATCCTATCAGATCAAAGGAAGTGCCTTTAGGATACCATAAACCAAGATCATAGGTTCCACTTAGATATTTAAAAATCCTCTGACAGCATTTAAGTGGGATTCCTTAAGAGCAGCTTGGAATCTAGCACATAGACAGACACTAAAGAGTATATCTGGCCTACTTGCAGTCAGATATAACAAGAGCCAATCATACCACGATATTTCTTAATATCAACACTCACTCCACTTTCATCTTTGTCCAACTTTGTAGTGGTACTTATGAGAGTTCTAGAGGATTTGGACAGATTCTAAACCAAATTTCTTAAAGAGTTCCTAATGTACTTTTCTTGACAGAAGAAAATTCCATCAGGAGATTGACTAATCTGGAATCCTAAGAAAAATTTTAACTCCCCCATCATACTCATTTCAAATTCACTTTGCATGAGGGAGGAAAATTCATCACACAAGTTGACATTAGTAGATCCAAAAATAATGTCATCAACATAAATTTGAACTAACAGAATGTCTTTATCCTTTTGCATGGTAAATAGAGTTGAATCTGAATTTCCCTTTTTGAAATTCTTTTCCACAAGGAAATTCTTCAATCTATCATACCAAGCTCTAGGAGCCTGCTTAAGTCCATAAAGAGCCTTCTTAAGTCTATAAACATGATCAGGTTTTGCAAAATCTTCAAATCCTAATGGCTGCTCTACATAAACTTCTTCCTGAATATACCCATTTAAGAAGGCACTCTTCACGTCCATTTGGAAGAGTGTGAAGTTTTTGTAGCAGTATAGGCTAAGAGCATCCTAATTGATTCTAATCTAGCAACAGTGCAAAGGTTTCCTCAAAATCTATTCCTTCTTCTTGATTGCAACCTTTAGCAACCAGTCTAGCCTTATTTCTCACAACAATCCCATTTTCATCCAATTTATTCTTATAAACCCATTTGTTCCAATAATGAGATGATCCTTAGCTGTGGAACAAGTTCTCATACTTGCTTCTTTCAAATTGATTTAACCTCTTCTTGCATGGTTAAAATCCAATTTTCATCACACTCGGCTTCCTCAAATTTCTTAGGCTCTACTTGTGAAATGAATGCCACATTGGCACAGAGATTCCTAAAGAAGCTCTAGTCTTAACTCCTAAGAAGGATCACCTAAAACTTCATCTATTGGATGATTTTTGACATATTTCCAATCTTTAGGAAGAGCAGGATTTTCATCCTTGACAGGAACAATATCTAAAGAAGTAGAGGAAGGTTCTAGAGATTTTTCTACTTGGAGAGGATCACTTGGCTTTTCTAAGGAAAGAGAATCCAATTGTTTATCCAAAATATCATCCTCATCCACATTGATTGTGGGTTGAGGAGACTCATCAAAGTTAACATGAACTGATTCCTCTACAACTAAAGTTCTCCTATTGAATACTCTATATGCTTTACTGGATAGGGAATAACCCAAAAAAATTCCAAGATCTGATTTGGAATCGAATTTTCCTAAGTTATCCTTAGTGTTTAGAATGAAACATTTTGCTTCCAAAGCTCTAAAATATTTAACAGAAGGGTTTTACCATTCCAAAGCTCATAGGGAGTTTTCTCAAGAATAGGTCTTATAGAGACCCGATTAAGCACATAACAAGCTGTTGACACAGCTTCTGTCCGAAATATTTTGGAAGGGAAATTCTCATTAAGCATAGTCCGAGCTAGCTCTTGGAGAGACCTATTTTTCCTCTCAACAACACCATTTTGCTGAGGGGTCCTAGGGAGAAGAGAAATTGTGCTCAATTCCATACTTGAGACACAAGAGTTCAAATTTCTCATTTTCAAATTCTCCACCATGATCACTACGAATAGCAACTATGGTGAGCTCCTTTTCATTTTGAACTCTTTTCCTAAAACTAGAAATGTGTCAAAAGTCTCATCCTAGACTTCAGAAAGTGAACCCAAGTAAATCTAGAAAAATCATCAACAATGACAAATGCATAGAAGTTTTTCCTTCTAAGCTGGCTATATTTGAATTACCAAAAAGGTCCATGTGAAGGAGTTGGAGAGGTTTAGAAGTAGAAATTGAATTCTTTAGAAGAAAAAGAACTTTTAATCTGCTTGCCCATTTGACAGCTTCACAGACTTTATCCTTTTCAAAGGATATCTTAGGGATTCCTCTAACTAAATTCTCCCTAGTAATCTTAGCTAATGTATCCATCCCCACATGTCCTAATCTCCTATGCCAAGTCAGCACGTCATTAAGTGAAATTAACAACAAAACATTTCTCATCAACATGCTCAAAGTCATTCAGATCAACATATAGACTTTTCTTTCTAAATCCTTTAAACAAAACAATTGTTAGTTGAAATGTCTTTGATCACACAAGTATTTGATTTGAATGTTACTTATAGCCTTTTGTCACACAAGACTTATGCTTACAGATTATAAAAAAACCTTAATCTTCTATAGTAATATTTTCAAGGATTTAGTTTTAGAATGATTACCTATATTTCGGCGATGCAACAATCCTGCCACTTTGGTTTCAACAAAAAGAACACTGCCATTTTCTTGTTGACAACAGCAACTTGGTGATTCTCGCGAATGCCTTAAAAAAAACACTGTCAATGGTACACATGATTTTCCCGGGACGAGCGGTCAACCTCAGTTTAGTGTGCCAGAAAGCACGGGTGGCAACTTCCTACTATTCTTGAGGAAGAGTGTCACTTCACTTCATCCCAATGTAGAATCATGGCCCTTATTCTTGAATTCCTTGGGTCTTCTTTGCTTGTGGACAGTATGCCCTTCATATGACCAGGGCTTCCCACCAAAAGCATAGTGACTCTCATTGTATTTTTGGAATTTTTCTGCCCTTTGAAATCTTTTTCCTGAAGTGCTCTTCCGTTTGCGGAACTTTACTCTGAATCCTAGTGACTGAGGCTATACCCTCATCATTCTTCCTCTTTTCAAACATCCTACTACTTCATTTCTTGTGAGGAGCTTTCAGGCAATGTCTTTCTCTTTGGTGACCTATTTCTCTTGAGGTCCTCCTTTTCGTTTGCCTTCATTGTGAATCTCAGTTGTAATGAGAGTCACAATGAGCGCTAACCTCAAGCTTCAAGAGCTGAGATTCATTGTTCATGTACTATGGCAGTCACTTTGGCATGCCAACTTCTTGGAGAAATATGAGGATCTTCCCATGACGTTCTTCATAGAGTAAGATTTACACAGAGCTTTAAAACCATTAGTTAGGGTAGTAAATCTAGTAAACATCGAAGGGGGAAACAGATCAACTTAGGATAGTTTAATTTCTCTCGATTATCGCTTTTATATCCTTTCCATTGTCTCTTTATTCTTTCTAAAATGAAATAAAAAAACAGGGAGAAGGACACGCCAAATGAAAGAGAGAAGAGAAGAGAAGGAGCGTAGAAACTCTGTTCTATAGATTCTTTTATGTAAACTCTATATTCTTTTCTTACTATTACAAGGTTGAATACCTCTATATATATTCGAGAGCAATTTTGGCTAAAAGGAATGAATACTGTTCTAAAGGAATGAAGTTGTAATCAGGACTCGAAGATAATAGTGGGCGGGTTGTGTGTTAATCCTCACTCAGGTTAAGCGAAGGACGGAAGAGCTTGGATCAAAATGTCTTGAAACGCGATTGGTGGTAGGGCTTTGTGAAAGCGTTAGCGATTTGAGTTAGTGAGGGAGTGAACTTCACAAGGAAGAATGGGTAAGTTACTTTCTCCCAAACGAATAACTGATAATGATAATTGATTTCCACTAATTTGACTAGAAGCAAAACGACGTAGAAGCGAGATTTAGTAGCACTGAGGTTATCACAGAAAATAGTAAAAGATCAGTGGAGAAACACCAATCTACGAAGAAGGGATTAATCTAAAGATTTTAGTTTCACATTAGTCAATGCTACGATACTCGGATTTGGTGCTGGTGGGAGGACCATTTTGCTTGGCTGATGACCAAGAAATAATATTAGGCCCAAAACCTATGCAACAAAGCACTGGTGCTTTTTGGCTCAGCTGGGCAAGAAGCACAATATATACGTGCCATCCTTCTATTTGTGGCCCCATCTTCCTCAAAAAATCTGAACAATAAGTGGCTTGTCAATTGATGAGAAAAATGAAAACTTGCATGAATTTTGCAGGTGCATGTTTGTTGTTGCTTTCCTTTGATTTGCCACTAAATCTTTAGGTATTTTTCAGTACTTGTCCTTTCCTGTCCTCCCACGTATTCTCTTTCAATAACTTAAACATATATTAATTCGGTTCTGGTTGAAAATGTTCTGTCTATGGATTTCTAGAATCAATCACCGTAAAAGTTTCAGCATTTTCTTGTTTGGATCTGTATTGACCTTCAATATTTGACATAGACTTTGTTTTGGGGACTTGATTGCACCGTTGATTTACTATTAAAAAAGTGTGGTAAGATGGGGGGTGGCAAAAACTGGACGGATGGTGTCAGGAACCCGAATTCCACCAACGGCCCCGGACGGCTAGAGAATCGCAAGTGGGAAGAAGTCGACCGTCGAATGATGCTTCATTGGCACTCCTCTTCACCATGCTTAGATATAAATTATGGAACATACTCCTTCAACTTGAGTAACCTATTAGGATGCTTCATTTAAAAATAATATATATATATATATATATATATATTATATATATAATATTATATATTTATAATAAAAGCTGGAAAATATCACATATAAATCGTGTATAAATCCACGTTAAACCTCAGGATTTCTTGGTTCTTGATTCTTATCATTTGACCTCTAATATTTAACATAGATCTTTGTCCATTTGGACTTGAGGCACCTTGATTCACATCCGAAGGGTGAGGAAAAGGGTGGCAAACGGAAGGCTGCTTGGTGTTCAAGACCTGAATCACCACCTGAACTCGAGGGATAAAGGTACAAAATGGGAAGGAGTTTGAACATTGAATGGAATGGCCATTGGCACTCCTCTCTCACATGCTTAGATTGAATTAATGGAAACTACTCCTTCAACTTGGTATTCTCAATAGGATGCTCGCTTTAAAATTAATTATATAATCTATTATATATATATATATATATATTTTATATATATTTTAAAAGCCGTTTAAAAATATAAACAATAACTGTGGTACAATCCACGTAAAGTTCACGTATTTTCTGGTTCTTGATCTTGTCTTGACCTCAAATATCTTGACAGAGATATTTGTCTTTGGACTTGATGTACCTTGATCACATCTAAGAAAAGGGTGGTAAGAGGTTGCAAATCAAGGCTGCTGTCAGGACGGATTACACCAACCGAACCCCAGGACTAGAGGATTCCCAAGGGGGAATACGTCGAACGTGTAGAAGGAATGCTCTCATTGGCCACTCCATGTAGAAGATATTGTCTAAGAGGGGGAGAAATTAGAACTTTGAAAATAATTTCACGTCTAACCAAATTTCTACTTGATAAATATATTATAAACATTAATAGCAGACAAACAATAAAGTAAAGAGATGAGAGGAGGAGAAATTCGACACCACAGTTTTTAACGTGGTTCGGCCAAACGGCTAGCACACTCCAAGCTATCTCCTTGCAGATTCCGTACTCTCTCACGCGAACGCTTGATCGAACTTTGCCGGGCTTCGTGATAAGCTTACACAATCTGGATTGAACTTTACGGGGTTCATCAACTGCCCTTACAGGGTTTGCAGGATTTGAAATTACAAATTACGATAATCTACAAAACTCTCAAACAGAATTCAAGTTTTTGGATAGAGAGATGTGATAGAGACTACAGAGTATGATTCGCCACGTTAGGCTCAGGAATCAAATTCGCAAAAGTTTCTTTTGCAGTGCTCTAACAATCGGCTTAAATACTCTGTCTGCAAATCGGTTGCTTCAATACTCTTATCCACTAATGGAAACTAGTACCGTGGGAGCAGGTTGCGTTCAAAAATGCAGGTAGCAGTTGCTTTCTGGAAACGCAAATCGCGATGCCATTAATTTCTGGACTTTAAGCTTCTGGGCGAGGTACCCTGTAGCTTCGCGGTCTATTTTAAAACTCTGGGGGAGGCGTTGCTTACAAAGCTTGAACGGCTTCGTGCTGTAATTTGTGAAGCTGAGTCGAAAACGGTGGATGCAGCTTTAGAAGTTGACGCTGCGGAAGGTGCAGCATAAAAATAAACCTCTATCGGAAGAGGTAGATATGAAGTATTCGCTTGGTCGTTAGTCGACGAGGACTGTGTCATTTAAATAATCTGCCTTCGTCAGTTTAGTAAGGGAGGAGGTCTTCTTCAAAGTTCTTGCCTTTGTCGTTTTTAGCTTGAGCGGAGGAGTGTCAACCTTGCGGAATGCTCTGAGGATTTTCTTTTGTTGTCTAGCCGATCGGAAGACGTAGTCATAAGAGATGCCGTCCGTGTATTCCTATCGTGGACTTCGGCGTTGAAGACTTGTTCTCTGTGTCGTTCGCTATCGGAGGGAGTAGGTCATTAAGAGCTTCGACTTTCTGTCGTTATTCTTATCGGTGGACTTCCGGCGTTTGACGAATTCTTCTTTGTTGTTATTCCTAGCGGGGGACTTCGGATTTGACGACTTCTCTTATAAATATTAAATCACGGTGGACTTAGGCATTACACTCATCCGCTTGTCGTCTTCCCTAGGATGATACAGTATTAAACACCATCGGTGATGCAGCGTTTACACACCATCGGATGAGTAGTACTTTTTGGTTTATCAATTAAGCTTGTTACAGCCCTGTTTTAATATTAAGAACCTGTACATTAATATTCATTTAGATAATAAAATACTTTTTCAGGATATTTCAAACAGATAAATCTATAGTCATAAATCAGTTAGTTTCAACGTAATAATTATAACAAATTACTTTAACATAAAAACATCTCAAAAACATATTTAACCATTAAACAAAATTAAGTAAACAATCTCACCATTTTGATCGATGACAATTATGAGGTTGTAAATTTGATTTAAGCATTACTCTCCCCCATAAAACCGAGCTCCCCGAAATAAGAGCATTAAATTCCAAATAAGCACAGAGCATATATTAGAGGATAGCACACAAATATCTCCCCCATAACAAGAGCATAAATTCCAAAATTAAGCACAGAGCATATTCAGATGATAGCACACAATTCCAATGTCACACAATTCCAATGTATATTCAAGCAATAATTCGACATATCTTCTCCCCCATTGTCATTAACAAACAAGGAAACACAGAGTAGATTACAAAATGTGAAACATCAAAGACCAAAGAAAATAAGTGTTCAGCCAGCAACACAAAATAGACGAACAAACCAAATTAAGCTAGGTCCCTAATATGCTTCCACACTTCTTGAAGAAGAGAAGAAAGTAAGACTACGTCCAGAGTAGGTTGACCAGCAACAGGAGAGGAGCAGGAAGAGCAGGGACAGGGACATAAGGCTGAAAAAATGCTTGTATGAGGGCTAGAAACTCTACCAAGTCCATAGTAGGTGGAGGCACTGGAGGAGAGACAGCCTGGGAAGAACCTTGATATATAACCATGTCCATACATGGTGATGACGTGGAGGAGGACTCAGGGGCAGGAGAGAAGCAACTGGATATTGGAACTGCAGTTCAGCTTCAGAAAGATCCAGAGACCTGGGGAGCACATCTGCCTCTGCAGACCGGAAGACAGGAGGGAGGAAGTCTGCGGAGCACGGCTCAGAGGAAAATTGAGGTTGTTTTGTGCAGGTTGGAGAGCTGCAATCTGAGACTGGAGAGACTGAAGGGTCCGAGAAAAAAGCACATGGTTTCGAGTCATGGTTTGATCCAGTTTAGCTAAACTCACATCAACATCCAGTTTAAGCTCATTGATCTTCTCATTCAGCTTGTGTACAAGTCCAATGCGGTCTGGGCTAGCTTTGTATCGAGAGATGTCTCAATCTGACTTTGAAAAGAGCTAAAAGTTGTCTCAAGACTGGCAATACGGGACTGTAATGTATTGAACTGCTCTTCACTCATAGAGAAGCGTCTCTGAAAAGTTTTTGGGGTGTCAGGAGTGGGTGGAAGAATGGAGGCAGATGTTTGGACTAGAGGAGGCAGAGAAGGAATCAAAATGGATGGTGAAGGAGAGGATTGGACAACAGGAGATAAAGGGGCAGGAGCAGGCAGTGTAGGCAACAGCAAAGAAGGTGAAGGGGCTGAAAGTGGTTCAATAATGGGTGTTGAAGAGGGAGGAGGAAGAATTCTTGGCACTAGAGGAGGAAGGTGGAGGCGAGAGACTGGAGATCGAGGAGGGAAATCAAAAAATGCAGGGATCTCTGAATCACCAACACCCTATTGAGTTGATGACTCATCAGCAGTTCAAGCTTTCTCTTCTATTTTCTGACTGCAGCAACCTGAGTAACCCTTTGTTTAGACTGATCCAAATAAAATTCTCCTTTTCTATTCTTCTTAATGCCCAGTCTGTTCAGAGTAGATTTGGAGTAGTAGTTGGCAGGTTTAAGACAGGTGAGCTCAGCATCCTCAGAAAGTTGACTTCATGCTGCTGAAAAATCTTCATCAGAAGCAAATTGTAGGAAGTGAAGAAGCTCTGGAAGTGATAGCCTGAATCATCCTTCTCAAGACTATGTAACCAACATCGAAAGGGGTCTTTTGGTAGATGCCAAGAAGGATAAAAGTCTCCATACAACTAACTTCATCATAATGGCCACCTTTGGGAAGGATGTTGTATCCGATCATTTGATGAAAGAGCTTAGCCCTTATGTTCAAATGCTTGCTCTTTAAAACATTAGGAGTGGTATTCGGGTCGAGAGCAATGGATTGTACCAGAAGACGACCATCTTCTGTATCAAAGGAAGGTGACTCTTGCCCAGAGGTATAGTATTTTGGGCACGCGTCTAAATGAGGGCATTCCAGAATCTCATTTATTGAAGAGGAGGTAATAGTTATGTGCTTGTCCATACACATAACTCTTAATCATAGAGAAATCAGGAAAAAAAAACTCATATTGATATAGAACATCCTAACAGCATCTGAGTAATAGAAAGTCTCAACATCGAATAAGCCTATTAACCCAATGTCCTTTAAGGGTTCAACTAAGTTTAGACCAACTATCTCATCAGCCATAATGCCTCGACTGGGAATCAATTTCTTTAATTTAAACTCTTCATGGTACCTTATTTCCGCAGCCTGAGTAAGGAAGAAATACGATGGCCAGCTATTCGAACGAGGAATTTCTCGAGACTGACGGGCGGTGGTTTGGACTTCTTAGCAGCGGGTTCCTTACCAGCTCTAGAGGAGGATTCCATGGAGACGATTGACGAAACTAACAGTGCGACACACGCGAAGGAAAAAAAAAGGGTTTTTGAAAGGAAAAACACGACTATCAGAGTAGAAGCAAGTGAAAGGGCGCGAAAGATGAAGCGACTTTGTAAGAGAAGAATTTAAATAAGTTAAGGCATCGCCCGATTAGAAAAAGACAATCGTGGAAGTCGGATAGAACCCGATAGAGCACACGTGTCATCAGATAAGAAAGTACATCATCCGATAAGTGGATGATGCATATCTCCGGTGAATAGTAAAAAGGACCGATGATGTGAATATCAAAGACAAAGCGGTGAGGAGTAACTTAACTTTTCTCATACTTAAGAAGACCTAATCTTATTCTAATACCACAGAAGGTTTTCTCATCCAAAGGTTTTGTAAAAATATCTGCCAATTGATCTACAGAGTTAACAAATTCCAAAGAAATGTCACCTCTTTGAACATGATCTCGGATGAAATGATATCTTACATCAATATGCTTGGTTCTAGAATGCTGAATAGGATTTTTGGAAATGTTGATAGCACTGGTATTATCACACCGAATAGGAATCCTATCATAAAACAGATTATAGTCTTCTAGAGTTTACTTCATCCAAAGCATTTGTGCACAGCAACTGCCTGCAGCAATATATTCACTCTCAGCAGTTGACAATGCAACAGAATTCTGTTTCTTAGAATAACAGGAAACTAAAGATTCACCAAGGAATTGACATGTTCCACTGGTGCTTTTCCTATCTACTAGACTACCAGTATAGTCAGAATCTGAATATCCTATCAGATCAAAGGAAGTGCCTTTAGGATACCATAAACCAAGATCATAGGTTCCACTTAGATATTTAAAAATCCTCTTGACAGCATTTAAGTGGGATTCCTTAAGAGCAGCTTGGAATCTAGCACATAGACAGACACTAAAGAGTATATCTGGCCTACTTGCAGTCAGATATAACAAAGAGCCAATCATACCACGATATTTCTTAATATCAACACTCAATCCACTTTCATCTTTGTCCAACTTTGTAGTGGTACTTATGAGAGTTCTAGAGGATTTGACAGATTCTAAACCAAATTTCTTAAAGAGTTCCTTAATGTACTTTTCTTGACAGAAGAAAATTCCATCAGGAGATTGACTAATCTGGAATCCTAAGAAAAATTTTAACTCCCCCATCATACTCATTTCAAATTCACTTTGCATGAGGGAGGAAAATTCATCACACAAGTTGACATTAGTAGATCCAAAAATAATGTCATCAACATAAATTTGAACTAACAGAATGTCTTTATCCTTTTGCATGGTAAATAGAGTTGAATCTGAATTTCCCTTTTTGAAATTCTTTTCCACAAGGAAATTCTTCAATCTATCATACCAAGCTCTAGGAGCCTGCTTAAGTCCATAAAGAGCCTTCTTAAGTCTATAAACATGATCAGGTTTTGCAAAATCTTCAAATCCTAATGGCTGCTCTACATAAACTTCTTCCTGAATATACCCATTTAAGAAGGCACTCTTCACGTCCATTTGGAAGAGTGTGAAGTTTTTGTAGCAAGTATAGGCTAAGAGCATCCTAATTGATTCTAATCTAGCAACAGGTGCAAAGGTTTCCTCAAAATCTATTCCTTCTTCTTGATTGCAACCTTTAGCAACCAGTCTAGCCTTATTTCTCACAACAATCCCATTTTCATCCAATTTATTCTTATAAACCCATTTTGTTCCAATAATGAGATGATCCTTAGGCTGTGGAACAAGTTCTCATACCTTGCTTCTTTCAAATTGATTTAACTCTTCTTGCATGGTTAAAATCCAATTTTCATCACACTCGGCTTCCTCAAATTTCTTAGGCTCTACTTGTGAAATGAATGCCACATTGGCACAGAGATTCCTAAGAGAAGCTCTAGTCTTAACTCCTAAAGAAGGATCACCTAAAACTTCATCTATTGGATGATTTTTGACATATTTCCAATCTTTAGGAAGAGCAGGATTTTCATCCTTGACAGGAACAATATCTAAAGAAGTAGAGGAAGGTTCTAGAGATTTTTCTACTTGGAGAGGATCACTTGGCTTTTCTAAGGAAAGAGAATCCAATTGTTTATCCAAAATATCATCCTCATCCACATTGATTGTGGGTTGAGGAGACTCATCAAAGTTAACATGAACTGATTCCTCTACAACTAAAGTTCTCCTATTGAATACTCTATATGCTTTACTGGATAGGGAATAACCCAAAAAAATTCCAAGATCTGATTTGGAATCGAATTTTCCTAAGTTATCCTTAGTGTTTAGAATGAAACATTTGCTTCCAAAAGCTCTAAAATATTTAACAGAAGGTGTTTTACCATTCCAAAGCTCATAGGGAGTTTTCTCAAGAATAGGTCTTATAGAGACCCGATTAAGCACATAACAAGCTGTTGACACAGCTTCTGTCCAGAAATATTTTGGAAGGGAATTCTCATTAAGCATAGTCCGAGCTAGCTCTTGGAGAGACCTATTTTTCCTCTCAACAACACCATTTTGCTGAGGGGTCCTAGGAGAAGAGAAATTGTGCTCAATTCCATACTTGAGACACAAGAGTTCAAATTTCTCATTTTCAAATTCTCCACCATGATCACTACGAATAGCAACTATGGTGAGCTCCTTTTCATTTTGAACTCTTTTCCTAAAACTAGAAAATGTGTCAAAAGTCTCATCCTTAGACTTCAGAAAGTGAACCCAAGTAAATCTAGAAAAATCATCAACAATGACAAATGCATAGAATTTTCCTTCTAAGCTGGCTATATTTGAATTACCAAAAAGGTCCATGTGAAGGAGTTGGAGAGGTTTAGAAGTAGAAATTGAATTCTTAGAAGAAAAAGAACTTTTAATCTGCTTGCCCATTTGACAAGCTTCACAGACTTTATCCTTTTCAAAGGATATCTTAGGGATTCCTCTAACTAAATTCTCCCTAGTAATCTTAGCTAATGTATCCATCCCCACATGTCCTAATCTCCTATGCCAAGTTCAGCAGTCATTAAGTGAATTAACAACAAAACATTTCTCATCAACATGCTCAAAGTCATTCAGATCAACAATATAGACATTTTCTTTTCTAAATCCTTTAAACAAAACATTGTTAGTTGAAATGTCTTTGATCACACAAGTATTTGATTTGAATGTTACTTTATAGCCATTGTCACACAACTGACTTATGCTTAGCAGATTATGCTTTAATCCTTCTACTAATAATACATTTTCAATGATTGGTTTAGAAGGATTACCTATATTGCCGATGCCAACAATCCTGCCCTTTTGGTTTCCACCAAAAGTAACACTGCCCTTTTTCTTGTTGACAACAGCAAACTTGGTTGAGTCTCCCGTCATATGCCTTGAACAACCATTGTCAAGGTACCACTGATTCCTCCCGGGAGAGCTGTCAACCTGCAAAACAGTGATCAAGTAGTCTTCTTAGGTACCCAAATCTTTTGGATCCTAGTGTTAGTCTTGGTTCCTTTAGGAACCCACTGTAATTTGCTACCTGGTTTCATACTGTTTGTTTTTAAAGGACATACAAAAGACTTATGTCCTACTTCATTACTCATATGACAAACAGTAGATTTAACAAAGTAATTCTTATAAGATTTCTTTTTGCTCAACCTGTCATACCCTAAACCAGCTTTATCTAATTGCATTCTCTGGTCACTTAACAGCATGCTCAGTTGATTACTACTATAAGTGTATTTCTGAACAAAACTATTTAAGTCTCATTTTCTTTTTCAGTTCAGAAACTTCTTTTTCATGCTGATTGTGTTCATTTTCATGCTTCTCAATTAAGCTTGCATTTTCCTTTTTCAGCAAATTATATTTGACCTTTAGCATGCTAAATTGTTTTACCAAATCATTAAATGCATCAATCATATCACCATCTTCATCAGATTCACTATCACTTAAGGAAATGCTAATCTCATTCTCGTGTGCCATAAAGCAGAGGTTGGCTACTTCCTCATCTTCTGAAGAAGAGGTGTCATCTTCACTTTCATCCCAAGTAGCCTTCATGGCCTTCTTCTTAAACTTCTTGGGATACTTCTTTGCTTGTGGACAGTCTGCCTTCATATGACCAGGCTTTCCACACCTAAAGCATGTGATCTCTTTGTCTTTTTGCAACTTCTCACCCTTTGGAAATCTTTTTCCCTGCATCCTCTTTCGTTGTAGGAATTTACTGAATCTCCTTGTGATGAGAGCTATATCCTCATCATCTTCCTCTTCTTCATCCTCAGATACTTCATTTTTGCTAGAGGAGGCTTTCAGAGCAATGTCCTTTCTCTTTATGACTTCTTTTTCTTTGAGGTCCTCCTTTCGTTTGCCCTCATTGTGATCTCATGTGTCATGAGAGATCCAATGAGTTCCTCAAGTTTCAGAGCCTTGAGATCTTTTGCTTCTTGTATGGCAGTCACCTTTGGCTGCCAGCTTCTTGGAAGACATCTGAGGATCTTCCTGACCTGTTCTTCACTAGAATAAGATTTACCAAGAGCTTTCAAACCATTAGTAATGTTAGTAAATCTTGTAAACATGGAAGAAACAGACTCATCCTTAGGCATAGAGAATAGTTCATACTCGTGTATGAGCATATTTAATTTACTCTCTTTCACTTAATTTGTGCCCTCGTGTGTGACCTCTAATAAGTGCCAAATTTCTTGAGCACTCTCACACCCTTGTACTCTATTAAATTCGTCTCGATTTAGAGCACAGTACAAGGTGTTTACTGCCTTGGCATTAAGGCTCAGATTGCTCTTATTGGACTCAGACAATTCAGAAGAGTCCTTAGGGATACTTTTCCCATCTACAGTTTTCATGGCCTTAAAAGGACCATTCTCTATAATACACCATGTCTCATAGTCTATGGCTTGAATGAATATTCTCATTCTAGCCTTCCAATAGACATAATCACTACCATCAAAGAATGGAGGTCTATTTGTTGCTTGACCTTCTATTTGTGTGGTGTTAGTGTTAAATGCCATTGTGCAAATATGTATAACGCAGGGTGTTTAAACACAGCTTAGACAGTGATAACCTCGCTCTGATACCAATTGTAGGAACGATATTGTCTAAGAGGGGGGTGAATTAGACCTTTTTAAATTAATTTTAAGTCTAACCAAATTTCTCTCTTGAATAAAATACTTATAAAATAATAGCAGACAAACAAATAAAGTAAAGAGAGAAAGAGAGAAATTCGACACCACAGTTTTTAACGTGGTTCGGCCAAACTGCCTACGTCCACGCTCTAAGGCTCCCCCTTGAAAATTCCTTACTTCTCCTCAACGAGAAATACTGATCGAACTTTGCGGGCTTCGATCCACAGCCTTACACAATCCTGGATTGAAACTTTACGGGCGTCAATCCACCTGCCTTACAGGGTTTTCAGATTTGAAATACAGATTACACTAATCTACAAACTCTCAAACAGAATCTCAAGTTTTGGAATAGAGAGATGTACATAGAGAATCCAGAGTATGATTCGCACGTTAGGGCTCAGGAAATCAAATTCGCAAAAGTTCTTTTTCAGTGCTCTAACCTCGGCTTAAATACTCTGTCTGCAATCGGCTTGACTTCAATGCTCCTTATCCAATAATAGAAACTTAGTTACCGTTGGAGCAGCTTTCGTACAAATGTAGGTAGCCGTTGCTTTCTGAAAGCGCAAATCGCCCGACGCCATTAATTCTCTGGACTTTAAGCTTCTGGGCGAGGTACACTGTAGCTATCGCGGTATATTTTAAAATCTGGCGGAAGACGTTGCTTTACCAATGCTTGAATCGGCTTCGTAGATGTAATGTTGTGAAGGTTGAGCCGAAACGGTGGATGCAGCTTTAGAAGTTGAACCGCTGTCGGAAGATGCAGCATTAACAACTGAACCTCTATCGAAGATGTAGATATGAAGTCTTCTTCCCTTTGTCGTTTAGTGACCGGAGGACTTTGTCATTTAAATAATCTGCCTTCGTCGTTTAGTAAGCGGAGGAGGGTCTTCTTCGAAGTCTTTCGCCTTTGTCGTTTAGCGAGCGGAGGATGTCAACCTTGAAGGAATGCTCTGAGGATTTCTTCTTTTGTCGTCTAGCGATCGGAGGACGTAGTCATTAAGAGCTTCGCCTTTCTGTCGTATTCCTATCGGTGGACTTCGGCGTTGAACGACTTCTTCTTTTGTCGTCTAGCGATCGGAGGACGTAGTCATTAAGAGCTTCGCCTTTCTGTCGTATTCCTATCGGTGGACTTCGGCGTTGAACGACTTCTTCTTTTGTCGTTTTTCTATCGGTGGACTTCGGCTTTGAACGACTTCTTCTTTTAATATATTAAATCACCGGTGGACTTAGGCATTACACTCATCCGCCTTTGTCGTCTTCCCATCGGATGATACAGCATTAAACACCATCGGATGATGCAGCGTTAAACACCATCGGATGATGTAATACTTTGTTTATCAATTTATATTTTACAGCCCTGTTACCTGTACACTTAACATATTCATTAGATAACTAAAATACCCTTTTCAAGGATATTTCCAACAGATAATCTCATATTCATAAATCATTAGTTTCAAACGTAATAATATAATCAATTACTTTAACATATAAACACATCATCAAAAACATATTTAGACTTAAACACCATTTAAGTCAACACTCCCCTCTCACATGCTTAGATTATGAATTAATGGAACATATTCCTTCAACTTGATATCCTAAATTAAGATAGCTCCGTTTAAAAACCATATATGTTTTTTTTTAACAAAAGCATTTAAAATATAAAACATATAAATCGTGTATATACAATTTACATGAAATCAGAGTACTAACACGAAAGCTATTACAAAAGTAGGTCACTACATGTAACATTTCAAAAAGATTTCTACAAAAGAAATCCAAACATCTCACCCAAACAAAAAGATCATCTACCTTGAAGTTACCTATGTTCTTCTTCGCAACTTTATGTTGCCTTATGTTTTTCCTCCCGGTGAACGTTCTCGATATCTGAAAAATATAAATTATCCACATAATGAGTTTTTAGCTCAGTAAATAAATCTAACACATAGAATAACTAATCCAAACTCTAGTAACACCATATATGATTAATCACCATCTTTCACTATAACTATTCTTTGAAAATCATATAAATCATGTTCTTTTGAAAGTCATGCAATTCCTATAAAAAATAGTGTAATGTTCCGATTTTGGTAAATAAAAACGGATCAAATTTTTATTTAAAACAAAATCTATATTCCTTGTATATTTATATTTATGAAATTATAAAATATACATTGGAGAAGTTGGATGAAGAAAGGATACGTAAAATGATAAAAAATTTACGTTTGGATATATATATTAAGTAAAAAAAAAAGTAAAAAAATAAATGAAGTGGCTGGCAGCCACTCCAGTAGAAAAGAGAGAAAGTGGAAATGAAAGAAAGAGAAAGTGTCTGATATGAGGCGGTTTGCATGGAGAGAGAGAGAGATGAGAGAGAAGAAAGGAAGGGAGAGAGAGAGGAAAAAACTTGAGGAGGAAAGAGAAGAGAAACAGAGAATCGCGGGGAGAAGATCGTGGGAAAGAGAGGAAACAAGGGAGGGGAAGACGTGAGAATCGGTCAATCGTCCTTAGAGTAAAGTAATCAACACCGCTGCGGATGCACGTTTGGGTCGAAACGACTCCGAGCGGTGGAGATTTCGGGGTTAAAAGGGGAGGAACCGACATTTTGTAAGTAAAATTACACTTGAAATACTTAATTAGTTTTATTTTAGAATAGGTGGAGAGATACTGCTGTTGGGATGGTGTAAATTTGGATATATTGCTGATTTTGTGGAGATTGGGATGGAGAGTTGTAAATGTGACTAAACTATTAGTTTTAGTTAGATTGATGGAGTTTAAATGAAATTGAAGATTGTTTTGTGGAGATTGAATTGTGTTGGAAGTTAATGAGTGAATGATGTTCGATGGACTTGGAAAGTGCTTGTTGCATAACAATTTGTTTTCTGAAAAACATTGTATGTTCAATTGGTGTTTTTACTTCATGAATCAACTGTTGCGATTAAAAAGGTTCTTAAATTGCTTTCATGCATGCATGGCATAAGAATTAATGTACGTTGCATTGCCTTTTTAAAATTTAAAGCATATATATATGAGAAAGAGAAAGGGACAATATTTTAACCGGTAATTGACTCTCATTATCACAATAGTATACTATGATAGTGAACATGATAAGAGGAGGGGCTTTACGACATAGTTGTATCCCTTGGGTTAAAAATCCCTAAATTTGTGAGGGGGCTAGCAGACTCGGGGGAGAAAGAGAGAAATTCGACACCACAGTTTTTAACGTGGTTCGGCCAACTGCCTACGTCCACGCTCTAAGGCTCCCCCTTGAAAATTCCTTACTTCTCCTCAACGAGAAATACTGATCGAACTTTGCGGGCTTCGATCCACAGCCTTACACAATCCTGGATTGAACTTTACGGGCGTCAATCCACTGCCTTACAGGGTTTTCAGATTTGAAATACAGATTACACTAATCTACAAACTCTCAAAACAGAATCTCAAGTTTTGGAATAGAGAGATGTAAATAGAGAATACAGAGTATGATTCGCACGTTAGGGCTCAGGAAATCAAATTCGCAAAAGTTCTTTTTCAGTGCTCTAACCTCGGCTTAAATACTCTGTCTGCAAATCGGCTTGACTTCAATGCTCCTTATCCAATAATAGAAACTTAGTTACCGTTGGAGCAGCTTTCGTACAAATGTAGGTAGCCGTTGCTTTCTGAAAGCGCAAATCGCCCGACGCCATTAATTCTCTGGACTTTAAGCTTCTGGGCGAGGTACACTGTAGCTATCGCGGTATATTTTAAAATCTGGCGGAAGACGTTGCTTTACAATGCTTGAATCGGCTTCGTTAGATGTAATGTTGTGAAGGTTGAGCCGAAACGGTGGATGCAGCTTTAGAAGTTGAACCGCTGTCGGAAGATGCAGCATTAAACAACTGAACCTCTATCGGAAGATGTAGATATGAAGTCTTCTTCCTTTGTCGTTTAGTGACCGGAGGACTTTGTCATTTAAATAATCTGCCTTCGTCGTTTAGTAAGCGGAGGAGGTCTTCTTCGAAGTCTTTCGCCTTTGTCGTTTAGCGAGCGGAGGATGTCAACCTTGAAGGAATGCTCTGAGGATTTCTTCTTTTGTCGTCTAGCGATCGGAGGACGTAGTCATTAAGAGCTTCGCCTTTCTGTCGTATTCCTATCGGTGGACTTCGGCGTTGAATGACTTCTTCTTTTGTCGTCTAGCGATCGGAGGACGTAGTCATTAAGAGCTTCGCCTTTCTGTCGTATTCCTATCGGTGGACTTCGGCGTTGAACGACTTCTTCTTTTGTCGTTTTTCTATCGGTGGACTTCGGCTTTGAACGACTTCTTCTTTTAATATATTAAATCACCGGTGGACTTAGGCATTACACTCATCCGCCTTTGTCGTCTTCCCATCGGATGATACAGCATTAAACACCATCGGATGATGCAGCGTTAAACACCATCGGATGATGTAATACTTTGTTTATCAATTTATATTTTACAGCCCTGTTACCTGTACACTTAACATATTCATTAGATAACTAAAATACCCTTTTTCAAGGATATTTCCAACAGATAAATCTCATATTCATAAATCATTAGTTTCAAACGTAATAAATATAATCAAATTACTTTAACATATAAACACATCATCAAAAACATATTTAGACTTAAACACCATTTAAGTCAACACTCCCCTCTCACATGCTTAGATTATGAATTAATGGAACATATTCCTTCAACTTGATATCCTAAATTAAGATGCTCCGTTTAAAAACCATATATGTTTTTTTTAACAAAAGCATTTAAAATATAAAACATATAAATCGTGTATATACAAATTTACATGAAAATCAGAGTACTAACACGAAAGCTATTACAAAAGTAGGTCACTACATGTAACATTTCAAAAAGATTTATACAAAAGAAATCCAAACATCTCACCCAAACAAAAAGATCATCTACCTTGATAGTTTACCTATGTTTCTTCGCAAACTTTATGTTGCCTTATGTTTTTCCTCCCGGTGAACGTTCTCGATATCTGAAAAATATAAATTATCCACATAATGAGTTTTTAGCTCAGTAAATAAATCTAACACATAGAATAACTAATCCAAACTCTAGTAACACCATATATGATTAATCACCATCTTTCACTATAACTATTCTTTGAAAATCATATAAATCATGTTCTTTTGAAAGTCATGCAATTCCTATAAAAATATGTGTAATGGTTCCGATTTTTGTAAATAAAAACGGATCAAATTTTTATTTAAAACAAAATCTATATTCTTGTATATTTATATTTATGAAATATATAAATATACGTTGGAGAAGTTGGATTGAAGAAAGGATACGTAAAATGATAAAAATTTAACGTTTTGGATATATATATTAAGTAAAAAAAAAAATAATAATAATAAATGAAGTGGCTGGCAGCCACTCCACGTAGAAAGAGAGAAAGTGGGAATGAAAGAAAGTTGTCGGATGAGGGGTTTTGCATGGAGAGAGAGAGAGAGAGAGAAGAAAGGAAGGGAGAGAGGAAAAACCTGAGGAGAAACAGAGAACCGCGAGGGAGAAATCCGCGGGAAGAGAGGGAAAAAGGGAGGGGAAGACGTGAGAATCGTCAATCCGTCCTTTAGAGTAAAGTAATCAACGCGTCAAGAGGAACGTTTTGGCGTAGAAATCGATCGAGTCGGTGGAGATTTCGAGTAAAAGCGGAGGAACCAACAATTTTGGTAAGTAAAATTTACACTTAGAATACTTAATTTAGTTTTATTTTATGAACTAGGTGGAGATAGATTAATGATGTTGGGATTGGTTTAAATTTTGGATATATTGATAATTTTGTTGGAGATTTGGAGATGGAGATTTGTAAACTGTGACTCAAACTATTTAGTTTTAGTTAAATTGATGGAGTTTAAATGAAATTGAAGATGTTTTGTGGAGATTGAATTGTGTTGGAAGTAATGATTGAATGATGTTCGATGGAATTGGAAGTGCTTTGTTTGAATAAAATTTGTTTTATGAAAAACATTGTATTTCAAATTGGTGTTTTATACTCATTGAATCAAATGTTTGCATTAAACGGTTCTTCTTAAATTGCTTTCATGCATACATGGCATAAGAATTTTTAAATGTACGTTGCATTGCTTTTTAAAATTTTAAAGCATATATATATTGAGAAAGAGAAAGGGACAATTATTTATAAAATGTAATTTGACTCTAATTATGCACAATATGTATAACTATGATGAGAAAGAGTAGGGGCTTTACGCATAGTCGTCTCCCTTGGGTTAAAAGTCCCTAAATCTCGTGAGGGTAGCAGACTCGGGGTACTCCAGTTTTGCCTGTGAAAGCCCAGAAATCTGTAGGGATTTGTTATAGTTGTACGTGTTGGGATGATATTGGATTGCATTTTTAACAAATATCATTGAATGTTAAATTATGCAGTGAATTTTTATTTGACATTGTGATTTTAAAATGCGAGGTTTAACTGAAATTGCATTTGGTGGTAGTTGGTGAAATTGTTTTCAAAATTATCTATTTCAATAAGCATATTTTTTTTTTTTAAATACGGAAGATTTTTAAAAGAGTTAAATTTAAATGACTTCGAAAGAAAATTAAAGTAGAGATGGATGGAGGATATTGGGTCCTAGATTATGAGATAAAGCCTAGATTAATTATTCAAGGTGTTTGTTTTACTTGCTGAGCGTAAAGCTCATTTGTGAATTATCTCTATATTTTTAGTTATCGAGGACATTCACCAAAACAGGAAAGTCATGCAATAAGGCATAGGTTTGGGGGTTGTAAATGTCACGTGTAGTGGTCTATTTATTTATTTTGTTTATATTTTTATTTGCTTCCGCTAGACTACTATGATATAGAATGATGTGAACATTTCAATTTATGGAATGTATTTATTGGTATTTGAATTATTTTGGTTGGATTGAATTGAGGAGAATCCTAATTAAGGATGTCACGTAAGTTTATATTTTGACTGATGGATGTGTATGGTCAAAGTTCCCTCTTAGGGAAAATATGTTTGACGTGGGGGTCGTGGTCTTCGTCTGTTAGTTGATCAGGTCGTTGTTTGAATTTTTTCCACCTCGGGAATCTTAATCCGTCGGGGTTGGGTCGGGTCGGGCCCTGACAATATGCATGTTCGAAATCAATCTTTTGAAATCACTCAACCATTATGGGTATAATATAGGGTTAAAATCGATAATTTCCCTGCATTTTAAAGAGGAATGCTAGATTTACTCTCTTATTTTTCTATTCTCTAAACATACTTGTAATTAATATAATAAATTAATTTATTATATTAATTGCACTAAGCATTATTTATCACTTTAAAGAGTAAAGTAAAATTTAAATTAGTACATCATGATTGATTGGATTTTTATGAACATTCGATCAGATAAAAACTAATTAAGCAAATATGATGTTTTTTTGCGTGACACGATAAATATATAAAATTAAAGACATAATATTTATTTTTTTAATTTATTGAAAGGTGAACAAATATTGTATTCTATCCAAATAGTTTAAGGGATTGTTCTCCACCTTCTTAAGGTATTTTTTTGGGATTTATAATTTACCCTAAATATTTAATGTTGCATTAATTTAATTATAATTATTATTTTCATTTAATATAGAATTCATGACATTGGAAAACGGTTATATTAAATTTAGTGAATAAATGAAATTAAACCATTTTTAAAATTAAATTAAAAAACTGCCAAATTACTAATTACTCCTACCTTCCATTCAAATTCCCCCAATTTTCGATCTCTCCGCCAATTCTCTCTCTCTTCCTTCCTACGGCCATTGATGCCATGAACAACTAGCTTCCGATTTCTATGTGTCAGGAACTCAAATGGCTACTTCGGCTTTCAAGTCTACTACGAAGCGAATGTCTATCGGAGGAGCTGCTACTCCACCTGACGATTCCGCCTCTACTAATCGCAACTCGGTTCATCGACGGTCCCGGAGCTTGAGCCGGTTTTCCCATCGGATCCCCTCGTCAAATGCGGCTGAGGACTTCGACGAGGTTCCAGCTCCGCGAGGAAGGTTTGTGAATACAATTAGGGGCTCGGGTTTCCCTGAAATCAGTCTTGACGACTTGGCGATTGAGTTTTTTAGCTCCGGCGGTAGAGGTCGTTCAGCTTCAAAGAACTCTGAACAAATTTCAGGAAGCGGCGGTTCTGCGTCGCAGAGGCGAGGAAGATCAGTGTCGAGACAGGGCTCCAGAATAAGCTCTAGAGTAAATGGAGGTGGAGGTGATACGAATAGCAGCATTTGTAGTTCAAATACGAAAAAAGGTGTTTCAGATAGTACTCCTAGAAGGCGACGCTCGGTTTCAGTTGTTCGCTACCAGATTAGCGACTCTGAGGTGAAAGTTCATGGTTTTTTTTTTTTTTTAACCTCCTGGCTGTTCAAATCTCATTAATTAGCCTATGGAACGTAGAAATTGCCGGCATCATCGGGGATTCACGATCCATTGCTAAAAAAAATTGGGCTAATTTGGATGAAAAGAGAATTTGTATATTCTACTGGTGGTGACCTTCGCATTTCGATTCTTTTGAAATGGGTAGAAGGAACTTTTTTTTAATTGTGGATATGAAGTGTTTCGACTTCCATTTCATCATTTGTCTTTTCAAGATCTTTCAAGGTTTGTTCGAAAAGATCTGTTGTTGTGAAGATAATCAAAAGACAATTCAACTCCCATTCCTTTTCTTTTCATTTGTGCTCTGCTTTCTATCGCACTAAAAATTTCGGGCTTAATTATTAAACATACATGATTGGGAAGAAATCTAGATTGAAGTAGTGTAACGAATTGGTAATAAATTGGATTTCTAATATGGCAATTTGAGAGACATCTCAAATTTATTTAAAATGTCTAAATATAAACATTTGCATTTTTTCCCTTAATATTTCTTCTTTTATTCTACAACTGAATTTGCTTTAGTATTTCTTGATTCACACCAGAAACAGATATTGAGTTTGCTTCCTTATCTCTTTTTATTTGAATACAGAGTGATTTGGAACAGTCTCAAAATTACGGCATGCGTGCTAATCGAAGAAGTTTTGGGGTTCGAAACAACCAAATGCCAGTCACCCAGAAGCCACATGCTTCGAATAATAAGTCAGTTCTGAGAAGGTCTCTTACACAGAAGGATTTACTCTTGCAAGAAGGCTACTCCGTAAGTCTTACTTATTTTCTTTGTTTACTTCTCATACAGAAGGCTAAGAAACATCTTGCTGCTATAAAAGAGTTACTGAATACTGATTTTTCAGGCTCACCGAGCGTAAATTCTAGATTCTCATGGTTCCTATTTTATTCACTACTTTTCTTATGTTATTCTCAATTTGTATGGAATCTTCAGAGCCATTCTTCAGTTCTTACCGACGATGAAGGGAGGGATGGTAGTTTCATCAACAATAAGCTTGAGAAGACTCTACAAGCCATTTATTCGAAGGCTAAGGTTTTCATTTCCGAAAACTAACTATTTTGCTTATGTATGTTAGTTTCTGTTAGACCATTACAGCTACTGTTATTATCATTTCTACTCTTTAGGCAGAGCATGGCGCTGGGGATAAAGTCAGCAGCAAGATTACCTGAAGCACTGCGAAAAGAACTTAGACATGCTGTGGAAGGGATGCAGATGGAACTTGAGCAAGTCAGTTAATTTCTATGCTACATTCTACTCTATATTAATAATGTCCATGACCATACTTTTTCTGAAGTTAACAAACTTATCATACTTTTTGAAGGAGATGGGGAAAAGAAAATCGTCAATTTCAGCTGATAGCAACAGCCGGCACTATAGAAATTCTGATGTTCTCAAATCTGTATGTTCAGTAAGGGAAAATTACTCTTCAATATTGGAACAGGTACGTGTAAACTATTAATTTTGGTATTCTTCAATGGCTATCTTATTTCATATCAACTAATATATTGTTCGTTTACTTGAGATGAGTATATGACATATAGGTTGTTGAAGTTAGGTTTTTAACAAGGTTTGTGATAGGACCCTGTTTTGCTGCGGATTTTAGAGCGCAACTCTCTCCTGACTAATGCTAAGAAATTAAAAATAAACTGAAAAAACTGATTAATTATTCGCTGCCTCCCAAAGGAGATTACAAAGGTATTTAAATAAACCCTAAACAGACTCCTACTCCAACTAGGAAACTAACTCCTAATCTTAACTTCCCTTATAATTAGGAAACAAATCTAATAGAATCATAATTAAATTACAAACAGACTCCTAATCCTAACTTCCCTTATAATTAGGAAATAAATCTAAGAGAATCAGAAACAATAAATTATTAAATTACTAAATACCCCTTTAAAAATAATAATAATAATAATAATAATAATAATAATAATAATCCCATAAATCCCTGATTGTAATTCCTCTTTCGCCGCCTCACGGGCACATCAGTTTGATCATATGAATGATGTGTTGATTTAACAAGTTGTATGTTAGTCAATCATTCAAAAACATTTTGCTTTCGTTTTTCAAGCATCTCTTCGCTATTCTAGTCTAGTTCAATTTTCCGAAATAGAACTGGATGCGCACAAAGTTGATATTGACTGTTATGAGCGGCCATGAGTTCTTCTACCTTAAGTTGAGACACTAACAGCATTTATATAGTTAAAAATTTATCATATTCTAATGTATTGTTGGGTAATATCTCATAGAAAAATAATGGCCATGAGAAGTTTAACCTTCTTAGCTTATATAGCATGTTTTTTATTGAGAATTTCTTTTGATATTTGAGTAGAGGGAACGTCCTTCCCCGTACACACTGCCATTACCATAACATTATCAAGATAATATTCTAAGTTGGAATTAAACAGCCCTTTCTTGTATGACCAATCAGGATGGTTAGTTTGGTTTTGAAATCAAATTCATCTCGTGGTTCCCAATGTAGGAGTATTTTTATTCTCTTGAAATGTTGAATTTCAAAAATAATTTGATATGTTTTTGAAAAATTAACAGTCGGAGAAACGGAAGCAAGATTTAATGGCTGAAATAATCTTGGAGGAGCAACGTGGTCGTGAACTCTCAAAAATTGTGAAAGGTTTACTTCCTGAACCCAACGGACATTGCCGTAGAAAAGCCTTCACGAGTGAAAAATGTACCACTCTATTATGCTAATGTTATATATAGTCTCGTGAATTATGTGTTAGAATTTTTCAAATCTGGAAAGTCTTATTTTCTTGCAGAAGAGCACTGATAAAAGTAGGATGTCTAAACGATTGACCGAGGAGGCGGAGAAGTATATCGAGGACTTCATTTCTAACGTCGAAGATACTGATTTTTCGTCTATCGACGGAGAAAGGAGCGATACAACTTCATCCTTGGGGGGGATGACAAAGCTTGACGCCTATCAAAGTCCACCCACCTCCAATTCTCTTGCTGTTGATATGGATGGCGTCTTACTTCCTTGGTTAAAATGGGAAACAAATAATGATTCCTCTCCACTGTCATGCAAGAACAAGACAGAACCATTCATCACTCCCAAAACTAGTCCAGGTGGCCTGAGTCAGGTATAGTTCATCTCTCTATTCTAATCTTCAACAATTGAATTTTCGAGTTCAGAAGCTAATAGAGAACTGTTTTTTACAAGAATGAGAACTGTTTATATTGAGAATTTCCTACTGCTTATCCTGCATTCTGCATCTTAATATTTTCGTGTAAATCTCAGAAATCAAATGATACCCATTATCAAAGTAATCATTCGGGTAGCAGCCATGGAAGCTGGAGTCCTGGAATGATTGTAAGCAAAAATAAGGAGGAAGAAAGCAGTGAGTTTCAGAAGCAATCTTCTGTCGAGTTGTCGAGGGGATCTTGTTTCGACTTGGAAGAATTTAAGAAGCTTCATAGCGATGAAGAATTTCTCATGGAAAGATGGAACCAACAACGCGGAATAAACTCAGGTAGGCTTCTTCTTTGTCATCAAATGTTGTTTTAGTTTCACCTGCAAATTGAGTAATCTGTTCGGCTTCTTGTTCTTGGTCTATAAATTCTGTCTTATGTTTGGATGATGTTTTTAAGAGGGATAGTACTAAATTTATCCTATAATCCTTGCAGTAGAAACAAATATGTACGAGACACGTAGAGATTTTTATAAACACTATCTCATACATATCATATATATGTACATTTTATGACACGTACGAGGAAAGGTCCACGTGTAAAAGCATGCTATTGCTAGCCTCTTTAACCAACCTTTCTTTAACAGGAATTTAATCGTACGGTCCATATCTTTCCACCTCTTCATCGCTCAGCGTCCCAAACAGAGAGCAGCTTGCACGTCCAATCTCCATGCAAAACCACAGCCGTCCATTCTCCACACATCACACGGTAGAGTTAGCGAGTTCCTATCCTTCCCGCACGTGTACTGCACTCTCACTCTGCAAGTGAACGCCGGCGACGGTGACAATCCATCTTTCATCGGCACTCTCTCTTTCATCACCAACCAAACCTTACTTTCACACTCCCCCTGGCCCACCATCTCCCTGTAGGCCCTATTTGTCCACGTCACCTTTCCTCTACCGTCTGATATAAACCCTGGACACGTGTCCAAATCCAGATTTCTCTTTCTTTCCTCGTCAGTGAGCCCCAACTCATCCCCATCAATCCATGTGTCAGTCAGACACTCCATTGTTACCCCAGATTGAGGCATCATCTCTACCGTTGGATCTACTGACCCAACACCACACGATCCCTTCACGTGACCTGCCTGATTGTTGAAACTCAGCCTCACCGGAGAGTTCATGAACTCTTTGTCATAGTTTACTGGAGATCCTCTCGCAGGAGAGTCCTTCCGTTCAGGAGTCTCCGGCAACAAAGGAAGAGTCACCACCGGCTCTACAATTTGCTCCGGCGAAGCTCTCCTCCTGCTTTTGCACCTCTTCTTGTTACAACTCAGGCTCTCTTTAACGTACTTTCTTTTTGCTTTTCTTGTTTTACCGACATGATCGGAGATATTCACGGTCGAAACACCAGCGAGGGAACCAGGAGAGATTGGCTTAGGAGCTATAGGCCGGAATTGAAGCATGATTTTATCAAGCTTCGACAAGTCATAACTATAAGCACCGCCGCCGCACCTTGCTATGCAACAACCTCCCTTGCCTTCCATCATCTATCTATCTATCTCTCTCTCTCTCTCTCTCTCTATATATATATATATATACACATATAGATATATATATTTCTCGTTTCGCCGTGGACTCGCCGTTCCGCTCGGTTGTAGCTAACAGGTGAGTAGGGGAGGAGGAAGATTTATAGGAAGTTGGTGAGAGACACGTAGTGGAGTTAACACCTGTGGGTCTACGTGCCCCTACAGCAAAGAGCGGGGATTGGTTGGAGAACGTGGCAATAGATAGAGGTGGGACCCATATAAGCTGGTCGCAGAGTGGGTCCCATTGTCTTCCAATCAGAGAAAGCGAAGTGTAGGGCGTAGAGCATAGAGAAGGCACGTAGCGCCTGGTCCTCGTCCAAGCACACTGCATTGTTCTTTTTTATTTTCAAAAGTTTTTTATTTTTAATTTTGAATAAAATATGTTTTGTAATTTTGTTTCTTATAATTTTATTTTCGTAAAAATTATTATATTTAAAGTGAAAAAATATTTAATAAAATTATTCCAAAGAGCTATTGAAAGGTTAACTAGTTATAATACTTGGAAAAAGTAAAAAATAAAAAAGAAAAGAAAGGGGTAGATGCGTAAATATGCATAGCATGGGAAGACACGTAGACCAATGAAAAGTGGATAGAGACAAAAAGTTCAGACAAATGGACATTTAGATAGCGACGAGGATATGAAATTTAATATGACCGGACGAAAGAGACTTAAGTAAATGACCGAAAAACCCTCCTTTGTTTTACCACATAAATAAATAAAAGGGTAATTATCGATTTGAATCTTGTACTATACACGTTTTTTCAATTCGCCTCCTGTACTAAAAAAACTGTCAAATCGAACCCTGCACTTTGATTTTGTTATCAATTTAAACCTTCTATCAATAATTTCATTAAACTCCTATTTAAAAAATTACCAAACGATCTTGGATTCAGTTGAAATTTTTACCACATATTTACTACTTAATGAGAAGATAATCTGGAAAGTTTTGTAATTTTTTAATATATGTACGATTTATTGTAATTTTATTTTAGTATTTTATAACAATATTATAATAAATCATACAAATTTTAAAAAATCACGAAACGTTTTCTATTATCTACCCATGATATGTTGAACATATGAAAAATTTTTCAAATAAATCAAATATCGTTTGGTATTTGTTTAAAAATTAATTTATAAAGTAAAGAAGAAACTGAGATTAATTTAAACAAATACCAAAAAATATTAGATTTATTTGAAACGTTTTCCACATGTTCACCACGTTATGGGTAGATAATAGAAATATTTACGTAATTTTTAAAAAGTTGTATGATTTATTATAATATTGTTATAAAATACTAAAATAAAATCACAATAAATCGTACATGTGTTAAAAAATCACAAAAATTTTCAGATTATCTTCTCATTAAGTAGTGAACATGTGGTAAAAAGTTCAAATGAATCCAAGATCGTTTGGTAATTTTTTAAATGAGGGTTTAATGAAATTGTTGATAAAATGTCTAAATTTATAACAAAATCAAAGTACATAGTTCGATTTGACGATTTTTTTAGTACATTGGACGAATTGAAAAAACGTGTATAGTACAGGGTTCAAATCGATAATTACTCATAAATAAATAAATAAAACACACGACACATTTAGGTTAATTTCACGGAATAAATCCCAATATTTTAAAAACAATTCTGTTGAAATGAACACATCGATAAAGTCAAATTATTTGAAGAATTTTATTTTGTTGCAACATCATTCTTCAAGTAACGCTACCATAATTAATATAATTCAAAGTTTGAAATCAAGTACAAATTTATAATTGCAACATTGGTCTAACTATATAATATAAGGGTGGCGACATATTAGTAGACGTACAATTTTGACTTTTATTTAATTAATTATACCATTAAATTGTAACATCATATAAGTGTTGCTTACCAATGAACTATTTTGTCCTTTACGAGGAGCTAAGATACATGAATTAGGGTTTTAAAGATTATTTAAATATGCAAATTCGAATTCCGCCATGCAAACCCTTTATTATCTTCTTTTTTAATGCCATGGTCCGACTTTATTAGAGCACGTAACTTACGTGACAATTCAATAGTAAGAACATTAAGTTCTAGTTTTGTTCTATATAAATTAGAAGCATTAATTCATCAACGAAAGCAAGCACTAAGATTTCGCCACATCTTTCATCAAAGAGTTTTCAATGGCGACGTGGAAACTTGGTATTGGTTTTTGAGCTTTACAAGATCCGAAGCGTCCCCTATCTTGCTCCGTAATTTAGGCAAAGTGGTTGAAGACTAGATATAAAAAAAAAAAAAAAAAAAATTATTAGGTTTTTCCATTTAGACTCGGATTGAGCTGGTTTGAACTCGATTTTGAGTTAGTTGTAGTTGGTTTAGGGTTAGTTCGGGTCTGTTTTGTTATGTTTTTAGTACTTTTTTGAAATTAAAATTTAAGGAAAAGTTCAAATTAACCTCCAACGTATGAGATCAATGGTCATTTGGTCCTTAACGTTTATTTTTGACCAAATCAGACCATGTCTTATACACCGTTTCCAATTCAAACCCTCCCGTTAAATTTTTCATTAAATTTGATACGTGCGTTACACGTGCGCTGCTAAAATTCTAAAATATCCTCATTTCCTCACGAAATCCCTAAAGTAAAAGTTAAATTCACCTTAAAAACATAAAACTAAACTATCTTTCATTATTCCAATTTGAATTTACGGTAGGAATTTCGGACAAATTTAACTTTTACTTTAGGAATTTCAGGAGGAAATGAGGGTATTTTGAGATTTTAGCAGCGCATGTGCAGAGCACGTATCAAATTTAACGGGAGAATTTAAATTGCAAACGGTGTGTATAATAGGGTCTAATTGGATCAAAAATAAACGTTAGGGACGAAATGACCACTAACCCCATACGTTGGGGGCTAAATTGAACTTTTTCCTAAAATTAACTAGAAATATAAATTTTATAATATTAGTTCAATTTGAATATGAAATGAGCAATACCAAACATGATCTAATTTGTTCGTAGTATAAAGTTTGATATTTTTTTTTGTTAAAAAATAAAATTCAAAGTCTAAATTGAAAGAATTTTAAAATTTAAATTTTGTAAGTTTAGAGTTTATTTTACACTTCACCTAAACAATAAATAAAGAGAAATAACGTTGATAGAGAGATGCCGCCCATCGAATAGATTATATGTGTAAAGTTGATTTGAGCTGATCATCACATGCAATACCTTCAATAGAGGTGGGAAGAAACCAGATCGAACCGGAAGGTCAAAAAAATCGCCTCAAATCTCTAAATCGAGCCCAAAATAACAAAAAATGCAATATTTTTTAAAAATTAATTTTTATTTTAATTTCATATTCCAACCCGTTCAACTCCGATCCCGTGATAAACACATAGAACCGTTGCGCCACGGCTCAGTCTGGCTCCGTGCAAAAGAGGACCGACATGGTACGTGCCAACACTTAACATGTAAAAATTTTAATAAATATCAACATACAATTTGCTAACAAATAAAAATATAATATAATGTGCATCACATAAACATAATTTAGATAACAAGTAAAGAAAACTAGCTCTTTTTTTTTTTACCCATTGGCATCTTTTAGAAATTTGAACACGTCCAATAAATTATTTAATTATCCAAATAAAGAAAACTAGCTCTTCAGTGTACAGTGTTTTTAAGTGCTCTCCATCAATAATTGATTCTAATTATTTTATCAGACAACTCTATTTAGATGGCACGTGTCCATGTGACCGCTGATGTTACGTATATCTTTGATAGATACATCTACGTCGCATTAGCATCTGTCTAGTTAAATTAGATTCTTGTCTCCATCACCCTTTTCTTCTATTTATTTTAACATTATTTTATTTTTATTTCTAGAAAGAATTAAATGTGTTAAAGAATACAACGATGATTTAGTGATCGGTGCATTCGAGTGGAAATGTTCAATTTCGCATCAATTTAGAAAATAAAAAATACATTATTTAAAAGTAAGTTTTCTTTCTTGTATAATAAAATATGTTTTGGGTTAATTCAAAAATCAAACGGTATAGAATTTGGAGAAAATCAGACAATTTTGCACTAAAAAGACCAAATACTTATCAGACGAGTGATGTTTTGCCTTTAATTAATTGTGTTAATGAAAAAAAAAACAACTATATTAATTTATGATAAATTAATATAATTATATTTGTCTTAGATTTTGAAATTTTGATTATTACTCTAATATATTTATCATGGAATTAATAGTTACACACAAAACATCTACCCAGTCCGTGGACGCACCGCCATCGACCCGTTCTGTGGACGCACCGTCATCGACCGTTGGGTCTCACTCATGACCTTCTGCATCTCTGGGATAGGAGTTTTTATTTTTCCAGTGATTTGAACCCTGGCCTTCAGAGCTTATGACCAAGAGTTCTTCATCATTGGTACCACTTGAGCTAGCAAAAACTTTACTCTAGAAATGGAGAAGGTCATGAGTGGGACCCAATGGTCGATGGCGGTGCGTCCGCGGGCTGAGTCTCCACAGAAAAACTTTTTCTGTGGAGACTCAGCCCCTAGATGCACCGCCATCGACCATTAGGTCTCACTCATGACCTTCTCCATCTATGGGGTAGGAGTTTTTGCCTTCCTTGAATTCGAATGCATGCTATTGAATAATTATAACGTGTCAAAAATTTTACATTTGAGCATTTTAGTCTCGATTAATTGTATTAGGGAATATAAAAATGTATAGCAGAAGATTAGCTCATTTTAATCTCCATTAGATTGAAGTATAAAAGCACTTCCCTATTTATATGACGTCACGTATTCTTAATAATATGAGATTTTACAAATAGACAATTTGGCCACTATCATCTAGGCAATACTTTGTTATTGTTGTTTAATTAAATCATGAAAATTGATAACTAGAAAAAAGAGGCTAGGGTTTCTAATTAGATAATCAAAAGTTACAATGAGAATAAACACAAAGGGTTTATATAGTTAGGTTTACAATGAAAAGTAAATAGACTAAAATATCCTTATGCACTAATAAGATAATATAACTAATATAATGTAACTAATATTCCCCCTCAAACTCACGATGCTACAACGATAAGCATTGAGAGTTTGTCAGACAAGAAACGGAAGCGCGAAGCCGAGAGTGCTTTTGTAAACATATCAGCAATTTGCAGATGAGAAGAAACGAATGACAATGTGATGGTGCCGATCTGTAGGTGGTGGCGAGTGACATGACAATCAATCTCGATATGCTTGGTTCGCTCATGAAAAACTGGATTGAGTGCAATCTGAATAGCACTCTGATTATCACAATGTAACGGAGTAGAGTGACAAAGAGAAATACCCATATCAGCAAGCAACTGGCGTAACCAAACGATTTCACAGGTAGTCGAGGCCATGGCACGATACTTTGCTTCTGTAGAAGAGCGAGAAATGACATCTTGTTTCTTGCTCTTCCAGAAAATAAGCGAGTCACTGAGGAAAATACAAAATCCAGTGGTCGATTTGCGATCCGTAGGATCACCAGCCCAATCCGCATCAGAATAAGCACGCAGCTCTAATGAAGACGTAGAAGGGAACAAGAGACTATGAAACTGAGTCCCCCGAAAGTACCTGAGAATACGAAGAACGGCAGCCCAATGAACTGTAATAGGAGCAGTGACAAACTGACTAACCACATGAACAACATGCGCAATGTCGGGGCGAGTCATAGTAAGATAAACCAAACTGCCTACAATGGTACAATAGAGACTGGAATCTGTCAAAGGAGTGCCATCCGACGGAGAGTATCTAGCATTAGTCTCAAGGGGAGTATCAACGATCCTGTTGTCAGTGAGTCGAGCACGCTCAAACAAATCAGTGATATACTTTGATTGAGATAAGAGATAGCCTTTTGGAGAATAGGCAACCTCAATTCCCAAAAAATAACGTAGAATACCCAAGTCTTTCATAGCGAAGCAACGTGCCAACTCAGACTTCAAAGACTCAATACCATCATAATTATCACCAGTAATTATCATGTCATCAACATACAAGGATAATAGAATACGACTTGTCGTTGTACGCTTGATAAATAACGCCGAATCATGGTGACTAGGAAGAAAGCCAAACGAAGTGATCACTATAGAAAACTTCTCAAACCAGGCACGTGGTGCTTGTTTGAGACCATAAAGAGCTTTGCGAAGCTTGCAAACTTCACCAGGCTGATGTGCTACACCGGGAGGAGGCGTCATATAAACTTCTTCATGAAGATCGCCATTCAAGAAGGCATTCTTGACATCCATCTGAGATATTCTCCATCGGCAAACAGAAGCAACTGCAATTAGAGTGCGAACAGTCGTTATTTTTGCAACAGGGGCAAAAGTTTCTTCATAATTCATGCCATACTCTTGGAAATAGCCTTTAGCAACAAGCCGGGCCTTGTATCGTTCAATAGATCCATCGGATTTGGTTTTAATCTTGTAGACCCAACGAGAACCAATAGTATGTTTTCTGAACGGCAGTGAAACCAAATCCCATGTATGAGTCTGGTGTAGAGCAGTAAGTTCCTCAGCCATAACAGCCTGCCAAAGGGGATCACGAACTGCCTCTCTATAGGACAAAGGCTCAGAAAGACGATGAACAGAGGGAACAAAGGAAGCAAAGGAAGTAGAATAAGAAGAATACTCAAAATCGGGGAGTTTAGTAGACTTACGAGTACGAGTAGACTGACGCAGAGGAGGATCGTCCGCAATCTCATCCGACAACTGGGTGGTCGTAGGAGCAGGGGCACGGGAGGTGGATGCCTCGTGAACCAAAGTATCAGATAGAACTTCGTCGAGGTCGGTATCGGTATCGGTATCAAAAGGATCAATACGAACTAAATCTGACTGTGTCATATGATGAGAACTAGCAGGAACAGAAAAGAAGGGAATATGCTCTAAAAACACAACATGACGCGAGACATACAATTTTTGACTAACTGGATTAAAACAACGATATCCCTTTTGACCAACACCATAACCCAAAAAGACACATAAGGCAGACCGAGAAGACAATTTATTACGCTCATTATGTGGTCAAAGAACAAAGCAAGTACAACCGAAAACTCGCAACGAGGAATAATCAGGTGAATGACCATATAACTTTTCAAAAGGGGACAAACTTGAATTATGAGATATTGGAATTCTGTTGATCACATGAGCAGCTGTAAGTACTGCCTCCCCCCAAAACTCACTAGGAACCTCGACAGACAACAATAACGAACGAGCTGTTTCAACAAGATGAAGATATTTCCTTTCAGCAACACTATTTTGTTGAGGAGTGTCTGTACACGAGGTTTGATGGATAGTCTCATCAGAAGCAAGTAACTGAGAAAAATGGTTAGAAGTGTATTCACCCCCCAAATCACACCGAAAACGTTTAATGACAGAGGAGTGATGGGTTTTCACAAGAGCTCTAAAGTCACTGAATATAGTAAGGAAATCAGACCTGTGTTTCATAAGATAAACCCAAGTATAACGAGTGAAATCATCAATGAACGAAACATAATATTTGGAACCCCCTTTGGTGGATACAGGAGAGGGTCCCCACGCATCATAATGAACAAGATCAAATGGCGCAATGGAAAAAGAAATACTTTATGAAAAGGCAAGGCTGAAAATTTAGCCAGTTTACAACCACGACAATCAGAAATATCGTGACTGGCTAAATGACCTAAAACTCCTGTAGACAACAAAAAATTTAAACGAGACGCAGAAACATGACCCAAACAAGAATGCCAAAGATAAAAATCAGAAGATGAACGACTCAAACGAAAAGACGACAAATCCACACTAGAGGCAGCAACATCTGATACTTTGAGCTCATCCAAAACATAGAGTCCCCATTCCCTACGGCCTGTCCCAATCACCTTCTGAGATTGCGGGTCCTGAATACAACAATTGATAGAAGTAAAAAGAACTGAGAGACCAGAATCACACAATTGACCAACAGATGCAAGATTTAAGGTTAGACTAGGAATATGGTATACATCTGGTAGAGATAAACGAGATGTGCGAACAAAGCCAATTCCTACCAATGACATTGGAGGACCATCGGCGGTCATGACAGACAAAGAGGGAGCAGAAGTAACAGACGTAAAAGAATCAATATCAGGAGACATATGATGAGAAGCACCTGAATCTAAGATCCATAAGGGAGACGATTTACCTGAATTAGCAGACAAAGACAAACCTTTCGCAGATTTACACGAGTTTCGCATGAATTAAGGAGTCAAAAATACTCCTATTGCGGAAGCCTCACTTAAATGATAGCTTCCGCCATATAATCACGGCATCCGAATGAACGAATTTTAATTAAAAAAGCTGGACGACGATGGTTTGTTTTTATTAATGGAGTATAATGAGATTGATTTTTAATATGAACATAGTTAAATGTAGGGTGGGCACAGGCCGTTCGTCCGGATCCCTTAGCCTTGGATCGACCGAACAGGCCCCGAAGTTTTAGGGATTTTTTTCCCGAAGACCATAACCGGTCCCGATCTTCCCCCCAAATATAATTTTTTTTTTTTTTCAAGTCCAACGATCGGCTCTTTTCCTCCTTACAGTAAGCCCCTCGATCACTCCCAAATTCTGCAAGATCGATCAACACCCTCTCTCCCTGATTTCCTCTTCTTCACTATGTTAGCTATCGTCAGCCCCTTCAGGCTATCGGTCGGCCCCCATGCATTTTTTCTTTTATTTTTTTCAACTCGGGTCAAATTTTATTTTCAAAACGCATTCTCCAAAATTTAAACCAGTATAGGAAAAAGTCGAAGACATAGATATGCGAGGCGAGCTTAATTTTTCGA